>CM033475.1:164065648-164463148 GCA_019447015.1 Hymenochirus boettgeri
TAGAGAAGATTATTGGTTACTGCAGTTAGAAAATGGGTACTGCAGTTAGAGAAGTTCTTATTGGTTACTGGTTAGAGAATTGGTTACTGCAGTTAGATGATTAGTTACTGCAGTTAGAGAAGATCTTATTGGTTTACTACAGTTAGAGAATATGGTTACTGCAGTTAAAGAAGATCTTATTGGTTACTGCAGTTAGAGAATTGGTTACTGCAGTTAGAGAGAGAAGATCTTATTGGATACTGCAGTAAGAGAATGGTTTACTGCAGTTAGAGAAGATCTTATTGGTTACTACAGTTAAAGAGTTGGTTACTGCAGATAGAGAAGATCTTATTGGTTACTGCAGTTAGAGAATTGGTTACTGCAGTTAGAGAAGATCTTATTGGTCTACTGCAGTTAGAGAAGATCTTGTTAGTCTACTGCAGTTAGAGAAGATCTTATTGGTTACTGCAGTTCTGTCATAACCCAGCCTATTAAATTCTAAATGGATATCCCCACTGCCTGATTAAGGGGCCAGTCATTTGGTGGTGAGAACGGCAGGAGGTAATTTTGTATGCATGTCCTGCATATTCCCACAGCCAAAGTAAGGGAAGCAAGGTGCAGACACGCGATCAAGACGATAAACTGGACAATGAACGTTGGTTATGCTGGACAATCGGTTCATGTATGGTTATTCAGTTGGGTGACAATGATATGTCCCAACAGATCATCAACAATGCAGGTTTAGATTAACCCAATGTATGTATGTATAATTTTATTTATATAGTATACAAACAAGGGAATAAGTGCAAGCCATTATACAGATACATTTACATACATTTCTTTAAAGGTTAAGTATATATATATATATATATAAATCCACGAAAAAATTGAAGCATCCACAGGTCTTAGCAAACAGTATCCAAAAAAGTTTATTCCGTCAACATGTTTCGACCAACCAGGCCGTCATCAGGACTAAAACATTGCACACAAGATTCAGTTTAAATAGCCACCCAGTGACCAACCCACCAACACACCATAAACCCTGTATAAAACATACCCCAAATATAGTCAAAGAACAACCCTATATATATATATATATATCAGAAGAGGAACAGAAGGTACACTCCAAGGTCTTCTTAATTGTGTGTTATTTAAATAAAGTGCTGCACTTTATTTAAATAAATCACTGTTAATAAGACCTTGGAGTACACCTTCTGTTCCTCTTCTGCTTTTTAAAGGGACAGTTCAGTGGAAATGATCAATATTTGTTAAATTGTTTGTTTGTGTAATTCATACTTAGTTATTCTACATATTCTCTTCCATTTTGAAAATCAGTTGATTTCATACCCTTTGCTGTTCCCTGCTGTTGAAATTAGTGAGCTGACATTTCAGGTTCCAAGGATGCACCACATCCTTGGAATGTTCCTAACAGTAATTTCTACTGATTGGCTGTTGGATGGGTCAAAGATGCTCAGATCTCTACTGAGCAACTGAATCAAATCAGGAGCTGGGTCAAGGGGAAGACCATAACGGTCTCTACTGGGGGTTCTGCAAACAGGAAGTCAGTATTTCGGTTGCATTTGTTTATACACAGACAACATGCTGAATTGGCAGATTAAGGCCATTGGGATAATGCTCTTTTTTTCTGAAAAGCGTATATGTATTTGCACTGAACTTCCCCTTTAATATCTCCTTGGAGGTAGCACCTAGGCAATCATTGGGCTTAAAGTGTGTGCCTGCATCCTACACGGCTATATATAAAATAAGTGAGGTGTGCCTTGACATATTAGGAAAAACATCCCTGCCCCAAAGTACTTACAATCTAAGTAGGAGGGACAACATACAGATATAAGTGGGGGGAGGGATAAAGTGCTCAGACAGCTAACAATCATTAATAGTGCTGTTTTTTTAAGAAATGTTGTCAAAGTGTGATTGGAATAGCACTGTTTTACAAGCACTGTGAAGCTGCAGGAGATTCAGATCAGTTACTAAGTGATGAGACTTTAATAAAGGATAAAACATAGGTTTATCCAAGCACCACCATTCACACCTTTACAATACATGTATATCTGTATTATATGTACAAAACACAAGTATATGCAGTTAGCCTTTCTACCACAAGATGGCTGTTCGTCCCCTCTGGGGCTATGTGCAGAAAGTAATTGTAAATAATTACCTTGTCTCCTAAATGTCTGAATATGTTTGAGTAACTAATTTTTGGTCTTTTGTTAAATGCTACTGACGATTGGCAGTTGGTTGGTACATTTGTGAATATTTAGCAGCAACTTTTGCCCATTTAATCAGAACTCAGCTAGAACACATACTTAAGTAGTGTCCAGCTAAGGCTTCGTTCACACTGGATCAGTTTCTGTCCATTTCCAATCAAAACCGCGCACTGAAGTGTGTTTTTTTAACGGATCAGATTGACCTGGTCTGTTAAAAAAAAGTACTGCTGCATGCATTTTTGTCCAGAAACGGACGCATTTTGATTTAAAATATGTCAAAAACGGAGCACTATAAGGGCATGGCCACACTGCAACGCAAACGCAATCACACACGGAATCGCATGCGATTTTGTTGCGTTTGTGATTTAAAATGCAAAACGCAAATCGCAAGCGCACCACATACGAAAACATGCGTTTTCGGTGCATTGCCGCAATTCCAATGATTTGAAAAAACGCAAGCGCAAACGCACAGAAATCACAGCAGTGTGGCCTAGCCCTAAATGGACAAAAAAAATGGACTGTCCCTTGTGGTTCGTTTTGTTCAGTTTTTAGTGGGAATGTAGCCTAAGAGCTCATAAAAACTACCCTAAGGGCTAGGCCACACCGCTGCGTTTTTTTTTGCGCTTGCGTTTGCGATTGCGCTTGCGCTTTTCCAAAATCATTGAAAACGCGGCAACGCAAAAAAAACGTGCGTTTTTCGGTGCGATTGCGTTTTGCGTTCTGCATTTTTAATCGCAAT
This sequence comes from Hymenochirus boettgeri, assembly GCA_019447015.1. Lineage (NCBI taxonomy): Eukaryota > Metazoa > Chordata > Amphibia > Anura > Pipidae > Hymenochirus > Hymenochirus boettgeri. The sequence continues at coordinate 164,068,592 of CM033475.1, forward strand.
CGCATGCGTTTTCCTATACTTATTGAAGAAATCGCAATTGCAACGAAAATCGCACATGAAATCGCATGCTATTGCATTTGCGTTGCAGTGTGGCCTAGCCCTAAGTTGGAGAGCAAGGGATAAAGCAGATACGACTACAGGAGTAAGCAGCAAGACCAAAAAGCTGCAGCAGCCCAGTAGAATGAATCGCATAAAGAAAAAGGCAGAGATCCCAGGAAATACATCCCAGAAAACTGCTTGCTACTGGTGCATTAAATTAAAACTCATAGAACTACAAAATAACTTGTTTTGCCTGATTTACATTATTACCCACAAACTCACAAAAAATGATTTCTTGAATAATATTTCCTGGCACACTGGCAGCACCAGTATGTCCTGGCACATTGGGAAAACACCAATCACTACATGTATGAGTCTTTGTAATAATTTGTAAATGTATACATTTACAAAAGCCTTTTTTTTGGGTGAGGGATGTCTGTAAGTCATAATCTGGCAGCACAGTGGCTCAGTGGTTAGCACTGATGCCTTGCAGCGCTGAGGTCCTGAGTTCAATTCCACGCTTGGACACATCTGCAAGGAGTTTGTATGTTCTCCCCATGTTTGCGTGGGTTTCGGGCACTCCGGTTTCCCCCACAATCATAAAGACATACTGATAGGTTGTATGTATCAAATAAATGTGCTTAGATTGTAAGCTCTTCGGGGCAGGGCCTGATGTGAATGTATACATGTAATTGTAAAGCGCCACGGAAGATGTTGGCGCTATATAAAGCCACAATAATAATAATAATCTAACAGAAAAACCCTGATTCTTTTTAAGAATCGGTCAACCCTCTCCTCCTCCCCCCCCACGTCTCTCATCTCCTCCAACCCCCCCCCCCCCGCATCTCTCTCCTCCTCCCCCCCTCCTTACCATTACGGGGCCATCTTCCCCTCCTCTTCCTCTCGTGAGCACCACGTCATCAACCTTCCTTCCACTGTGGAGTGCACCGGCTTCTTGGCGCATGGATTGTGGGAGGAGATTGATGACAGCGCTCAAGCTTTTGACCCGTCCGTCATCCATATGATTTACAGTTTTCTTTTAGTATATAGGATTCTGGTTTGACATGACCACTGCTTTGGGTTGACACTTCTTTCCTTTAAAACTCAACATGTGGAAAAGCTGACCATTCTACTAGAAGCATTGGTTTCAATATAGCCAGAGTGAAGCACAATGACAGTGTGTAGATTTAATATGTGTTGTGTTTTAAAGGTCTCCAAACAAGTTAGGGTTGTGTAAAAGCTTGCAGTGTTTTTTCTTTAAAATGAGCAATGGGTCACATCTAAAACTATATTGTCTATAATGTTTACACTTCCTGTTTCCAGTAGCTTGAGTGACATCACCTGTCCCTGGGGGCAGAGCCTGCTCAATTAAGACTTAATTCTAGACAAAGCAGCTAGATAGTGTAATGCTAGGAAAGACAGGAAGAACCTGCACAGACTTAAATAGTAATGCAGGCATAAGTTGGTCACATGGCTACATGCTGGAAGTAGGAAGTGTTCAAAAATGTATATTGCTAAATCTTTCCAGGAATATAACTTCTCACCTAGAGATGTGATCCAGGATTAATTTTAAAGGTACGGTATGATGAAAAATCTTTTTTTCAACCCGAATGCTAGGTACATTCGAGCTGGTAATTCGGGGTGACCAACTGAATCTGACATGTTTGTGCGGTGTCCTATGGTCGATAGTGATGAACGGTTATATTACGAATTATATTACTGTGTGTACCAGCCCTAACTTGTTTAGAGACCAAAGTTGCCCTTTAAATATATTAAGCTCTAATGCGTTAAAAAAAAGAAGATGGCCTGGAGTGGCTTTTTTGATGATTCAACTTAGATGCTATAAATCTCTAGGGCTTTGTCCATTGATAAACACAATGGGCTTATTTACCCAGAGCCACTATAGCTCTGAGTAAACGCTTCTTCTGCGATTTAATATTGCGTTTCCGAATGTGGGTAAATCCTGGTAAGGGATTTACCCACTGCGGGATTTTAATGACCGCTATTTGCTGGCTTTAAAATCCTGCTCTAAAACTAGCGCAAACACAATATTAAATTGCGCGCGTCGGATGCGTGGGTGATTTTTGATTAACCCGCGCATCCAACGCTAATATGGAGCTAAAGTCACGCTAACCAGTAGCGAACCGGTTATCGCAACTTTAACTCCATATATTTGCCCAGCGACTGTAGGTAAATGAGACCCATTGTTTTTGATAAGAAACAGGGAGAAAAATGGTGCTAATTTTGCACCAACCAATCAGATGTAAAGGTTCGTACACACGTCAGATCATTTTCGCACGATGTGTCCGACGAACGTTCAGCCCATAATGCCTGTACACACCTCAACGATAGTGGATAAATAATGTTCGTTCGGTAAAGGTGTTATGTGACGTACGTATTATGTGACGTTCGGAATATCGCGTAATCTTGAAATGTTGCTCATGTGTATTTCATTCAATCTTTAATTACAATCTACTGATAATTTGCTGACTATGTACTAACATATGACAATCGGCAGAACAAATCCGCCAGGCTGATTGTCGGAAAAAGCAGAGAATTGTCGTGGATTGTTGGTCTTAGAAGATCGTTAAAGCTTCATTTTTGCACGAATATCGCACGATAGGTAGTTTGTCGGCCAAATCGTGCGAAAATTATCTGACGTGTGTACGAGGCTTTAGCTTTCAAATGTTAAATAAGCTCTAATTGGTTGGAGCAAAATAAGCACAATTTCTAATGATTTCTAACTTTTATTGAATCTCCCTGTTAACCTTTTGGGACTTTCCGACAATTCAAAATCTTTAATTAAAGGCATTCCAACTGCAAAAAAACAGGCATCTCACACAGAGGACACTGTCTGACATCATAACCAATGAATGACTTTCCATTCTAGAACGCCTCCTCTATCCTGCAGGCCTCGTCTGTAAAAGCTCTCTGAGCAAATACATATATACTTTTAAGAAAAAAAACAGCATTTTTTCATCCCAATGACCTTAATCTGCCAATTAAGCATTTTGTCTGTGTATAAAGATATGCAACCGAAATACTGACTTCCTGTTTGCAGGACCCCTAATAGAGACTGTTATGGTCTTGCTATTGACCTAGCTCCTGGGTTGATTCAGTTGTCAGTAGAGATCTGAGCATTTTTGACCCATCAAACAGCCAATCAGTATAAATTACTGTTAGGAACATTCCAAAGATGTGGTGCATCCTGGGAAGAAGATGGACCATTAGAACCTGAAATGTCAGCTCACTAATTTCAACAGCAGGGAACAGCAAAGGGTATAAATGTAACTAATTTTTAAAAATGTAAGAGAATATGTAGAATAACTAAGAAGGCATTACACAAACTAACAATTTAACAAATATTGATAACTTCCACTGAACTGTCCCTTTAAAAGGTGAAGAATATGGGCTTCAGGAACCAAGGGAGGTAAGTAACTTTAAAGATCTATAAAGATTGTTTCAGTGGGGAAGGTAGGGATAGATTTTTGTTCTGATTCTGGACATGCCCTTCAGGCTTGGATTCTATGGTCTAAAAACCAAAATAAGATCTTACAATACAGAAATAAATGTGAGAAATAGGCAGCAAATAAAACAAACAAAACCCAGGACAAAGACAGGCCATGGGGTTATATAAACCTGTTTTAATTTATTTTATTTTACTTTGATAACAATAACAGTATCTACTTTAATCTGAAAATATCATGGGTAATCATTTTGTATACTGGAGGATAACAATTATTTTCTCTTTCGTTTTTTTTCTTTTTATTTGTTCACAATAAATAATTGTTAAAAAAACCAAAAACTGAGTTTGTGGAGTTCTTTCATTATCAGTGCTTGGCAACATTTATAATGTCTTACCAATAGGTGGCGCTGGGCATAATACAAGTAAAGAATCATTTTCAACAGCAATTGCAACTGAAAATCCTTCTAAATGGAAAGGCTGCTTTTCAAAATTGTATACTATATTTTTTCTCTTTGCGTGTTTATGTATGCGTGAGCATTGGGGGAGAACTGAAGTAAATATATAATATTTATGCAAGCTTGTTAGCTCACATTATCATTGCTATAGTGAGAGACTTGTAAGCACATGATACTCAAACATAGTTTAGAATGAGGCAGGCTGAATGGAGCCTAAATGCGCTGCACCGTATATAAAATGAAAACTTCAAGGCATGTCTTCCCCCTAACTAACATCAGGGACGGCCTTTGATATGGACGACCTGTGCGACTGCATAGGTTGCATTACTAGGGGGGCGCCAGCTGGGTGTCTTAGGTCACGGACCTGTAAGTCAAAGTTGTGCATCAGTGCCACAGTCTCCTAGTTACAGTCCTGCAGATCAAATATATGTATTAGCACCACCCCACAGACAAAGCCCCAACACACGGAAGCCTTACTTAAGATGACTGTATGCTGTTCTGTTCTGTCTATACATTTAGTACTGTTATGTAATGATGGACACACAATATATACAAGCACGTACTGTAGATACTGAAAGACAGTAAGCGCAGGTGGTGGATTTGATTTAAAGAAGGCCAAGGCAAGCAGCATTCAGCAGCATATTGTGTGTGTCCAGGTGGGTGTTTTGGAGAGGGTGCTAGGCGCTAACTAATCTTGCACAGGGTGCTATTTATCCTAAGTCCGGCCCTAACTAACATTTACCTAGTTATAGTCTGACAGATGATCAAATCCTCCTCTCTCTCCCTCTCAGTTTCTTCTGGATAGCAGCAGTTGGTCATCGTCATGATGTCACAACCAATGACTAAAGCTAGGTACACACAGTACTGATAAAGCCCCAATACCATTCGTTGCACTAATGTATCAGCGCCAAATTGCCAGTGTGTACGAACCTTAAGGGGGGTTATTAACTATGCAGGTGGGGCTGATGAAAAAGGAATTATGTGGACAGAGCTTGTTTTCCCTGGAATGCAGCCTTGTATGCATAAGTAAAGGTGGCCATACACCAGCACGATATTATTTACCCGACCGACCGCTCACGCTACGTTCCTGTCGGAACCTCCTCTCCCGATCTTATATACGACCGACATGCGATCGCAAGATCCCATTCATTTTGCGATCACATGTCGGTCGTATATAAGATCGGGAGAGGTGGTTCCGGCAGGATCGCAGGAACGTCGCGTGAGCGGTCGGTCGGGTAAGTAATATCGTGCTGGTGTATGGCCACCTTAACTCTTGTAGTATCACAGATTTTGCGCCACTAGTGCAAAGTCTGTTCTATCTCATATTGCATGTCCGCCCACCTATCTAAACATTAAGAATAAGTAGCTCACCCCCAAACCACAATAGCTTTAATCAGTGACATAACTACATTGGTCCAGACACCCTCCCACCAACAACCTCCTTATCAACAACTGGATCGACGAACGACCCCCAACCAAACGCAAACACACGGACGATTCTTAGCCAAAACGTCCGTTCGCCGCGTGTAGCCATCAAGGTCATGGGTCGGGACGTACATCGTGCGTGTGTATGTTCCTTTTCAGGGAGTTTATTTCATGTTCTGAAAATTTCTAGGGACAATTTCCACAACTGCACTTTGTTTTTTGCAGTACCCACTTTGCATGCCCAGACCCATTTTTAAGGTGCAAAATAAATCACAATAAAATCTGGTGAATTGTTGACTAATAGGCCATTTCAGAGGACTCGTGTGGCATCTTTAAGATGAAAGAAGTTTCATCTTCAGGTTGAGAGAGGTTTCTTGACAGTGAGAACGGTAAAACTGTGGAACTGTCTTCCAGCAGATGTGGTAATGACAAGTTCATTAAATAGCTTTAAAAGTGGACTGGATAAGTTTCTAAAACTAAATAATATTGAGAAATACTGGTATTAATACATATACTACAGTTCAGGTTGATCAAAGGATTCTTTCCAATTGCCATTGGAGTCAGGAAAGATTTTTCCCCCTTTTTTTTAACTTTTTTTTTGCCTTCCTCTGGATTATTAAAAAAGAGGGTATAAAGGTTGGACTAGGTGGACATATGTCTTTATTCAATCTCAATTACTATGTTACTATGTAATAGGGGTACATTATTTACACAAAGGGGGTTGGTCACTGTTTTGTTTTCACCTCTGGCGGCAAAACAACCTAGGGGCATCACTGCCAACAGTCCCAGAACCATCTGTCCATTGGTGGGAAGGATAGACGACAATCTCTGGAATGTTAGGGAGGTGGGCTCATAAGCTGTTTTAAAATAATAAAAATGGGAATCTGCAGAGGAACAGCAAGGAAAATAAAATGGAAGGTATACTTTAAGCTTGTGGAAACCCTTAGAAGTCTTTGTGAGTGTGGCTTTGGTGGAGCATTGATTGCCCCCCTGCTCCTAAAAATCCTTTAACCTTGGAAATCCTGAGATAGCTCCCGTTAACATTTCCTTTAAAGTAGATTTTTGTTCTGGGGTGAATGTTTTTACCCTTGATAAATCTTTGATTTAAGTTAAGTAGTTAAGTATGCTGTCTAGAACGCTTGGCAGCTTAAGCAGCAACTTAAGCAGTTGTGGGGCTCCTGGACCAATATTCCCTGGTCTTTAGCCTATTATGGGGGGGGGCTGGGGAACCTTACAGGGTCAGTGGGATTAAAATTTCCACACCTCACCATCCGTTCATGCATTAAAATACATTTAGAAAGCAAGTAAGGTCTTCTGCACACCAAAACCCTTATACACAAAAAGTGTATTCACATTTGTCTATAGACCCAAACCTGAATCATAAAGAATATCCTTAAGGTATTTTGATATACAGATGTACAATGTTAATTGTACTAAGATGTACCTTACATATTGTTCAACATTCAATTTGTTTCATGATTAATGTCGAATGTTGTCCTATGTGAGGTTACATTACTTTTACAGTTAATCGGAACTTCAGAAAACACTACAATCATTTTACCAATCGACTTTAAAAAACGACTTTCCCAATTGTAATTATGATCGATTTTATGATCAAATTTCACATAATAAGATCGGGAAAATGTACAATTTTTCAGCCAATCAACGGAAATGTCGGATTGTATGTCGGATTGTACGTAACATCGGCCTAATATATGGTCACTTTACACATACGTGAATATTATAGTACATTAACGTGACATTCTGCACACAGCTAAAACAATAATAATATATTCACTTAAGTGTAAGTCCATGACCCCATAGGATATTCTACGTTTAGAAAGTTTACTATTAAAAAAATGAACTCTTTGAGCCTTTAGAGTTCCATCCCACTGAAATGATGTATTTTGACCCTTTGTAAATGCAAGAGTTAATTTCCACTTAATAATTGAAAATTAGACCAGGAGACACAAAATGATATAGCAGCCCACTTAATATTTCATTTCTTCTTACTCAGTTACATATCTGTCTCATTCCTCCTGACCAGGGCCGGATTTACATCTCAGGAGCCCGTAGGCCCGAAGAGCCTGGTGCCCTTAGCCCCACCCCTAAACACAGACCACACCCCTAAACCACACCCATTTTCTCTTTTTTTGGGAAGAAAATCCTATATAATAAAACCCTAAGTGTGTGTCCCTGTGTCTGTGTGTGTGTGTGTCACTGCAGTTCCTATGGGCTCACCACTAGAGGGAGAGTCTCTGCAGTTCCTATGGACTCACCACTAGAGGGAGAGTTTCTGCAGTTCCTATTGACTCACCACTAGAGGGAGAGTCTCTGCAGTTCCTAATGACTCACCACTAGAGGGAGAGTGTCTGCAGTTCCTATTGACTCACCACTAGAGGGAGAAACACAAGAAACACACAGGGAGAGAAAAGCAATTAAACAGACTGCAGGTAATGTTGCTTGGAACAGGGGCCCCTGGATTTGGGACAGAGGGGCCCCTGGATTTGGGACAGGGGGGGCCCTGGATTCAGGACAGATTGGGGGCCCTTGGATTTGGGACAGAGGGGGCCTCCTGGATTTGGGACAGAGGGGGGACCCTGGATTTGGTAGAGAGGGGGGCCTTGGATTTGGTACAGAGGAGGAGCCCTGGATTTGGGACAGAGGGGGGCTGGATTTGGGACAGAGGGGGGCCTCTGGATAATGGACATAGGGGGCCCCTGGCCTTGGACAGTGGGGGGACTCTGGCCTTGGGACACTAAGAGGGTTCTCTGGCCTTGGGACATGGAGGAGGACTATGGCCTTGAGACACTAAGGGGGCACTCTGTGCTTCTAGCGCCCGTTATTGTAGCGGGCTTAATGTCTAGTAGACTATAAAGGGGTTGGATTGGTGGGAGGAGATTGACAGCCACCCCTCCAACCTCAGGTGCCCCTAGGCGCGTGCCTACTGTGCTTAATGGTAAATCCTGCTCCTGATTCATTCTATTTATTAGCTTTCCATTTATAATTTCCCACACACCACTATCTACATTTCTTAAAATCGTCTCTGTTTTGATGGGTGAATAAGCCAAAGGCTCTCCAAAATGGGTGTTCGTCAAGCGTGCGCACACGATGGTGCATTGAACTCGTCCATCACATCGGACATGTGCATGAGGCTTAAGGGTCTTTAAGACAAGCTAAAATAGAAGGAAAGTCTAAGGAGTGTTTCCTTGATCACCTCTCCTTGCATTCAGGCAAACTCCCATTCTTAAGCCTCATACACACATGCGATTGTAGGGGCCGATCCACGTCACAGAATATGTATGCAAGAACATTTCGCCTGATAATTGTGCCGTGTATGGGCACTTTGTTGGCCAAAACAGACTGTTCGGTTGGGGTCATTGATGATCTGCCTGTGGATCGGGCAACTAGCCCCAACCAAACGCCTGTTTCGGCCGACAAAGTGCCCATACATGGCATGATTATGGGACGTGCATACACATGCACCTTTAGATTGTAACAAGTCACCTATGGCCGGTATTAAAAACACACCCTCTGTGGAAACAACACATGCTGGTGTACCCTCATGGCAAATACATTTTTGATTTCTGCCACCTGAGAACTACCTAATACAGGTTTGCTACACATGTTCCTCCACATATGTGTTATACCTGATTCAATGTACAAAAGGGCTTTAAAGGTAGACTGTTTATAGGGGAGAGTTGGCAAAGCCTCAGAAAGAAAAACAAACACATAATTGCGTGCGCGTTCCGGTGCACTGTAGTGTGGTCTCACCCTTAATGGTAGCTTCAAAACAGAGTGAAGCAGGCAATCCACTTAACTTTGTTACAATACTCGTAGTCCTGCCATTAGTTATGTACAGTATAACAAGGGACGCAGTCCACTTTCATTATCCATATCAGGGAAAATTTCCATCAAGCCAAGATTATAGGAATCATTGCTCAATCATAGGATAATCTTGCTAGGTAGATGGGTCCCCTAAAGGGCTGAATCTGGGCCATGGATTCATTAAAATGCATAAGCAGGCAATACACGTCACATTTAACAGCATGACCAAATGGCAATTTTCTTAGTATGAGATAGTCTTTGGGTACCTACCCTACATAAAGCTATTATTGTATGGTAATGAATATAATAAAATGAGATTGCTTTGCTTATAGCCTCCTTTGGATTAAAAATGTAGTAAAATTAACAGTCAATGAAGACAAAGAACTTTTATCAGATTTCTGTCCTATTCATTTTACACCTGGGAAATGTCTATAATGTCTAACTTATAACCTAATTACAAATTACAATCTAATTATTAAATGGTTAATGCTGGTGCAATGTAAGGAGCTTTTTGAAGATATCCTCAAACTCAGAAAAGGAATTGACAGAAGACCAACAATGCAACTGGAACCCTCAATTCTGTTGGAAACAGTAAGCACTGGATATTGACAATTTTTTGAGTGAGTGCATTAAAAAGATATATTTAAAAAGAAGATTGTAAAGATTGAAAGGACAACTAAAGTTAAAAAGCAATTAAATCTACCAACCCCCTCTTTAAATGTACCCAGAGTGGGGAGCTAAAACACTATTTACCTTACATTGCCAGCAATACTTGCTGTACTGGCCCCACCCCTGGGACTGCAATCGCTGCAAATTAAATAAACTTTTAAATATAAAGGTATAAAGTTACTTTAAAGTGAGAGACTGTATCTTGAATGTTCATAAAATGTATATGTATATATAAGTAAAAAAATGCACATTTTGACTCCTGTATTTTAGTAAGACAATAGAATGTTTAAGCACTAGGTAAATGGGCCCCATTAAATAAAGAATATCCCTATATTAGGGCACGGCCATATAACATAGATATGGGCCTAGGCACTCCTTCAGGCAATGTGCCAATGTATTCCAGGTGCTGCTTCCTTCAGTCCTCTACCTAAAGGACTCCAAGCTATAGCACAAGCAGAAAAAGGTTGATGGAAGCGCACACTGTATCTCAGAAAATATTCTGTTTATTGCATCACACAAATACACAACGTTTCGGAGAACGCTATGTCTCCTTCATCAGGTAGGGCACGGCCACACTGCAACGCAAAGCATGCAGAATCGCATGTGATTTTATGTGCGATTTCGTTGCGTTCGTGCATGCGTTTTTTCATTAAGTATTGAAAAACGCACGCGATTGAGATTTTAAAATGCGGAACGCAAATCGCAATTACAACGCACCCATAAACGCGTAAAACGTTTTCGGTGCGTTGCCGCGTTTTCAATGATCTGAAAAAACGCATGTGCAAACGCAAAAAAAGCACAGCAGTGTGGCCTAGCTCTTAACATTTTATTGCAAGAGTGTCTGCAGGAGAAAAGAGGATCTGGTGAAATAGTCCATGTTCCTCTATGTAATCATGTGTTGTACTCAGTGGGTTGGGTAATAAATGTTAATTTGTATGAGATGTTATTAGCTTATTTGGCTTTAAGTATCATTTGTTTGATGATTGTAGTTAAAGATAATGTATTGTGTTAAAAAAAAAAAAAAGACAGTCCATTTTTAAAAAGAAACATAGCAAAATGTGATATGTAACCAAGATAATAACAATTCATAATAATTCATTACTTAAGGTAGTAATTAGCTTGAGGAATAACCTATAACAGGCTGAAAGGTTGTCATCTCAGTCAACTTGTAATTTATACACAGAAAATATCCATTTCTTTTTATCTGCATTGAGGTAACTCCAATCACAAATCCCCGATTTCATGTAATGCCAAAATACACACAAATGAATTGTCAGCCAAAAGTCGGAGGTTGTGTGTGCAATCACATGTCTGCACTCACTTCTATACACCTCTAGATGGCTACACAATGTTGCTTAGAAGTATTTGGGACAGTGTGTCAGCCATATTGTCTTTATTGGTGGCATATTGACATACTGAGCCTTCCCTGCTATAAGTCACTTTGATTTCACACATGAGTTCCTTTTCTTTCTTTTTGTGGCTCTTATACTAGATATGGGAACTACATGGTTACAATAAGATATCATATGATATATATTTAAGTTATTTTACTAAATACATTTGTGTGCAATATGCTAGGCTATTCTGTCTCATCTAGCTTAGTACCTCACAGCGTATTTGGATAGTTGGGCAAAATACACTATTTTTCTGGGGGAACTGTGGTCCAAAAATGACTTTGGATAAATTGATAGGAATTGCTTTCCTGAGTATTTTTGCAATTTACTTTCATTGTTTTTTTACATAGTTTTGCAGCCCCCTCTTGCTAGCCCCTGGCCCCGCCCATTCACATGTGTCATGCCTCCGCCCAGCCACAAATGCTGTGGCCCGACCGACCTGTGAGTGCTATGGCTCCTCCCACTTGTGATTGTCACAGCCAAGCCCACTTGTGGGTGCTGTGGCCCCGCACACTCACGGGTGTTGTGGCTACGCCCACTCATGGGTGCCATGCCCTCTCACCCACTCAGACCATAAACCCATAACCAGAAAACTGGGTTATGAAAACAGTGGGAGGGTAGGGCTGTAGATTCCCTTACCTTTTCTGTGGGGATCTTTACACAGCACAGAGGGGGGGGGGCTTCCTGTTTCCCTCACATATTATGAAATCTGAGGCTGTGCTCGCCAGTAACATTAACTTTCTGGTCTGGAATGTCTTTATATCTTGGGCTGTGGAGCACGTAGAGCGGTGGTTGATTTCCCGTTTTAAAAGGTAGGAAACTGGCCTTTCATTTACAATCCTTGTCTGGAGAGCATGTCTATAATTTAAGCTCAGCACCATTGAAAACCATCTGTTTTTTTTTTTGTTCATAAGTGGAGAACATCTAAGTGGATTTCTTATACTTTGGAATGTCTCAATCCCTCTGATGTCCAACTATCTATCCAATATTTGGCCCACAAATAACCTGCAATGAATTAATTACAGCACCTTTGAAAACCCTGAAATATTTTACCTTAACAGAATGCACTATGAAGTAATTTTGTGATAACATGGAATTACATAATCTCAGTAGTCATTTAGGGAAAACTGTCACTCAAGCCCCCACCCAGAGGGTTAATCCATATGCATTGTTCTTGATCCTGGGGATTAAGCTAGGTACAAACATTAAGTAGTAGAGTATTAAAAAGAGTATTGGCATTAACACTTTCAGTGCCAGCACTTTCCCAGAGTATTGGCATTAACCCTTCAGTGACAGCAGACTTCCCCAAAGTATTACCATTACCACTTTCAGTGCCAGCAGTGTATTACCATTAACCCTTCAGTGCCAGTGCTATTAATACTTTCAGTGCCAGCCCTTTCCCAGAGTATTGCCTTTAACCCTCCATTGCCAGCACTTTCCTAGATTAAAGTGCCAGAAGACCCTTTTAGGTGCCAGCATTGATATGATATACAGTATGTACCTATTTTCTATGTCTTCTCCATTAAATTGTTCACTCCTTATCCACTCTAAGTTCTAATTGGAGAGTTGGGTGGAAGGAAGAAAGAGGCAGGGATAGGGATCTCATGGCTGCTAATCACAGGGGGCCACAGTTTAGAACTGTTCTCCTCAGTACTATTAGCTGAGCTCATCCTCCCCTCTTTCCTTCACCTTCAGTTCATTTTCAACATTGTTTCCAAATAAAAAGTGAGTGGAGTTCAGGCTCTCTACTCACTACAATGTTACAGCAGAACAAGGAGAGCAGATCTAACACAGCAAGTAAAAGCTGACAGGGAGAACACTGGACACCCTGGTTTAACATATGTGCCCTGACCTTTGCCTAGAGGGCCTATGCCTAAAAACCTATTTTGAATATTAGAATTATATCAGTTTTTTTCCAGTCCAGAGGTGCACTAGGAATATGCAAAAATAAGAAACAATGGCCTAGATCAAACTGAACTTAATTATAATAATAATTATAAACGTGCAGTAATTTAGCGATACCACGTGTTATCAGTAATTTACGACAGCAGCTGTAAATGTTGGTAGAAGAATACCATGCGGTAGTAAACTACCACAATGGTATTCTATGGAGATAGTAAATCTATGATTGCGTTATCATATATTTATCTATTGTTATTGTTAATTTACTATTGTTATCTTTATTTTACGAAAATGATAGTAAATTAACTAGATTAGATGCTGTGGTTTAGCTAAAAAGTGATACTTCTCCCTAAGGACACTAAGATGTATTTTATCCAGTGAACCAGTTTAATGAAAAACATAGAATTATCCTTTATATGTTTATTTTATTTAAATCCAAATCATTAAACATGATGGGTGAGTGGGAAGTAAGTCAGGAAGAAAAGTGGAGTGAAAAGTGTCACAGTCAATTTAAATGAGGAAGAATGAGGATGGAGGTATTATATGTTTATTTTTTATTGGTTTATTTAAACATAACGAACAAGAAAGGTGCAAGGTAGAGTGGGGCATAAAACATTTTACCAGCACTGGTCCTCCCTGGGTCGATAGGTGCAGGCTCGTACAGTCACCCTCTGTACCATATGCAGTTCACAAAGGAGCAGCACTCTTAAAACTTGTTACATTCTCTACCACTTCACATTGTTCACTTTTACACAGAACAGATATTGCAACGTCTCCAATCCACCTGGATTCTTTGTCAAGCCAACAAGAACAAACAAATGTACTTCATATTTTCCTCTTAGATACCATTCCATCTAGTGGCCAGAAGAGTAACCCACTGGCAGCATTAAAAATACATGTTGCTACACCTCTTTAAAGGCTATGTCCACCCTAAAATGTAAAAATTTATATGTTGTTCCCCCTCGTCCCCCAGCCCCAACCGCATAATTTTTAATTTCAGAAAGCCCCCCAAACTCTACTTACCTCCCCTCTTTCCTTCGCTGCGCTCCCGGCCCTCTGCTTGCGAGGAAATGCAAGCAGAGGGGCGGGACCGGCAGCCACGTCTGTGATTGGCTGAGCGGCAGCCAATCACGGACGCGGCTGCCGGCAGCTCACTTCCGCGTAGGAAAGCGGAGAGGTAAGTAAAACATTGGGGAGCTTTCTAAAAATAAAAAGTATGCGGTTGGGGCTGGGGGACATGGGGGAAGGCTGTGTTAAAGGGGATAAACGCTAGGGGGAGGGATAGCAGAACGGGAGGGAGAGGGAGGGAGAGGGAGGGAGAGGGAGGGGGGAGAAGAGCTGCAGTACGCATGGCAGTGATCTCCAGGAGGCCAGGTAGCAGGCAGTGTCCTATATGGACCTGCTAGCCTCCTGGTGGTCAGTTTTTGGGACTTTGGGGGGGGACTACAGGAGAACCCTATGGAGCTGGGATGTGAGGTAAGGATTAAATTACACTACATGGTGGGGCCAGTAGTTGGGGGGATTGTAGTTTTGGGGGTGGACATGCCCTTTAAAATATACATCTAAATACATTTATAGGCTATGTCTACCCTTGAAATAATTTTTTTATATGTCATTCCCCCTGTCCCCCCAGCCCCAACCGCTCTATTTATTCTATTAGAAAATGCCCCAAACTTTACTTACCTCCCCTCTTTCCTCCGCCGCGCTGCCGGCCCTCTGCTGAGCGGCAGCCAATCACGGACGCGAATGCCGGGAGTTCATTGCAGCGGAGGAAAGAGGGGGAAAGTAAAGTTTGGGGCACCTTTAAATAAAATAAATAGAGCGGTTGAGGCTGGGGGGACAGGGGGAATGTTATATGGAAAGGGTTTTATGCTAGGGGGAGGGAATCCTAATCGGGAAGGAGAGGGAGGGGGAGAAGGGCTGCAGTACACATGCCAAACTTCTCCCGGAGGCCAGGTTCGGAGGCAGAGTCCTATATGGACTCTGCTATCCTCCTGGTGGGCAGTTTTTGGGACTTTGGGGGGGGGGGGGCTACAGGAGAACCATATGGAGCTGGGATGTGAGGTAAGGATTAAACTACACTACATGATGGGGCCAGTAGTGGGGGGGGGGATTATAGTTTTGGGGGTGGACATGCCCTTTAAAACATATAAAAACAACTATGTTTTATTCATACCAGGGACCTTACATTATGCTCTTTATTTAACCCTTTTTGAATCCATCTCACTTCACAGCTAAGTAGATCTTATTCTGTCACCTCCTCAATGTTTCCTAGGTACATATTCCAGAAACTGAAACCTAAACTGGGATAAAGAGTGCCTTTCTTTCATAAAGTGCTCTGCCACCAGATTTTTGTTTCTATATAAGTTTGGTGTGGTTACTCACATGAACCTTCAATTGTCTGTCCCACGTAATTTTGCCAGATGGGAGGACTGAGACCTTTTGGTCCTTGGGGGGCAAATAAAACCAAGTGGCCCTTTGACAGTAGATCGTGTATACCCACAGGACGTTTTCACATGAAAATATGGAAATTCTATTTGAAAGTATCAAGAATGGAACTTGAGGACCTACTACATAGTTTTAAAGCAATTTGATTAGAAGCCTTCCATACATTGTACATAACTATCAAAAGTTTGGTTTGTTTTTCTCTAAGTGCCGATTTTTTTAGAAAATCAAATTAATAATCAGAACACAAGATTAATTAATATTTAGTTAAGTAACCAAAATGTAACATTATTCATTTTAAATTACTTTTCCTTTTATGTTCTCTCTCACTCAGACACAGTCACAAGTTGTGAATCTGCAGTGTAGACTCTGTAGCTCTGCCCCTCCGAGACTTCCCAGATCTTCTTCTTCTTAAGCTTCCAAAAGCAGTGTCCGTGTGGTCAGTATGCGGACGTGACATCATTGCGCCGCATCGCTTTGTACAGCTCGGACGGGACCTAGAGAAAAAAAAAAGGGACAGATTTTTTAAAGCTGCTGCTACAAATTTACAAAACGTAACTGCTTTTACAGTGTACTTATCCTTTAAAGGGCAAGTCCAGCCCCAAAATGAAAACTTACATACAGGTAAATCACCCCCCAAACTGAAATATATAAGTCTAACATGAAATCCTGCACAATGCCCTGTTGCCCCTGTTTCTGCTTCCTGGTTCTTCCAGTTAGCAACTGTCAGTAATGGATTTGACAGTTGACATTACAGCCAATGACTGAATGTTAATCCCCTGTCTGCCTCTTCTGAACATGCTCAGGCTCAGTACAGACTCAGTACAGGTTTCTAAATTGCTCAGTTTCCATGAGGCATCCAGAAGCATAGCAGGCATACAGTAATGAATTCATAGGACAAACTATGATGTATCAACATATTTTAAAGAGGCCATTCTTTCTAAAAGATGTTCTTATGAGGGTGGAGTTGTCCTTTAAGTATCTTATTCCTGCACCTTTTAAACTTGCAGGATTCAGAAGCATAACCCAGGGGTGAGGAACTAGCGGTTTATGTCCTCACAATGGGAACTTTCAAACGTGTGAAGAAGAGGATCGGGCTAAAGCTGTCCTTTAATGTTACATACTAATATATTGCCGTCCCCCCCAACATATCTTTCCAGGAAGGTTAAAAAGGAATGCATACACATACACACGCCCAAAGGGGAGTTGCACATGTGCATTCGCTCGGTGTGTTGTGTCGGTCATGAAATCACAAATGTGTATGCGTTTGGTCGTAGGCTAGAAGGAAATGACCCAGTTGACAGATTGCCAATCGATAAACCAATCAGTAGTCTGGTGATCATGGATAAGTGATATCATTGGAAGGAATTTTGCCATGTGATTACTTGGATTGAACAAACTAAATCAGATGGGAGGGATCAGATGAGAAGGAAAGTATGGAGAATATGTTGGACCAACCAAAAAGTAGATTTAAATCACCAGAATATGATTCTTTAGTTGGCACTTCTACCTAAAACCCTTTTCCCTCCACTCTGTGTCTATATGTTTCCTGCCCACAGACAAACTCAGTACAATAAAACAACTAGTGGCAGCCTAAAAAAAAGGTTCAGACCCTTTCTTCAGCATTTCTAAGAAGCACTTAAAGAGAAAGTTCAGCACAAATATATATGCCTTTATGAATAAAATTGAATATTTTTCTTATTTCAATTATCCTTGTCTGCCCATCCTGCAAGTGTTTTTGAACATAAATAAATGCTTCCAAAGTACTGACTTCTTGTTTGCAGGACCCCTAATTGTGTCTGTCATGGTCTCAGTCTATAGGCTGATTTAATTGCTTAAAAGAGATCTGAACATGTTTGACCCTTCCAACAGCCAATCTGTAGAAATTACAGTTAGGAACATTCAAATGAAGTGTGAATGCTGAGGAGGTGAAGGACAGTTGCAGAACCTAAAATGACAGCTCACTACTGACCACAGCAAACTACAGCAAAGGGAAAAACAATCAATTGATTTTTCATAATTTAAGAAAATATGTAGATTTGTATGTGTAATTAAGGTTAATATTTTAAATAAATTAATTAATGGTTTTGACTGAACTTCTCCTTTAAGTGGCAGCTATATGTTGCCATCATATGTTGTGTAACCAATGATCATTGGTCCGCTTGCAATCACATGCGGCCCTTTCCCTGGGCCCAGGCTGTGATACCTATAGGAGGGCTAGGTACAGGACCAATGAAAACGGAGGGCTGCAAAAGCACTTTATTGACATTTCTCACATGGTGTATTGAGTCCAATATGAGAGATTCTTTTCAATTCCCAGCCTAAAAGAAAAACGCATTAGAATAATTTTTTCTTTTTTAAAAAGTGCCATTTAATCCTATTTTCTACTGAAGAGTTTTCGATTTGTTAGAGAAAACACTATTC
The DNA here is from genome assembly GCA_019447015.1 of Hymenochirus boettgeri. Classification (NCBI taxonomy): domain Eukaryota; kingdom Metazoa; phylum Chordata; class Amphibia; order Anura; family Pipidae; genus Hymenochirus; species Hymenochirus boettgeri. The sequence goes on from CM033475.1 coordinate 164,086,639, forward strand.
TTATAGGTCATTAAACATGTACAAGGAAAACTGACCTCTGTGTGTCCTGTTTATTGCCACTGTCATTCTCCATTGCAAGAAAGCTGTTTAATTGTGTTGCTGATTTGTCTGAACAACTGGCTGTCATTTGGCAGACATATCTACCTATTATCCATCCAATTGGGTGGACGTAAACTATATTTTCACAGGCAGCTCTTGTTTTTATTTTGCTGTAACCATTCAAGCAGTTTTCTCTACATCATTATTAGCCATTCTCTGGGAGATGCAGCCAAATGTTTTTTCTATTCCCTAAAGTCCCATCTTTATTAAACAGACAGTCAGTCTTTAACAGCCAATGTAATCTGCAATCAACTGCCTTGCCATCTATAAAAGACCTAATAATGTTCCCAAAAAAGTGAAGGCCGCCAAAAGAAACACTGGATAAAAGCAATAAATACAAGAAGTGGGGATACATCCTACACGGTTATACTAATTTTTTTTGTAGATTGCCCCTACATATTCACATAACCCTGATGCACACAGATACAAACTAGCAATAGTACCATATACATTAAGAGAGCATTAAAGAAAACATATGGTGTTGTGTAACTGTAATAAAATGATGAGACTAGTTCAGTAAAACAAACGACTAAATAATTATCTTCAGGAATAATAACTGTAAATAGTTAACAAAAATGTATGCTATTAAAAGATTCACCCCTGCTCATTAACTGAGGTGATATGTTCTTAGTTAAGGATACTGAACAGAAGTGGACTGATTTTAAAGGGATATTAACTATAACACAGTGGACAGTGCTTGCAGGTAAGTGCTCTATCTTCGTTCCCATCTCCTGTTAGGCTGTGTACACACAATGGAATATTTTGGCCCAATCATCCTTTAGTTCAGTGTATTGGTCAATCAGGCCAAAAACATTGCATGGGTTTTCGGTTGCAACCAACTGTTTGATCGTTGGTTTGATAGCTTTTTTATGGAATAGATGGCCAAATGTCTTTATTAAACTTCCATTAATATGTTACTATTGGCCATATTCATAAAGACGCAGTGTCACTTTTTAGTGGTACTGCGATCATAGGTTAACAATCGCCTATAGAATACCATTGCAATATTTTACTGTTGCTTGGTATTCTATGTACATTTAAAGCCGTGGTCGTATATTAACGATAACCCACCATATTGCTAACTTGCCCTTTGTTCTAGAACAGCCCAGCCAGAGCCTAGACCGTAATCTTATTGAAAATCTATTGGTGACTTGAGAGGTTTGTACATTAGGTGCAGAAGGAATGCAAATATTGCAAGGAGGAGTGGGCAAAAATAGTCCGGTCCAGACATTGCGAATCTACTGATTGCTGTAATAAAATCAACAGGTGCTTCAACCAAGTATTGTTTAAATAATATGCACAATAATGGAACCAGGATTTGGTAGGGTTTATATTTTCCTTCTTTCCCTTTTTTGTTTCTTTGTATCAATGGTCACTTTGCAATAAAGGTTGAATAAGCAAACCAAAGGAAATGTTCCCAAACCAACACTCCTAAATATTCCAAAGTACCTGAAAAACACATGGACAGCAACACAGTGAATCTACATCTATTGTAGGCAGGCCGTTTTTGTAACAGAGGCTGGTGACACCATTGTCTCTAGAGGCATACTGGTAATCAATGAAATTATTTTTTCAAGGCTCTGAGCAAGCTAACATTTGCAACAGAGAAATCTGGGGGTGGTGAGGAGGTGCATCCTTGAGCAGCATAATGTATAAATACAGATCTGATTATAGGCTAGGCAAACACAGGCTAATATCTGTAGAATATAAAACATGAAAGAATATCAGTGACACATAAAGACTAAATTCTCATAAAAAAAAATCAAAGGCCAATTTTCATGAACATGATTTGGTTAGACTATTCAGTCTTATTTTAATCAAAGTGCCTAGATATGTAAGCAGAGCCAGAGGACGCACTCAAGGGTGCTTCAGACTAACATGTTGACTGAGACGAGCAATTGCTGCCATTTTTGCGCGTTCCCCAATGCAGATTTAGAAATGCCCCATGCTACTTTCTAGCATAGACCTAAGCAGCTAGCTAGGTGTAAAGGTGGCCATACACACGAACTATAATGGGTAAATCCCGTTAGGGAAATGATGGAATTTACCTATTATCGTCAGTGTGTAGCGGCTGTTCCCCTACACACTGAATGCCAGAAAATTTCCGTCGGTCGGTATCGGCTCACTTTACTTTAAGTAGAGGGAGCGATCCAATCCTACTGTGTATGGTTGCACGGGATCGGACGGGTCCATGGGCCCTATTTATAAAAGATCGGTATCGTTATCGTAAAATACCGATCGTTATCGTAAAATAACGACCGGGTTTTTACCGATAACGACCGTTATTTACCGATAACGACCGTTATTTACCGATATCGTTAAATACCGGTCATTATCGGTAAATACCGGTCGTTATTTACCGATAACGCCCGTTATGGGTAAATAACGGTCGTTATCGGCAAATAACGACCGTTATCTGTAAATAACGGTCGTTATCGGTAAAACCCCGGTCGGATTTTACGATAACGATCGGTATTTTACGATAACGATAACGATTTTTATAAATAGGGCCCCATGTGTGCTGTTCCCGCAGCATGTGTGCCGACAGACACCAATGTGATCTGTCGGCACACATGCTGTGGAAATTGCATGTGTATGGCCACCTTAAGAATGTAACAAGGAGGGATGCTTCTAGACCAACGGTACAGTGGTGTGCGGTGCCTTTACATTTTGGTATTGAAGCTCAATTAGCTCAAAGGACAACAAAACCCCCTAGGCTTACCCCCCTGCCATTTACACTACCCAGGCAGAGGACCTTAAACACTCCCTGGGTAGTGTCAAAGGGAGAATGGTGCTCTGGGGGATATATTGGTGCCCTTTTATTTAAATGTCCTACTCTAAAATAGATATTGCAATTGCTTGAGTGTGACTTTGGTGAGCTGGGTAAATAGCTTGGAAAGGACTGACCAGCCCAGAGGCAAAGACGTTCTTTCCCTTGTGTCAATCCCTTTATTTGAAAGATATGTTAATTTAAAAATCTCAATGCAAGGCTAAAACGCTAAATCCATTGTTAACCATGCTACTTAAAGTGTCCTTGGGTGTACAGTAAAAACACATAGAATATTTATTTTCTGAAATAACCATCATAAAAAATAGCAGTGTGTCTACAGTATATAGAGAAAAGGATTTTAATGGAAAGTCTCACAGATGTTAAAATGATCTATTTGTGATCTATTTGCATGCAGTAATTATAGATTCATTAGCGCAGACCCTGCTACAGATAGCAACTAAAGAATATAGGGGGCCTCTGTCCCCAGAGCCGCTATCGCTCTGGGTAAATCTCCCGTACGCTATTCAGTATCACGTTTGCGGCCATGGGTAAATCCCAATGGGGATTTACTCACATTGGGGGGCATATTTATAAAGGTTCATTAACTTTTCGCGGCCATTATTCCCGCCATAAATGGGTGGAAAACGGCCGCGAAAAGTTAACGAATTGATAACTTTTCATGCCTATCTGAACAGTTACCGCCGCTTCTATTTATAAAGCGGCGGTAACTTTTACGCATCGCTAATCTCGGCCATATTACTTCGCCATCTTGAAGGTGGCGAAAACAGCCGAGATCCCCCCTGGATCACGGCGGGTGGTCGCACCCGCCCTGGGATGCATGTCCACCTCGCTGCGGGTGGTCATCGCTGCGAAGGGGCATTCGCCCACCTTGCCCTCGCCTCCTGCAGTGAGGGCGTGGGCAAGGTGGCGCCTGCAGGGGTACCCCCGGCGGGCGCCGGCGGTTCCTCCATGAGGCCGATGTTGCCGGCATCTTGATCCATTGCGACGTCTTCGGGCTGGCGACACCAACCCCACTGAGGTCACCGATGCCAGGCAGGCTCACCACGGCCGCCAGTGAGCCCGCTGGCACCGTCGGCCTCAGTGGAGCCGATGTTGCCATCCGCTTCTTTCTTCAGCCATCTACTGCGATGGCATCTGAGGTCCGCGACGGAGTGCACCTCTTTAGATTTCGGAAAATCTGATTGGTTAATGTAAAGCATGTAAACCAAGCATTAAAAAATTGAAACAGAAACGGATTAGGTTTTTCTACAAAACCTATATAAAGAGGTGCACTCTGCTGCGGACCTCAGATGCCATCGCAGTAGATGGCTGAATAAAGAAGAGGGAGAGGGTGCTTCTACCCCTCCCAGCGGGCCCTTCCCTTCCTCTCTCCGCCAGCGGCGGGGCAGGGGGCTTGGAGGGGCTGCTGGGGAGGGGGTGCACGGCCCCTTCCCAGCAGCCCCTCCTAGCCTCCTGTTCCATATGTTCGCCGCAAGCACGTTTGGGGGTTAGGAGGGGCTGCTGGGAAGCGGGGGGTGAGGGCGGGGTGGGCTTATGCCACGCCCCTGAAGCGGAGATGCCGGGAAGGGATTTTAAGTCCATTTGCGGCAATATTGTACTTAGTGCATTGTGCTAAGTGCAGTATCGCCGGGAAGGGACTTAAAATTACCGTCTGACATCACAGAGATGGCCGTTATAAATACGGCGATATCGTTGGGCGCTATTTTCGGCCCTTTATAAATATGCCCCTAAATCTCGCACTAAAAGTAGTGAAAACGTGATATTAAATTCAGAGTGCCAGTTGCACCAGTGTCTTTTGGCACAAAAATGAAGTTTAAGTCCCGCTAAATACGCGCGACTTTAACCCTGAAAATTTGCCCAGCAGCTGGGTAAATGAGTGTATCTGCTACACACTTGTATAACTCTGAACATTTGTGTTTCACTGCTCTAGGTGAACCCACCACGTTTACATATTTTGAGGCTTCTATATTTTATCTATTGCATATCTATATTTGTGTGCATATGAGTGGCACAGCATTTATAGGAGCCACTGCTGCTCTGTTGCTCGCGGATATTTTTCTGGTTTGCCCTTTGATGTGACTGATGCTTTGATAAGATTGCTAAATGACATTTTTCAGCAGGAGATGTATCCCAGAGACATTAATGATTCAGATGACATTTCAGTTTAAAGTGCATTGACGCCTGGCTATGTGCATAAAGAAACACTTTGTTCCACATTTCCTCAGTAGGATAACAAAACTTTCCAAATGAATAATAATAAACCCTCAACCACAAATATATTTTGAGGAGAACTAAAATGCCAGGAGGTAGGCAAATAGAATGCTACTAGAGTAGATAGATATATAATCCTGTACACTGAGGATAGTGTACACTGTATATAATACGGAGGTACTCATTGCATAATGGCGATTGGATGTCAGAAAACAATTTATCCTACAACCCATGGAAGTGTTGGTGAGCTGGTGACTTTTCAGCTGTTTCTACAATGATTAGTAACCTATGGGGCATGCTAGAGTCAGTCACAAATTAAGGGACATCTATACTAAAATGTAATTTTGCTTCATAACAGGTTAGTTCAACATAAGTCAGCTTTTTAACCATTGTGGTTTTGGTATCTAAGTTATGGATATATACATTTTTATTTGAGGGGTACGTGTGAACTTTAATATAGAAATGCTCACCTTTGCAGATGTAAAAGTTACATGACAGTGTTAGGTGGTTCTATTGGGCAATAGGGCCCGTCTCCTCTTCTTGCACATGAAACACAGCATATGTATTAAAGGGCAAGTCCAGCCCTAAAATGAAAACTTACATACAGGTAAATCCCCCCCAAAACCCTAAACTGTAATAGTCTGAAATCTGAAATATATAAGTCTAACCTGAAATCCTGCACAATGTCATGTTGTCCCTGTTTCTGCTTCCTTTCTGCTACAGAAGCAGGACTAGTTGTAATAATTTGTGATTTGCCTGTGGCCAAGAATGTCTGTAAATTTATCTGGCCCCTAACAAACTCACCCCCACATTCGATATTGGCACAAACTGAGAGTTTTTTATACATTGATTGACACTTACTGACAATTGCTGTAGCCAGCACTGGCATAGTTCCCTTATTTTATACATTTTGCATAAACATAATTTTATAACATAGTATTTCCCATGCTTCTTCTAGCAGTGAAACCTATTCCAAAGCTATGACATCCTGGGGTGAAATGGGACCCAATGAGGTTTGCAGATAAAAGGACACAAATAGTATTTAAAGGAGAATTATACTCACCTTCCCTCCGCTCCTCTTCTTTGTTCATTACCTTTTACCCAGGGTGAGGAGCTGAACCGCTAGGTCCTCACCCCTGGATTTGTGTAACTTAAAGCACAGTCTTAGTGCAACGCTGCTCTGGTAGGCTCCGCCCACTCCCCTCCTTGCACGACGAGGCCAATAGGAAGGCACGCTTGTTGCAGAGTGTGCCTCTCTAATGGCCTCGTCGCTGACGGGGAGGAGGGAAGGTGACTATAATTGTCCTTTAAATAGTGTTTTTTCTAACCTTTTATTTTTTGTTAATAAATATGCATTTTATGTGTGTACTTAAGAGTGATTGCATATATAAAGTATATAGCATACTTTTACTGCAGATATCTCCGGAGTTGACACTATTTAATTCACACCTTGTGATCTAGCAATGGGATTAAAGGGTATTGACTAAGCTTTAGATACAGCAAGATCCCACTACTCCAAAACTTTTTACTGATTTTAAATCTAAGCTGTAGATTCTGAGAAATCATCATTTGCATTTACAGGGAAAGACCTGTCACTTCAAAAGTAGAAATTATAATATGTACCCCATCCCTGACCTCTTAGTAGGATATTTGGCTGCCTGCCAGCACTCTCTCTGCAAAAATTAAGAGAATCAGCAGAGAAAAGAAAGAAGGGGGGAGGGAGGGGGAAGTGTGTAAGCAAAACAGTGTTTATTGTGAGGCTGTGCAGAACTTATGTGTTGCAGACACTACAAGAAGGCAGTGAGTAAGGAAGGTAGGGGGCAATCAGTACAATCATTTTACTTCTCTTAAATTGTAGTTTTTAGATAAGGTAAAGTTGTTTGAGTGCGTATAGTGTCCTTTAAAAAAATGTTTTTTGGATGATGAATTTATTAGTTCAATTAAGTAGTTCAATTCAAGTATTCAAATAAAATCAGCCACTCTTGTGTTTGGAATAGAGACTGCACTTCATTGAATAAAAGTTAATTTAACAGAATAATTTTAGGTAAGTACATGTATGTTACGCAGTGGTAGCCTTGCCAACAGTTCTAGGTAATGGCAGTCAGTGATTTGGCCGTGACGTCACTGTCACTGCCGACACTAACTTCCTTACCCGGAAGTGCAGAGCCGCGGTGCTAGCGCAAGGAGGAGCATGTAAGTATAATAGCTCAGTCTGGGAGCGGATTTACAGCTTTAGAATTTCTAGGTTTTGGGGGGTAGTCTACTATATATACATTTTGGAAGAAAGGGGTGGACATTCCCTTTAAGAAATTTAAGACAGTGGGCCACATTTAAAAACCCCAAATTTCCGTAAATGTATGGGAACGGTCGAAAATATACGAACACGTGGGAGCAAAATACAGCAATGGTATTGTATGGGTGATCATAAATTACGATTGCTGGTGTAACTCTACAACCGCGATCATTGTAAATTTATGTCTGCGATCTCAAAATAGCGATAACGTTCCTTTATAAATATGCCCCAGTGACAGTTATTTTAAAGTGATACCAGTATTGGCTAAATAATAGAAATCTTTCAGAACATAAAATTCATTTTTTTATTAAGTCTATTGGTTGGTTTTTGACATTTGTTAAGGGGTTTGGATAAGAAGCAGGCCAGGTGAATGTGACTTATAATTTGTGAGGGAAGAGGTACACCTGGTATTACTAGGTTTACAGTGTCAGAATATGAAACAAAACGAAGGCGTTAACATTATGTCTCCACTGATATAAATATTTGCACAGTGGTACAATTATTATTGTGATCTTTGCCATAGTTCCAAGGCCCAGAATGGATTAAATTACTTTTGGAATTCAAGCATCTCTCTGAATGTGATTAAATGCTAGAGATGACTTCTATACAGTGGTGGGATTTTAAATTCTTGTGTTTGACCATTCAAGGTTTGATCAATTAAACAACACAATTTGATCGAATGGATACACAAACGGACCTTTCTAGGGCCATTTTAAAGAATTATTTGATAAATATCACTGAAGATTCATTTGGGATAGAGAGTCATTTGGCTTCAGCTTCCCAGATCGATGTAACAATAAGCATAATAAGAAGAATCCTTTCCATATTTCTAGGGCAGCTCAGTAAATGCCAGGCCATTTGTTCATTTGTTGGACTTTTAGAATATTACAGAAGTTGATTGCAGAAGCCACCTGTAAGCTGAAAACATTATATAAAAATGCATTGTTTTGATCAAATTCTATACTGTTATGCCCCCCCATACATAGCTATGGTCTGCCTAAACCTCTATATTATTTTGGGTATGCCCAAATACTGCAAATTAAGGAGCACATAATAATGATAATATTTTTAGAATTAAAAAGAAACTTAAAATGTAAATGGCATGCCCCCCCATCGATCAATACTGACCTGTGTACCTGTGGTCCCCGAAAGTGTCTTCTGATGGCTGCTACCAGGAAGCAGGACACTGGGGCATGAACGGGATTGTCAGAGGTCAGTAGGTTTAGGGACTGTGGGTACACAGGTGAGTATTGCAGTCTTGGTGTTTGGGGGGGCTCCTTAACTTAAATAACAATGAGTCTGTGGAGCAATGTTCCGTCTAATTGGAAATTGTATGTGTGCGCAGATATAAATTCTCTGTGTGCATACAAAATGAAATTGTGCGCTACATACCGCAGTACTTTTTTCTGTGTGCACCACTTTAACCTGTGTGTGCAGGCCTGCAGAGTTGTGTGTGCGAGCTGTGGAGGCCATATTCTATTCATCTGACTATTTCATTTCTCCTCTATTTTGTTCTCCCTACTTTCTTATTCCTCTGCTCTCCCCTCTAACTTTTATTCATCTTTATAAAATTGTTACCTTAAAATGATCCATGATCTGGGCCCCATGCGGTTTGCTCTTTATTAATCCTCTTTAATACCTCCCATTTTAGTTCTTTGAAACTGAAACACAGGATAATTGTTCCTGAGGGGGTGATTTAGCTACTTTGAATTTTTTATTTGAGGGGTAAACGACCGATACACTGAACTATCGGTCAATCGGGCTGAAACATTACATTTTGTGTACCCAGCTTAAAACCTCAAAATCCCCCTTATCTGCTATCTTTATAAGATTGGATTTAAGTTCATTTAAACCCCCAATTTAACAAACTTATTGGAACTGGTAAAGGTACCCTTAACTGTGAGTGTGTAATACATTACGAATAATAAACCCTTTACTGTATATAAGGGTATTAAAAATCCCCTTTGGCCTTGTGTTTTTCTAGAGGATATGGAACTCCAAGGTGACTTCTCACACTGTAAGAGTTATTTCTTTATACAGTCTTGCAATTTGTTGCATACTAGCGCCCTCTGGTGTTCTGGTTCCCTGTACCAAGGAGAAAGTGTGTTGATCTCTGTTCAGTGGTTTTATTATTTTTTTGGTTTGTGTTTTACAGTAGATTAATACAATGCACAGAACACGTGCTCTCTGTCTGGCTCATTTAAAACTGAGGCGACAGCTTCTGGTCTCCTAATGGCAGAAACACCACTGGTGTTTTATTGTCATTGATGAAATAGTTAATATTATAAAAGTTATATTACAAGAAGACTATTTGATTATATAGTAGATGATGTACCCCCTATTGTAAATTATAAGGATATTAGATGTTACCGAGGTGTTCCTTGACCATGTAAAAGCACAAGACTGCAGGCCGAGTGCCTTTAAAAAAAGACACAGAACTCCCCATTCATTTTTAAGGAAAACTCCCCCCTCATAAGAACATCTTTTAGAAAGAATGTTTTATATGTTGATATGTTGATATATATGTTGATATATCATAGTTTGTCCTATGAATTCATTACTGTATGCCTGCTATGCTTCTGGATGCCTCATGGAAACTGAGCAATTTAGAAACCTTTACTGAGCCTGGGCATGCTCAGAAGAGGCAGACATTCAGTCATTGGCTGTGATGTCAACTGTCAAATCCATAACTGACAGTTGCTAACTGGAAGAACCAGGAAGCAGAAACGGGAAACAGGACATTGTTCAGGATTTTCAGGTTAGACTATATATCAGATTTCAAACTATTACCGTTTAGGGAGGTGATTTACCTGTATGTTAGTTTTGGGGCTGGACTTGCCCTTTAAGGTTATAGCAGCATTAACCCCCCCCCCCCACACAGACACAAACTGTCACACACACCACAGACACAAACTTTGTTTCTCACGTTCTATGCATCCAACTCCTCAGTTCACTTGTTTCTCCCTCCCAACTGGCACTGTAATTCACTTTACCTCGTGTGATCACCTCTTCTATGTATGCAGGAAAGCAGCCAGCAGATGGGGGTATATTATACACATATTATACACGGTTCACACATAATTATATAATTATTACACTGTTGATTGCTAATATAATAGGTGCAATAAAAAAACTTATGCACAATTACCATATAAAGCCCACAATGAACTGCCAGTTTTATGCAGGCCATTCACTGTTTGACTAACTGCAATGTACCAACAAATTGTAAGCACTAGTATCAAAATACACAGTCCAGGCTGGTGATGGTTGTCAATTATTGGGGCCTGCTCTTTGAACATTGAATTGAGTGAATGGTTACAACAATGCAGGGTACCTTCTGGCTTATGATTTTCCAAATAAACCAAACCCATCTGCTGACACTGCAAACGTGAATACTTGGAAACAGACACAGACACAGACATAAACGATTATTTGTTTAACCTAGTGACAGACAGTTTGTAAAAGCAGAAAAAAGTTGTTATTTTGGGGTAGGGTAAAAGAGCAAGTCAACACCTAGGATTGCCCCAGTAAACTTTCCAAAAGTTCATATTTTGCAATGCAACTTCATTCTCACAACATCTGTACAGGGAGGGGCAGAAATAACATCATCAAAAGCTCTGCCTCCACTTCGGCATTCGTACAGCAGTAGCTGATGTAGGCACGCCCAGGATGGGTTGTGGACCACAAGCTGGAGGAGCATGGGAATGAAGATTAGTAACTTTTAGGGAGTTCAAGGTAGCAATCCTGGGTGCTCAATTTCTGCCTTAAAGGGCGTGTCCACCCAAAACTGAAATTTAACCCTTAGCTGGCCCCGCTGTTTAGTGTTAAAAAAATCCTTACCTTTCTCCTCTCCTTATGGTTGTCCATATGAAAGTCCAGAAAAATATTTATACTTAAACTTTCCCTTTCTTGTTCTATTTGTTTCTCTGTTTATTGCTCTTTAAAAAGTATCAATACATCTTTATGTGCATAAAAAGTATTGCACCTATACATTATGACACATTATCTAAAAACTAGTCAAAAAAGAAGCAAAAGTAATGGCGAAATAAAGTTGCATAGGAATAGAGGTTGCAGGAGTCTCAATGAGACCCGGACTGTGTTTCTGGGGGGAAGTTTTCCACTGCCTGTCACAATCTATCCAGCTTGAAACTCTGCTGAGGCAAAAGAAGCTCAAAACTCTAGCATTCATCTCTCCCAGATCTGCCGGTAATAGCAACATTGCATGGTGCTAATCAGCACCTGGAGCAGGTGATATAATGTCTGCCATTACCGGCAGGTCTCACTGGTAGAGTGCTTGGAGCGGCTTTTGCCTCAGCAATTTCAAACTGGATAGATTGTGACAGAGAAAAGAGAAAATTTTTTCATGTTAAAAAAAATGACCTGCAAAATGTTTCAGGATTTCCAGCTTTTTGTATTAGGCAGCACAGCCAGTCAGGTTTGTGATAGACACTTGAGGGGACTAAGACTAAGGATATCTATTTGTCTATCTCGGTCTGTCTATCTGTATATGTATATGTATGTCTGTCTGTGTGTCTGTCTATTTATCCATCTGTCTTTATCTGTATGTCTATCTGCATTTGTCTGTCTGTCTATCTATATCTATAGAGCTGTCCCTGGGTAAATACGGGTTGTGGCAGATAAATGATGACCTTATCTAATGTATTGCTTCCTGCTGTTGTTCACAATATATAAAAAAATCGGGCTGTTGTGCATCCATCCATATTAGTGCAACTAGAGACCACAAATGTAATACATACAAAAACCAGAATTCTATTGCACAAACAATTCTAATTGCATATTGGCTACCTCCATATGGTTGCTACTACAAACAGCCTGCTAAACCCTGGATAAATAAAAGCAATTAGTTCAATAAATTGGCCAAATTATTTTAAGCCCAGTCACCACGTCAAGGTTGCTTTCTTTAACTGGGTCCTAACCTACTGGTACTTGCCTTTTTGGCTACATGAGCTGACAGCTTCTCCTGTGTGGCCTGAATGCTTGAAGCTGACTCTCTAGTACTTTGCTCAAACGAGCACATGACCTAACTCTGGGTGGAGTACAATTTCCCAGAAGGCTTGGTCAAACCTTCAATGTAACACACAATATATATAGAAAATTGGGCTGTTGTACATCTATATTAAAGTGCAACTAGAGACCAAATTAGAATTGTTTGTGCACTAGAGCTCGCTGTTCTTCGTTTGTTGTCATTTCCTATGGGAATTTTCTGCTTCATCTGGTGGTCTTTTGTGAGGCATCATCTTCGTTTAAATGTGTAATGTGAATTATGCTAGCATGAAGTTGGACCAATATGTAGAGTAAATATGAGCACAAAATTGAGTTGGACCAATGTGTTGTGAATGCGAGCATGTGATTGAGTTGGACCAATAGGAAAGGAGACAAACATAGGAATTTTATATACCGTATTAAGATAATTAGCATTCTGGCTTCAACTTTTCAAGACAAAACAAAACAAACCCCCCCCCAAAACAATAACATGTATATTGTATTTACTGCACATGATCAGGATGCGCTGTTCTTAATGTGTAATTTCTTCACATACAGAAATGGTAATGACCAGTTGTGTTAAGGAAAGCCTTTTCTTTCCATATGTAGCTACTGTACACCTGGTAGCTACAAAAATAGATATATGTAGTATATACATATGTATTGTGAAAATAGGGTTTTCAGGGGTGCAGATTGTGCGGTTAAAAGTTTGTTAGTGGGGTGAATATATATTGATTATATCTATTTTATCAGTATATCTGTATGAGTATATTTGTATGAGTTATGTATTTTTATGAATTGATGAGAGAGAGATAAATAGAGAGATAAATTAGGGTTTTGAACCTCACATAAGTTCTTCCTCGATTAGCTCTCAGAGCGATTCACTTGAAAAGGGATTTTCTGTTTTAAAGGGGTTTGTCTGTTTTTAAAGGGCAAGTCCAGCCCCAAAATGAAAACTTACATACAGGTAAATCACCCCTCAAAACACTAAACAGTAATAGTTTGAAATCTAAAATATATAAGTCTAATGTCCTGTTTCCCCTGTTTCTACTTCCTGGTCCTTCCAGTTAGCAACTGTCAGTTATGGATTTGACAGTTGACATCACAGCCAATGACTGAATGTTAATCCCCTGTCTGCCTCTTCTGAACATGCCCAAGCTCAGTCCAGGCTCAGTCCAGGTTTCTAAATTGCTCTGTTTCCATGAGGCATCCAGAAGCATAGCAGGCATACAGTAATGAATTCATAGGACAAACTATGATATATCAACATATTTTAAAGAGGGCATTCTTTCTAAAAGATGTTCTTATGAGGGTGGAGTTGTCCTTTAAGGGGTGCGCTAAGAAACAAAAGCCTTTATTAACTGTGTTTTGCAGTCTAGTAAATGTTCTAACCTAGCACTATTTCTAGGAATGTGCCTGTGTTTTTCTTTTTTCTTTTCTAATTACTGCTTGAATAAGATGGTAGGAATTGTTTAAGTAAACTTGAAGCACTGGGTTTCTAAAATAAATACTTGTGTTCAACTGCATTGTTACCTGTAGGGTGGGGGTTGGTAAGAGACAAAAGAAAGTCATTTTTTTCTTTTCTCTCTGATTGGATGGGGGGTATAACTAATTAGTTTAAATTGGCTGATGACTGTTGAAACTTTGGTTTTGAACCTCACATAAGTTTTTCCTCCAGAGCGATTCACTTGAAAAGGGATTTTCTGTTTTAAAGGGGTTTGTCTGTTTTTAAGGGGTGAGTTAAGAAACAAAAGTGTTTAGAACAAGAAAGGGTGGAAGAACAAGACTGCTGTTTCTCTTGTGTGTATTGCTGTTTCTGTTGATGTGTATTGCTGTTTCTCTTGTGTGTATTGCTGTTTCTCTTGTGTGTATTGCTGTTTAGTATGAACAGTTTTGTTTGGGCCATGCAATGTGCATCCTGACGCTTGTATGGGATCCTGGAGTAGCCGCACCAAGGGACCTTTGTATGTGTCAGATGTGAGTGGGTTGCCCATTTGGAATCTCAGGTCCAGAATCTAAAGGGGTAATTTGGATAGGCAGGTTGTAGTGGTAGGGAACTCCATTATTAGAAGCTTAGGGTAATCTGTCGACAAGACCCTACATGCCGAACATGTGTTGCCCGCCTGATGCTAGGGTTCCACATGAGGTGAATCGAGTAGACAGATTATTGAGTGGGGCTGGGAGTGACCGGGCAGTCTTGGTTCACATTGGTGCCAATGACAAAGTTAGAAGTGGAGATGAGGTCATTAAAAATGATTTCCGAGAGTTAGGGGGCAAGTTAAAAGTAAGGACCTCAAGGGTAGTGATTTTAAAAATTCTACCGCAGCCACGTTCTATGTTAGTGAGCCAACGGGAGCTTAGGAGTATAAATGCGTGGCTAAGAGGGTGGTGTAAGGAGATGGGGTTTGGGTTTTTAGAGAACTGGGCTGACGTTTCTGTTGGCTACAGGCTCTTTAGTAGAGACAGATTGCACCTCAATATTGATGGTGCAGCTATTTTGGGGGAGAAGATGGCTAGGGGGTTGGAGGAGATTTTAAACTAGGTATGGGGGGAAAGGTACATTGAACTACACAGAGGTAGATAGAGAAGTTAGGGATCAGGGGGCTAATGACACAATGAAGGGAGGAGATGGGGAGGGGACACCAGAGGATAGGGAGGCATGTATGTCCAAGTAAGGAAGTAAATCAATTGATAATCTAAAATGTATGTTTACAAATGCAAGAGGTCTGGCTGGAAAAACTGGGGAACTATAACTAATAGCTTTAAAGGAAAGGTATGATGTGATTGGTGTAGCAGAAACATGGCTAAATGATTTAGACAGTAAATATTGAAGGATACTCCTTATTATAGATGTTCGAAACTGTTGAGTTTCGTTCTGTTTTTGAAATTTTGAAAGTTCGAAAATTCGAGTTTCGATTTTTGAAAATCGTCTACCGGTACTTTCGATTTTCGAAAATCGGCTACTTTCGATTTTTGATAAGAATCGAAAAATTTAAAAATCCGGGTTCCGTGAAATTCGGGAGTTCAGAAAGTTTAGTTGGGACTTCGAAACTGGGTTCTATTAGAAACCACATTACATCTCTACTCTTTATTTAGACATGACAGAATTAATAAGAAAGGAGGGGGAGTATGTATGTATGTTAAACAGGAATTGAAGCCAACTCTAAAAGATGGAATAGACAGGAAGCAAGAAGGTAGGCAAATTAATTGTTGGAGTATGTTATAAGCCGCCAAATAAGCCTGGGGAGGAGGTGGAAATAATTCTCCATATGCAGTTGGCGAGGGCTGCTGGTATTGGGCACGTTTTGGTTATAGGGGATTTTAACTACCCTGACATAGATTGGAGTAGGGAAACTGCCAGCACCTCAAAAGGTATAAAGTTCTTAAAATTTCTATATGAGCATTTTCTTTCACAGATGGTTCACAGAAGTTCCTACTAGACAGAATGCGTTGTTGGATCTGGTGATATCTAATAACCCTGAGCTCATTTTGGAAATGAAGCTAATGGGAAGCTTAGGGAATAGTGACCATGATATAGTGTCATGTAAGACTGTGTACAGCTTTTGAAAATAACGACAGCATGCCTTTAGTACCATTGTAATAATGTAATTTTACAGTACTTTTCTCTTCTACTCGTGCACTGAGTAATACTGTAAATCATGCAGATCCACAAAGCAGAGTTCAGCTGTGTAAAGAATAAGGCCTTGACGGCCAGGGCACTCACAAGGACGCTATCAGGAGGAGGCGATGGGAATTGTAGGCTTGGATACTGGAGCAGAAAAAAGCAGATGGGAATTGTAGGTTTGTATACTGGAGCAGAAGAGGTTGATGGTAACTGTAGACTTGGATACTGGAAAGGTCTGGTCCAGGAGCGATGCTGGACCGGAGTGGCAGATAAGTTTGTGACAAGATTTGACTTTCGGGTTTGATGTTAGAGGGTCAGTTAGAGCAGGGATTTTTTTCAAACTAGGAAGAGACAGCTGAACTCTGCTCTGTGGACCTGCACTGAATTATTTACTCAGTGCAGGAGTAGAAGACATAAGTAAGAGGCTTTTTGGGTTGTTTTTTTACTTTAACCCTTTCTTTTAACCCTTTCCTGGAATGGGCTTTACTATTCCTTTAACAGCTGATTCCCCCACCCAAAAAACACAAACAAACAAAAAAAACACATACTTGCACATCTCACACTGCTGACAACAATGAAGGAATTGTGTATTATAAATATGCAATATGCATCAAATATGCATATTGTATATTATATTATAGTATATTTGTCAGGCTAAAGTGCTAGGCCACACTAGCGCGTTTTGCGCATACGCAATTTCCTGCGATTTCTGATGCGCAATCGATTGCGCGTCCATTCGCGTTTTGTGGCGAGCATTTTTTCACGCAATCGCTTGCGTATTAGCTTTAAAGATAGCGCAAACGTGAAAATAACGTGCGCTAATGCACAGAAAGCGCCTGCGATAACGCAGGTGGAAGCGTGCACGCTTGGTGCGTTGTAGTGTGGCCTCACCCTAAGACTACTTTCAGACGAATGGCATTGACATTTCTCTAATCAGCAAACATCTGGAACCGCTCGGGTTTGCCATGCATCTGAAAGGAGCCTGAGTGGGGAGGTGGGTTTATCTACCGTCACTGCTACTAAGTTACTATGTATCCTGCACTGTAGCCTGGCACAAAGACCCACATTCTCTTAAATCAAAATCTATGGGCCAGACAGGAACATAGATTAGATGAACTAACCTCTAATCTATCTAATGTCTAAATAGGTGCTTCGGTTTTGCACTGCTATCAAGCTTGTGAGAAGAAATGAACAAATACCATTTATCTCCACCAGAGTCAACACTGACTGCTGGATGACAACACAAATTTTTTACTTGAACCTCAAAGGAGGAACTGGA
Organism: Hymenochirus boettgeri; assembly: GCA_019447015.1. Classification (NCBI taxonomy): domain Eukaryota; kingdom Metazoa; phylum Chordata; class Amphibia; order Anura; family Pipidae; genus Hymenochirus; species Hymenochirus boettgeri. Next base: position 164,103,941 of record CM033475.1, read on the forward strand.
TGCAGTGGAGCAATAGGGGGAAGGAAGAACGGTTATGTAACTAGTTTCATAAAACTCAGTGGTGCACTACAGTATATTGGGCAGTTGATTCAAATACACATTATCTAATTGTGTCTTATGTTTCAGAATAAAGGGCCCCATAAAGGGCATTATCAATCTCCAATTTTATGACCGCCATTGTACTACATTTATAATCACAATCGTACAATAACAATCATAACTTGAAAGGGAAAGTTTAAGTATAAACTTTGAATTTGGAGTGAAAGACTGCATTTTGGAAGGGAATTTGTGTGTTTGTGCTGCAGATTTTAAAACTCAATAATGTCAATGATGAAGACATTGTTGTTTTTTACTTACCCTTTAAATATGTCACATGCATTAAAGGTAGGTCAGTTGGTGTGTGTGTATTCATATCAGGTTGGGGGATAAAATACTAACTTTTTTGATGATTGGTCAAAATGAGTTTTTTTTTCCTTTAGTTACCCTTTACGTATGGCTGCCATAGTAATGGATAAGTAGATCAGTAGGTGTGTGTACCCGTGTCGGGTTGAGAGTTAAAAAAAAACTTTTTTGATGATTGGTCAAAATTAGTTTTTTCGACATTAGTTACCCTTTAAGTATGGCTGCAACAGTAATGGAGGGGTAGGTCAGTAGCTGTGTAAACCTGTATCACGTTGGGGGTTAAAAAAATCAAAGTTTTTTGATTATTGATCAAAATTAGCTTTTTTGACTTTAGTTACCCTTTAAGTATGGCTGCCACAGTAATGGATAAGTAGATCAGTAGGTGTGTGTACCCGTGTTGGGTTGAGAGTTAAAAAAAAAAACTTTTTTGATGATTGGTCAAAATTAGTTTTTTTGACTTTAGTTACCCTTTAAGTATGGCTGCAACAGTAATGGAGGGGTAGGTCAGTAGCTGTGTATACCTGTATCACGTTGGGGGTTAAAAAAACAAAGTTTTTTGATTATTGATCAAAATTTGCTTTTTTGCCTTTAGTTACCCTTTAAAGTATGGCTTCCACAGTAATGGATAAGTAGATCAGTAGGCGTGTGTACCTGGGTCTGGTTGAGGGGTATGTCTTTTTTGTGTTTACAACCATAAAACTATTTTTTATTGAGGATAAATCTAAATTAGTTTTTTTACTTTAGTTACCCTTTAAGTATGGATGCCACTGTAATGGATAAGTCGATCAGTAGGCATGTGTACCTGGGTCTGGTTGAGGGGGGTATGTCTTTTTTGTGTTTACAACCATAAAACTATCTTTTATTGAGAATAAATCTAAATTTTTTTTTTTTAACTTTAGTTACCCTTTAAGTATGGCTGCCACAGTAATGGATAAGTAGATTAATAGGTGTGTGTACCTGGGTCTGGTTGAGGGGGTATGTCTTTTTTGTGTTTATAACCATAAAACTATCTTTTTTTGAGGATAAATCTAAATTAGTTTTTTTGACTTTAGTTACCCTTTAAATATGGCTTCCATGGGAATGGAAAGGTAGGTCAGTAGGTGGGTGTACCTGGGTCTGTGTAGGGGGTTGGGGGTATCACCATTTGTATTTATGACCATGAAAAAAACTGTTTTGAAATATCCACATTTGAGGATTGTTACCATTATAGTCTATGGGAAAAAATGTCTGGAAATTCGCCGATAACGCCGTAAGGCTTCAGCGGATTCCTTAGCTAGAAGATAGCACACTTCACCTATGCCCTGCACGTCTGTACCGAATTTCATGTCTCTAGCTCAAAAACTGTGGGAGAAGATACAGTCCAAAAAAGCGGAAGAACAAAACGGAAGAAGAAGAAGAAGAAATAGAAAGAACAGTAATTTGGCTTTTTCGAGCCAAATTAATTACATTACATACAATACCATAGTGGCAGTCTACTACAGCTTATACAGCCCATGCAGTCATAAAAATGTACGACCCTGGCCGTACTTCTCCAATAACCTGCGGTATTGCAAACTTGCAATACTGCAGATTTTTTAATAGTGCCCAGTGTTTCTCAACTTTTTTATCCTTTTATCCTCATACGTCAGGGAATGACGTAACAATTACTTTATACTTCTACATAGTAACATACATCCATCAAGTACAACCTATTACCACATCTGCTGGAAGACTGTTCCACAGTTTCACCGTTCTCACTGTAAAGAAACCTTTCCTAACCTGAAGATGAAACTTCTTTTCTTCCAACCTTAAAGGATGTCCACGAGTCCTCTGATATGACCTATTAGTAAACAATGCACCAAAGAGTTCATTGTATGGCCCATTAATATATTTGTATAAGGTTATCATATCCCCACGCAAAAGTCGCTTCTCCAATGTAAACAGCCCTAACTTGTCTAATCTGCCTGCATATTTAAGCCCCTCTTAATTCCCCCTTTAGTTGCCCTTCTCTGAACTGCTTCCAATTCCAAGATGTCCCTTTTGTAAGACTGTTCTTTTCCCTCTGATTTCAACATTTTAAAAGCCTTTTTTTCCATTTCCCTTTTTACCTGAGTATTAATCCAGACAGTAGAGGACCTAATTTTTTTACACTTGTTCCCTTAAGGTACAAATTTAGAAATGTAATAGTTTAATATCCCTTTAAAAGTGGTCCACATCTGCTCAGTATCTTTATCTAGAAACAATTTCTCCCAGTCTATGACCAGATTCCTTTAACAGCATAAAATTAGCTTTCCTAAAGTTAAAAGTTTTGTTAACCCAGTGCACTTAACTGCACCTAACAAGATGAGATATCCTGTGGTCAGATTTGCTAGTTTCATATGTAAACTGCAGTGTTACAGTATATCTTGTAATTATGGGGAACTCAACTAACCAGGGCTTATGGGCTGCATCAACAGCACTTTCGTTTGTAATAGCTCCCTAACCTTTTCCAAGACAGCCCACTTCCACCCCTGGCTTGTTCTCAACATCACCAGTCCTGCAGGCTGCAGTATTTTTTATTTGGGATGCATGTTTCACACGTATATTCTAAGTTATTTGTGTTATATGCCTGATTACATAACACATGCAAAATCACCCAGAAATGGATAGTCTGCATCATTGCCTAGTGCTAACAGTTAATCCGGGAAAGCAGGAGCTGGATTATTGGTAGGGCAAACATGAGAGGCACCAACCAACTAGACATTTTATTAAAATTAATTTACTTTCAGGAACCTGGGGCATGTGTCCCTTGTCTCCTTTTTGGTGCCCCAGTCCTGAATGTGCAAAGTGCCCACTCCGTTGCTACTTACAGGTTTTCAGTTTTGGAGTCTGTTGACAACATATTGCCACTTTTACCAAAGTTAGCCTGCTGCTACCAGTGTCACATTACCCCTTTCACCAGGGTTACATTGCCTGTTCCACCAGAGTCAAATTGCCACTTATTTACCAGGGTCACTTTGCCTGTATCACCAGTGTCATATTGCCACTTATTCTTCAGGGTCACATTGCCTTTTCTACTAACATAGTAATTATAACATAGTAATTAAGGTTGAATAAAGACATACGTCCATCAAGTCCAACCTATTCACTTTTTTTTTTTTTTTTTAACCCTACCTAACAGTTGATCCAGAGGAAGGCAAAAAAACCCAGCTAAAAAGGGGGAAAAAATTCCTTCCTGACTCCAAACGGCAATCGGAAAGTATCCCTGGATCAACCAGATCTATATGCATTAATACCAGTAATTCTCAATATTTTTTAGTTTTAGAAACTTATCCAGGCCTTTTTTAAAGTTATTCAATGAACTTGCCATTACCACATCTGCTGGAAGACAGTTCCACAGTTTCACCGTTCTCACTGTAAAGAAACCTCTCCTAACCTGAAGATGAAACTTCTTTTCTTCCAACCTTAAAGGATGTCCACGTGTCCTCTGACCTATTAGTGAACAATGCACCAGAGAGCTCATTGTATGGGCCATTAATATATTTGTACAAGGTTATCATGTCCCCACGCAACCGCCGCTTCTCCAATGTAAACAGCCCTAACTTGTCTAATCTGCCTGCATATTCAAGCCCCTCCATTCCCCTTATTAATTTAGTTGCCCTTCTCTGAACTGCCTCAATTTCCAAGATGTCCCTTTTGTATATGGGATTCCAAAACTGCACCGCATATTCCAAATGAGGCCTTACCAGTGCCTTGTAAAGAGGGAGAATAATATTTTTCTCTCTTGAATCTATTCCCCTTTTTATACAAGACAATATCTTGCTAGCTCTAGCTGTTGCTACCTGGCATTGTTTGCTACAGCTAAGTCTGTTATCTACCAGAACCCCCAAATCTTTTTCCATTACAGATGAACTTAACACAGAGTTATTTATGGTGTAGATGGCACAGGGATTATTAAATCCCAAATGCATCACCTTAGATTTATCTACATTGAATCTCATCTGCCATTCTGCTGCCCATTTTGATAATCTATCTAGGTCTGCTTGCAGCACTTGCACATCATTGGAAGTTTCCAAAGCTCTGCATAATTTAGTGTCATCAGCAAACACAGAGACCTTGCTCTCAATGCCCCCTTCTAAGTCATTTATAAACAGATTAAACAGAAGCGGCCCCAGTACAGAACCCTGAGGCACTCCGCTTAGAACTTTAGCCCACATAGATGTAGCTCCATTAACCACCACTCTCTGTTTGCAGTCCAATAACCAGTTCTCTATCCATGAACAAATGTTTGTCAGTTTATACATTAGTCGCCTATGTGGCACAGTATCAAAAGCTTTTGCAAAATCCAAATATAACACATCCACTGATGTGCCTGAGTCCAACTTCTTACTCACTTCTTCATAAAAACCAATTAAAATTGTCTGGCATGATCTATTTCTCATAAATCCATGCGGACTACTACTAATAAGATGATCTCAGGAGACAAAGTCAAGGATATGATCCCTTAACAAAGTTTCCATCACCTTCCCTACCACTGATGTTAGGCTTACAGGTCTATAGTTACCAGGCTGTGAACGACTACCTTTTTTTGAATATTGGTATTACATTGGCTTTTTTCCAATCCAGCGGCACATCCCCAGACAAAAGCGAATCTGAAAATATGAGAAACAGTGGTCTAGCTAGAACTGAACTAAGCTCTTTTAAAATCCTAGGATGCAATCCATCTGGTCCTGGCGCTTTATTGATATTAACTTTGTCTAATTGTTTCCGTACCATATCCTCCGTTATCCAATGTGAAAACTCTTCATTTCTTCCCTGCATATTGCTACAATCCCTACTGTAAGGACAAGGATTTTCAACAGTAAAAACCGATATAAAAAAACGGTTTAGCAGATTAGCCTTTTCGGCATCCTCTTCAACCACCTCAGCTCCATAATTTAATGGTCCCACATTCTCAGTCCTCATCTTTTTACCATTTATATACTTAAAAAACATTTTGGGGTTGGACTTGCTTTGTTCGGCAATCCGTATTTCATTTTCTATTTTAGCTAGTTTAATTGCTTTCTTGCACTCTTTATTACAGTTTTTGTACTCCCTGTAAGCCTGTTCTGTGCCTTCTGTTTTTAAAATTTTAAAAGCCCTTTTCTTTTTTTCCATTTCCCTCTTTACCTGAGCATTAAGCCATGCAGGACTGGACCTAATTTTTTTACACTTGTTACCTAAATGTACCGATTTGGAAATGTAATAGTTTAATATCCCTTTAAAAGTGGTCCACATCTGCTCAGTTTCTTTACGTAGAAACAGTTCCCCCCAGTCTATGAGCAGGAGCGATTCCTTTAAAAGCATAAAATTAGCTTTCCTAAAGTTAAAAGTTTTTGTTAAGCCAGTGCACTTTAGTTTTTTGCACCCTATACTAAATGACACTATATCATGGTCACTATTCCCTAAGCTTCCCTTTACCTTCATCTCCATAATGAGCTCAGGGTTATTAGATATCACCAGATCCAACAACGCATTCTGTCTAGTAGGAACTTCTACCATCTGTGAAAGAAAATGCTCATATAGAAAATTTAAGAACTTTATACCTTTAGAGGTGCTGGCAGTTCCCTTACTCCAATCTATGTCAGGGTAGTTAAAATCCCCCATGACCAGAACATGCCCCATACCAGCAGCCTTCGCCAACTGCATATGGAGATTCATTTCCACCTCTTCCTCGGAATTTGGCGGCTTATAACATACTCCAACAATTAATTTACCTACCTTCTTGCTTCCTGTACACAGTTCCACCCATAATGTTTCTGCCGTATCGTTTGCTCCCCCATCTATTCCATCTTTTAAATTTGGCTTCAACTCCTGTTTAACATACATACATACTCCTCCTCCTTTCTTATTAACTCGGTCATGTCTAAATAAGGAGTATCCTTCAATATTTACTGTCCAGTCGTGTGAATCATTAAGCCATGATTCTGCTATACCAATTACATCATACCTTTCCTTTAATGCTATTATTTCAAGTTCGCCGGTTTTTCCAGCCAGACTCCTTGCATTTGTAAACATACATTTTAGATTATCAATTGATTTACTTCTATACATGGTCGTACATGCCTCCTTATCCTCTATGCTCCCCCCTCCTCCTTCTCCTCCCTCCGTTGTTACTAGCCCCCAGATCCCTAACTTCTCTATCTATCCCTGTGTAGTTAAACATTCCCTCCCCCCCCCCATACCTAGTTTAAAATCTCCTCCAACCCCCTAGCCATCTTCTCCCCCAAAACAGCTGCACCATCACCATTGAGGTGCAATCCATCTCTACTAAAGAGCCTGTAGCCAACAGAAAAATCAGCCCAGTTCTCTAAAAACCCAAACCCCATCTCCTTACACCACCCTCTTACTAATGCAATTTGTTAAACATGGTAACTTTATTTGTTCACCAGTCTATTTTAACAGCCAGTTATTTGACCAGTCTTACTTTGTTAGCCAATTCACATGACTTACAGTAAGTGTCCTTGTCACTGCTTCATTGCTTAAGACAATGCAACAGTGACATAAATGTAATAGCCAAAATTACCCTCCCTTCAGATAATTGTTAGAATTCTATTATTTTTTCAAAAGTGTCCCCATAATAAGCCATGCCCATTGCAGTAGCACGCCATTTATAACTTTTAGTTCCTCTAGAACATTTCTGCAAACACCAATGCTCATTTTCTTGGTGCAGCAAAAAAGCACTCCCCATCTATAGTTTGGGGAGCCTTAGACAGGTCTTAGGGTTTTTGCACTGAAGGCACAGTGAAGACCAGGGCCTGTCAAAGGAGAGTCTGGTATGAATTGTTGTATCTAGAGAAGGTGAGGGGCCCCCACCAACCTTAATTCGGCCCTGAGAGGAAGGGGGAAAAAAACCCAACATGATGGGGGGAAAATCCAAATGACAATTGGAAATGATCCATGGATCATCAAGAATTGTATGTATGAGTAATTTTCAATATTTTTGAATTTTAGAAATGTCAACAGTTTTACAGTTCTCACTGTAAAGAAAAAAATTTCCAAACCTAAAGATGAAAAAAATGGTCTAATCTGCCTGTATAGTCAAGCCCCTCCATTCCCCTTATTAATTTAGTTGCCCTTCTCTGAACTCTTTCCATTTCAGAAATGTCCCTTTTATATTCCAAATCTGTACCACATTTGCCAAATGAGGCCTTTCCAGTGCTTTGTAAAGAGGGAAAATAATATTTCTAATTCGAATGTTCGAATATCAAGAATAGATATCCCATCTAGGCCATTGCATATTAATTATGGAAATGTCATTTTCATAGATTTTATCAATTAGACATTTTTAATTAAAAAAAAAATGGGGCGTAATGTATTACTAGCATAAGCTACTAAGGAATTAACAGGGAGATGCAATACCCGGCGCTAACAGGAAAACAATCGCTAAGCTTACGCTAACCAATATACAAACAGGTTAGCAATAAATTTTGCATCCTTTTGTTGTGCAAAAATGATTGCCTTTTCAATTGTTGCAATACCGAAATTTATTGCAAATCTATTGACAATATGTATGGCAGAGCTATGCCATACTGGTGCAATTCCCACAACCTTCCGATTGTGGTTTGTGAGAATCACATGCCAGTACATTCTAATGTGACTGTACACTGCAACTGTTAACGGAACCCGTGTGATCGCCATTTTTAGTGTCAATCACGTTCTCTAATAGAATATTGTGAAAACTGCAGCACACACGCACAGGGATAGTGCTGCATTGCAATTTTTCACGTGTTTCTGTGATAGCATTTTGCTATGCAGCCAACATTGAAGGGGAAGATGCATATACTTTTAAGGAAAAAAGCAGCATTTTTTCATCCCAATGACCTTAAAGGTCATTAAGGACCTAGAGGTTCAGGTCCTCATCCTGGGTAAAAGGTACAAACCTAAGAAGAGGAGCGGAGGGAAGGTGAGTATAATTGTCATTTATCTGCCCATTGAGCGTTTTGTCTGTGTATAAATAAATGTTTCCAAAATACTGACTTCCTTTTTGCAGGGCCCCTAAGAGACTGGTCATGTTCTTGCCCATGACACAGTGCCTCGGTTGATTCAGTTGCTTAGTAGATTTAGGTTTATCTAAAGACATCTGTACTTTTGATGTGTCCATTTTGGGGTCTGGAATTTTACTTAAAAAACCACATGAAGTGCTTCATGAGGATTGGTAAAACACCCCATTTTACTATTGGATGGTAGCATTTCAGTCAGTTTTTCAATCTTTTACACAAGAGAAAATTACTTTCCTATGCACCAGTAGTTTACGTTCCATCAGATATTATTTAACTATTAAGCTGGGTACACATATTAATAAAAAAAAAAGCACCTGTCTGATCAAATCTATGATACCAAACATCAGGTGACCCTTTGGGTCTTTGTATCTGTGCCAAGATATTTCAACAAAGTTGTATGTTTTAACTAGAGTTTTGGATCGTTCTGGTGTGCACACTCCTTCTGTGTTCTTTATTCCGGTATCTGTGGAGCTTGAGTGACTGGCTTGTTGCACTTGGTCCAAGTGGTCCAGAGAGTACTTTATTTTCCACACATCGTGTCCCTACAGCTTGTATAGGAGAGCAGCTTCCCTGTGAAGGCTTCAGGGCATTGGCACCTGGACCACCCGTTTATTAGCAAATTGTTTCACTGTTTAATACTCTTTGCCAGTTACAAATGTAACTGGTGTTATTTGTTTAGCAACATTGGTGTTTGGTTTAAACAATATAGCAATGTATTAGTTTGTTCAGCGGTGTTTCTGTATTTGTATCGGCTGTGCAAATGTCAGTTAGGCACGTACACATCCTTATTTAGCATATGCAGAATTACTACTCTAAAAGGTCCCTCATGGTTTACTTTATTTCTTTATCATACTTTTCTGTAGTAATTATTAGTCTGCATAGGAAACAGGATCTTTTAAAATATTAAAGGGCAATTGTATTGTCTAAGCTTTGCCCCAACCTCATAAAGGATTGGGGGAGGGGGAAATCTATCCAATGGGAAGATGAGCTTTTTGAAGAGACTTCTCATTTGTTAGAACCAAGGCCAATACAGATGTCCTTAATGGCTGGGGTACTGTATGGACATGAGCTAAAGAATGGTTTTCCCATTGCCGTTTTGCCTAGCCCTTGAAGGATTGTTTAGCTCTGCATTGAGCTCAGACCTGTCAGCATCCCAACATTCAGACTGGGTACACACAAGGTGATTTTTCAGTCATACAGACTACATTTGCCTTTGCTGGTGACCTTAGTCCCACAGATCGAGCAAAAGGGTGATCAGACATCTGCAAATCACGCACAGTCTATTGCGCACATTTTGACTGCAACAGACAACCACAATTTGTTGGCCAGGACAAATCGCTAACGGTCGGGATGAAAAATTTGCCCATGTGTACCCAGCCAACTGGCAGATCTTGGGATCTTTACTGTTGGACCAATGTTTATTGCAAGAAGCAATAAAAAATGCAAGGCTGAAATGGTCAGACATTTGCCTGACACTTAGTATGGAAAATTGCTACTAAAACCAATGGGGTTAATATAATTTGTTGCTACATTAGAGACAATTTGTTTGAATATGTGTATCAGCTAGACTGAAATGTTCACCCATTGAGACCATTGTGCAGTAGATATGTAGATCACTTTACGGAGGTTTGAATTAGAAGTTATAAAGGAAGCAGACCGCCAAGCACCTCAGTGATAAAGATTTGGACACTAAGTTTCTGCAGCAAGTGACTGCATACAAACCAGATACTACCCCAGGCCAAATTGCTAGGACCAAAAAATATATTTAGTGGGGGAAACATGCTAGTGTGGGATAAAAGCAGCTCACTTGAAAGTGATAGAACCATATGCAGAGTAAAGAGGGAAACATTACACCTTCTAGAGAGTTTATTGCCTCTTCAAAAAGTCTACATCTTACTGCATGTGAACTGTTGTCTTGAATTTAAACTACAACATGAGAACAATAACTGGTTGAAGTGAAGTGATCAGGACCACAGCAACAGAAAGACACACAGAACATGCAGGCACTGAAAAGACACTGAAATATTCCTAATTAGCAAAGCTTTTGGACCAGAAAGTCAGACAGCAGGATTGCTATGGGAGAGGTTCAGGTACACCAATGGCTATCATCGCTGGAAGTGCCCATTATGCAAGGATTTGGCATTGAAGTATTTAAGCCAACTCCTTTAGGCTCCACTAGGTGACTACATCCATGAGTGGGTAAGTGCTTATTTGCAGAGTGGCTTCCTGAAGTTCCTGCCGGCAAAATGAGCTTTGCTGCCAAGTTCTTCCTCAATCCTACAAATGCACATAAAGCAAAATCTGTTTAATGCATCCATTTTCCCCCTAAAGAAACACACTTAAAGCATATAATAGTATAATGCAGATAAGTTGTTGTATTTTAATACACAGATACTGAATTGGCAGTATTGCTATATTGTAAGATACATACCTGAGCAGTTGGTTGTACTTTGCAAGTCTCTCAGATCTGCATGGTGCTCCAGTCTTAATCTATGAAGAAATAACAGCCATAAAAATAATAATAATAAAGTGATAGCCAAACATGGGACCAGAAAATTGTAGCAAGATTGTTCCAACTTGGCTACAGTAGTTCACTGCATACCTGTCCAGTGCGAAGACCAACAACTAGGTCTGCAATGAATGTATCTTCTGTCTCCCCAGAGCGGTGACTAACCATTACTCCCCAGCCATTGGACTGAGCCAGTTTACATCTGAAAAAGAAGGGGATGACAAAATCCTGAAGCTTTTGAAACAAGTACAAGCAATTTACACCAAATAATGCATACAAATACTTAAAGGGGAACTGTGGTCTCCAAACAAGTCAAGTTTAAATGAAAGGCCAGTTTTATACCTTTAAAACGAGCCATCAACCACCTCTCTACGTGCTCGACTGCCCAAGATATAAAGAAATGACTGACCAGAAAGTTAATGGGTGGGAGGCCGACATGTGACATTCCTGAGGCTTCTCCTACACAGTGCCGCCGGTGAGCACAGCCTCAGACTCCCTCGGTGTGTGAGGGAGACTGGAAGTCCCTCCTCCTCTCTGCTGTGTGAAGGACCTGCAGCTGCAGAGAAGGTAATCTACAGCCCTTCTCTCAGTGTGAAAACAGCCTTTTCAGACAGAGTTCTCACTCTGCGGGGCCACACAGGGCTGTAAGGGAATGGGCCAAGGGGGGCTGCAAAGGGGAGGAGACACAGGGCAGATTGACTGACAGGTTTCAGAGCAGGAAGCGCAGGGGACCTGGTGATGCTGCTGCCGCCTTCAAACTATCTTCAAAACTATGCAAAATAAACAATGGAAATAAATTGCAAATACTCAGGAGAGCAATTCCTATCAATTTACCTAAAGTCATTTTTGGACCACAGTTCCTCTTTAAGTTTAGCAATTTTAGTAGGACCTTAAAAACCTCCACAAACATAAAAAGCATGTGTACACATTTTAATACTTACGCCTGTAGGGATTCTGTAACTGAGCCAATCTGGTTGACCTTCAGAAGCAGACAGTTGCAAGCTCGCTCATCCACAGCCTTGGCAATACGTTTGGGGTTGGTCACAGTCAGGTCATCGCCCACTACCTGGATACCAGCACTCTCTGTAAACTTTGTCCAGGCTGACCAGTCATCCTGATCAAAGGGATCTTCAATAGACACAACTGAGAGGGAACAATTTAAAAGCAGATTTCCATTAATAAAATGCTACAAAGTAATACCCGAGTTGGTTACAAACTTATTTAAATCAGCAGTTGAACCTGAAGTCTTATCAAGAATGCACCCACCAAAGCACACGTGTCAAACTCAAGGCCTGCAGGCCGAATCCAGCTCTTCTGGCTGTTTGTCGCCCCTACAGAATCCAAGATGGCTGCTATCGATTTGTGCAGTCCCAAGTAGTGGTGTAACTAGATCTGCCTGCTAGATACCGCAATCAGCATAGCTGATCACTATATCTAGCAGGCAGATCTATAGTTACAACGCTGCTTGGGACTGCACAAATAAATAGCAGCATAGTAAGGCTTGGATGCAGTCAACGATGTAACAACTTATCACTTAACTAGCCCAGCACTGGGGAGTGGAGGGAGGTGTGACAAAGGCCATTCCATTTCCGTGCCAGAAGAGTAAGGTGGGTGTTCCAAGTTAGCACATGATTGAGTCATGGGACGAATTTTTTTTTTTTTGATACTTAGCGGATACAGGAGCAGAATGTTTTGGACCTAACAGTTTGTCTTTTTGATTTTGGCCCCTTATGTGATTGAGTTTGACACCCCTGCACTAAAGGTTCACTGCACACAGCATAAGCATATTAAGTCAAGGAATACTTGTTTACTATAGCCAAATATTCAGTAAAACTGTTAAAGTGGCAGTGACCAACCAGACAAATTTGTGAAATAGGTTGCAAAAATCATTTTCACAACATGTCCAATATAACTGACAGATTGTGAGGCCTGATGAACCAAAATCTTCATGGCTTGCCTAGCATTAAAAAGGTATGTCCACCCTTTTTTAAATTATTTGTCATTCCCCGTCCCCCCAGCCCCAACCGCTCTATTTTATTAGAAAATGCCCCAAACTTTACTTACCTACCCTCTTTCCTCCGCCGCGCTGCCGGCCCTCTGCTTGTGAGAAAATGCAAGCAGAGGGGTGGGACCGGCAGCCAATCACAGACACCGCTGCCGGGAGTTCATTGCGGCGGAGGAAAGAAGGAAGGTAAGTAAAGTTTGGGGCATTTTCTAATAAAATAAATAGAGCGGTTGGGGCTGGGGGACAAGGGAAATGACATATGTAAAGGGATTTACACTAGGGGGAGGGAATCCTAATCGGGAGGGAGAGGGAGGGGGAGAAGGGCTGCAGTACGCATGCCAAACTTCTCCTGGAGGCCAGGTAGGAGGCAGAGTCCTATATGGACTGCTATCCTCCTGGTGGGCAGTTTTTGGGACTTTGGGGGGGGGGGGGGGGGGGGACTACAGGAGAACCAGAGGAGCTGGGATGTGCGGTAAGGATTAAACTACACAATGATGGGGCCAGAGCGTTTTTTTTTTTTTTTAGTTTTGGGGGTGGACATGCCCTTTAAAGCACAGCTCTTACAAGGTTTCTTCATCTATGTGTGTGACAGAAAAGGACCATTGCAAGGTGTGTAAATGGATTTAGAACTGGATAATGTGTCTAATTTCTAATTGTTTAGCAATAAGAAAAGTTTAAAGGGTATGTCCACCATTGAAAATTTTTTTTTATATAACATTCCCCCTGTCTCCCCAGCCCCAACCGCTCTTTTTATATTATTAGAAAGTGCCCCAAACTTTACTTACCTTCCCTCTATCCTCCGCCGCACTGCCAGGCCCTCAGCTTGTGAGAAAATGCAAGCAGAGGGGCGGGACCGGCAATCGCGTCTGTGATTGGCTGAGCGGCAGCCAATCACGGACACGGCTGCCGGGAGTTCAGTGCGGTGGAGGAAAGAGGGAAGGTAAGTAATGTTTGGGGCATTAAAATTATAGCGGTTGGGGCTGGGTGGACAGGGGGAATGTTATGAGAGGGAGGGGGAGAAGGGCTGCAGTACGCATGCCAAACTTCTCCCAGAGGCCAGATAGGAGGCAGAGTCCAATATGGACTATCCTCCTGGTGGGCAGTTTTTGGGACTTGGGGGGGGAACGGGACTACAGGAGAACCATATGGAGCTGGGATGTGAGATAAGGATTTTATTACACTACATGATGGGGCCATTACTGGGGGGGGGGGAAAGAATTATAGTTTTGGGGGTGGACATGCCCTTTAAAGTTGTCAAACAAGACCGAGGGATAACTTACCTGGATAGTCCTTTACAAAGCTCTTGTATAGATCAGACAGCTTTTCGACAGAAGAATATCTGCTTGGGTCATCAGGAGATTTGAAGTCCAGGTCATACTTTCCATCACGGTAGAACTCTGAAGCCGCTACATCCATTCCAATTACAATCTTGTCAGGATATCCTGCCTTATTAATAGCAGTTTTTAAAAGCTCTAAAGCTACAGGGAAAAAAAAAAATAAAAAACGTAACATACTTAAAGCAATGCATAAACAGTAATGCAAAAGTGCAAAGCAAATGCCATTAGGTGTGCACCTTTACAAACCTTTATTAAACCAACATTTGACAACTAGTGTTCCAGTTTCCCCAGAACAAAAGCAGTCTTTGAAGGTCTGGTTCTAGACATATTGGTGCCCTAAGCAAGCCTCCCCTGTGCCCCTTGCAACCACCTCTTAGATTAGCCTTTGCATAGGTTGAAAAACAGTCAAAATAAAGTTTCCGGAAACCTTTTTGCATACAATATAGATGCACAGATTGTTGCTTTATGGCTCATAAGGATGATTAACTTCGACTGTTAGCAATATATAGATATTGTTTAGTTAATGTTTCGGTACCTTTCCATATGAGGCTTGAGAAAGGGACCGAAACGTTGCCTACACAGTGATGTATTAAATAAAATATTTGGATGAAGAAATCCCGAGAGTGCATTGAATTTACAAACTTATCTATATGAATATTTGATCTACACAACAGCACCCAAGTGTGAAATAAGAGGGTGGTGGAAAGAAGCAAATTTAGGTAGAATGGCTGTACCCTTTACTAAACCACCATTTGAAGTTTCTCCTTTGGGCCTAGTACCTAAAAAAAGAATCTGGAAAATTCAGTTTGATTCATCATTTATCATCCTGTAGGTGATTCAGTATATGATGGTATTAATAGAGACCTAGTAAGGGTAACCAATATTTCATTTGATGTAGACATTTCATTAGTTATAGCTGCTGGAAGAAGGGCCTTAAAGGACAATTATACTCACCTTCCCTCCGCTCCTCTTCTTAGGTCAGTACCTTTTCCCCAGGTTTAGGACCTAAACCACTAGGTCCTCACATCTGGGTTCGCGTATCTTGAAGCTCAGCGTTACTGAAACGCTGCTCTGGTAGGCTCTGCCCCCTCCTTGCGCGACTAGGCCAATAGGAAGGCATGCTCATTGCAGAGCGTGCCTTCCTATAAGCCATGTCGCCGACAAGAGGGGGCGGAGCCTACCAGAGCAGCGTTTCAGTAACGCTGAGCTTCAAGATTCACGAACCCAGGGGTGTGGACCTAGCGGTTTAGGCCCTCAACCTGGGGAAAAGGGTGGGAAGAAAACTTGTAATAGAAGACCTATAACTATGCATATTTTGGTAGGGATGTTTGATCATTTACATAGATTTACATCATCAGGTTTTGAATGAATTCTGTTCACATTAGTTTCTCTGGCTTCTTATGGAGCTTTTAGGTAAATAGAATTGGTTAGTCCCAATAAAAAGAAAGATACAAGGGGGTTTGCAATTTGCCGATGTTCAATTAAAAAATGGAAAATTGATATTACCGATTAGAGAGCCTAAGACATCAAAAGGTGGGGGTGTATTTTCAGTTATTTTAAGTTGTGTTAGTAATTCAAGGACTTGTCCAGTGAAGTGTTTTTTGGAATTTGTTCGGGATAGACCTACTCAGTTTGGTGCTTTATTAATTCATAAGGATGGGTTACCTTTATCAAGATTTCAGTGCATTGCAATTTAAAAAAAAAAAAAATTAAATCATTTAGGTTTAATTACAAAGGATTATGGTGACATTCTTTTCGAATTGGGGCAGCAATGGAGGCAGCTAGATGGGGTTTAGGTGAGGCCGTCATTAAGCCTATAGGAAGATGGGAATCTGAGATTTAAATCTTATGTACGCCCCTGTTTGATAGAAGCTAAACAAGATTCTGGTTAGAATGTATTTTGGTAACCTATACTTTTGAATTTCTCAGGTCCTTTACGATGCAGAATTTGGGTCATTGGACATTCCTATGTATTTTGGGCAAGAAGGAGGGCTAATGTACGTGTGCAAGGTTCTTTATTAGGTCTACGGGTTGAGTTAGTGAGTGTTCACAGGTTAGGTGTGAGGTTTGTTGTGGGCACAGGGGGTCCCTTTATTGATAGAAGCTAAGCAAGTTGGGCCTCTGGATATAATTCTCTCATGTTGGTGGTAATGACTTGGGGTTCTGCCCAATTAAAATTCTGATAAAAGAAATTAGGCGCGACTTTTTAAGGTTATGGTCCATTTTTGTGAAGGTTTTGCTTATTTGGTCAGAAATATTGCCACGATTTAGATGGAAGGAAGCAATCACATAGGGCGATTGATAAAGCTCTGTCAAAGTGATTAGAGCAGTTTCAAAGTTTATTAAATTGAACGGTGGGCTTTGTCAGACATTTGGATTTGGAACATGAAAAAGGAGTTTCCCCATCATGATTGTATTAATTTAAATGATATGGGGCTTGATTTATTTAATTTAGGATTAGGTGAGATTTTAGGGCATGCAGTGGAAGTGTGGCGGACCATGCATGGTTAAGGTTTCAACCTCGCATGGTCTTGGCGGATATGTGGGCTGGTCCAATCCTGTGGGGTAGCCGGAATTTATGGTGATCAGCTAGGAAACTGCGGCTGATGACTTGGGTGTTTCTCATGGGTATGGTTATACAGGTTTATGAAATGCTTAATAAATAATGTAATTTTCTAAATAAAAACAGACATGTTTTGATCCAATAAAAAGTGGTTTGTGTCATTATTATGAGGTAGTATGATAGGTAAAGTTGAGTGTGGTAAGTATTAGCGTTAGTGCCTACCAGGGTCACAACACTTTACAGGACCAAAAGTAGGGGACTGAAAGTCGTTTTACACACCCTGAGGCAACCCCACCAATACAAATTGGAGCTGCAGGGTCAATGACCAGGAAACAATTAAAAGTAAGCACTTGAAGTAGTATCAAATGTTAAAACATGGCAACATTCAGTGCTGAAAATGGAGGCATTCGGCCAATAGAATATTAAGTGCCAGTGTCACGAACGCCAGTTTGCTGGGCACGTGATCTGACCAATCAATCGGTACTCGCTGCCACCACTTTAAGTTACGGCCTTAAAGACGCCCCAAAAACACTCTTGACTCTCACTGACTATGCACACCCCTGTCCTGGCAGCTAAATGGTTAACACTACACCATTCACTCCAGCAACTAACTGGTTAATTAACATCAGTCCTTCACACGCAGAGTTAATTAGCATTTACACTGCCAAACACTCAATCCACATATAAACTTATCAGAGGCTGAGTTCTTTAGACATAACTTATTAAATTTTAGATTTAATATTCCAAAAGGTGGACAGGGCATATAATACAAAAATAAAAGAAAATGGTGTTATAATAAAATGACCATAGGTACAACAGTTATATAAAATAAAAAGGATAAAAATATTCAGACCCTACTCACTAGAAGAAGTCCTGTATCCCGGGGCGGGAAGAAACATTGGGAAGAAACATTGGGAAACATGGGCATACTTTCTCATTCACCCGTATAATATTGGTGTCTTACATATTCCAATACCGAAATACATTTATTTTCCATCTATGGTTGTCCTTAAAATGACCTCTTAGGGTGAGGCCACACTGCAACGCACAGGAATCGCGCACAAAATCGCGAGCGTTATCGCACACGATTGTGTGCGCGATTCTTGCGCGTTTTGCGCTCGCGTATGCGTTTTCGCCTTTTCACGTTATGGACACGCATGCGTTAACGCACCAAAAATGGTGAACGCATGCGTTACCATAACGCGAACGGACGCGCATCGGAAATCGCGGGAATTTTTGCGTTCCCGCGATTTCCATTTTAGCGAAAATAGCGGGCGCAAACGCGCGAAAAACGCGCTAGTGTGGCCTAGCCCTTAGTACCCACCAGACCCCTAGCTAAAGAGAATTCCAGATACACGGTTCGGCCCCACATTGTCTGGAAAATGCTTCACTAATCGTAATAAACAATAGGACTGTTCCAGGGTGGAATGGTATTTTTATTGGTCCTTTGCAAAAACGAATACCAATAGTTAACCCATTCTTGCCAAGTCACTACACACTTTCCCAACAGCCAGTTTTATGAGCAGATTATTAAATATCATTCAAGTACAATATTTGCAGTTTCAGACATAAAATTTAGGGTAAACCTATTAAGGATTTCAAGAAAGAACTAATTTCCATGGCATTTTAGATCATGAGGCGCGCAGTACTCCTGTCAGTTTTCACAACGCATACGACCAGCATATTTGGTCTGGATTGCATGCATTGCGATTAAGGACTATTAGCCAAATCGCTAGTGCAATTCACAGAATTGCAATGAGTTTGTTGCCTTATATAGCAGCACATTAACACGATTTATGGCTCTACAACTTAAATTTATGCAGAAACACCAAGTAGGAGACATTGGTTTTCATTTGACAGATGCTCAAGTCAATCTTTCAGTTACCTATTAATAGGCTAGATCAAATTTCTTCAACTGGATACAGTAAAACATCCCGATGATACAATGATAGCTGTACAAGCCAAGAGTTGTGCGATATGTCCTTCTATAAGGAACCTGTTAATTATTTCTGCTTTTAATAAGATATTTCACAGTAGAACAGATTGCATACCTTCCTTATTCTCCAGGATGTTGGGAGCAAAGCCACCTTCATCGCCAACATTGGTTGCATCCTTTCCATATTTTTCCTTGATAACATTCTTCAGATTATGATATACCTCAGCACCTATACGCAGTGCTTCCTTAAAGCTGCTTGCACCCACAGGCAAGATCATGAACTCTTGCATTGCTAGCTTGTTTCCGGCATGGGAACCACCATTGATTACATTAAATGCCTAAGATACAACATCAGGATAGGATAGAGGAAGAAAGCATGTTGAATGAAGTATTCAAGCATCACATTTTACACGCAGAATTCTTTCAAGGGGCATTTTAAAGGAGAAACAATGCATCAATCCAGCCACCTTTGCCCATAATAAAAGCCCATGCTAAAATTCTCCAATGCTCTTCACCTCTTTAAGCTCAGTGCTTTTACAGAAGGTGTGCCCGAATGCAGTCATTGGCCATGAGTGACTGCTGCAGCAATCTGTAAGAAAGCCAGAGGTTAGATGCTGGCTTTCTTGTGGCAGAGGAATGTAAGCATTATGACAAGGATAGGCAACCAGTACCATATATGCTCGAGGTTTTCAGGCTGTAAAAGCAGCCTGAAAACTGAACCTCAACTTATATTAGAGTCAGTCACTAACTTGAATGAGGAATCCGGCTGCCGCATCCACAGACGTCACTACTTGGTGCCGGGAAGTGAGACAGGCGCCGAGTAGTCAGTGGATGCGGTAGCCGGATTCCTCATTCAAGTTAGTGACTGACCGGTCATGCAGGATATCAGTGGATGCGGCAGCTGGATTCCTTTTCCAAGTTAGTGTGTTGCTCAGACTTGTGTCAAGTATTGCTTGGATTCATTTGTGGCTACAGTTCTGCTTTAAAGTGACACTGCTCATCCTGGCTGGAAAGGGGGGGGGGGGGGGGGGGGGGGGGGGGGGGGGGGTGGGGGGGGGGGGGGGGGGGGGGGGGGGGGGGGGGGGGGGGGGGGGGGGGTTTGTGGTTTGTGGTTTTTTTTTTGTTTTTTTTTTGTTTTTCTTTTTGTTTTTTTTTGTTTGTTTTTTTTTGTATTTGGGGGGTGGTGGTAGGGAGCCTTATATCAGTTCCACTGCAGAGCTTTTGTACCTACCCACTCCCCGCCACTCATGCTTCGAGTTGGTTTTCAAATTGGAATGGTACATCTGTATGCTTACCACTGTTTGACAGTAGATATGCTAACATACAAGTCATCTCACTCTTTTCCCACAAGATGGGAGAGATGTCATGCAAGTCCACAGCTCGGCTGCCAGAACAGCACTTGCTAGTAAATATACAGCTGCACTGCTCCAATTCAACTACACACAGGGAGGACTATGCTCTGCTATATCCCTGTGAAATATATGCCCAAACTAAATACTAGTTTAGCATGCAACACCGGTTTTCTGCACAAAATAATTTGCAGAGATCAGTGGCTCAAGCAAAAAAAATTAAAACTCCTATAAAACATTTAATATGAAGGCATGATCCCCTTGGTCTTTATATCAGGTGATTAGTTTCCATCCCTTCCTATCCAAGCTGATAACTTTTTAGAATTAAAAAGTTGTCTGAACTAAAACCTTGAAACTCATCCAGTTTACCCCAGAACTGCTAGGTCCCCATGGTTGGCAATAATGAAGAAATTCTTACTGAAATTTACAAAGTCTGCACGGAGGAGGCATGGCAGAGTGGACAAGATCTTCTATTGTAGCTTTAGAAATCCAGGGGTAATGACAGCAGTTTGGGACCCTGGGTATTTTAATGGGAGAGGGTGGGTTGTAGAGGGTTCAGTTTCCCTTTAAGACAGACTCTAAGTTGAACTGTGCATTAAGTCTACAAACCTAAAATTGAACATACCGGTACAGGAAGGATGACATCAGGGTTCCCAGCCAAATCAGCAATGTGGCGGTACAGTGGGACTCCCTTTTCTGCTGCTCCAGCTTTGCATACAGCCAGAGAAACTCCCAGGATGGCATTAGCACCAAACTTTGCTAAAAATTAAAATTTTGAGTCAGTATAACAATCCTTTGGTACCGATTTAGCAAAAACAATGGGTTCCAGAGCTTCATTTAAGCCAAGTTCTTGGTCTGAAAATGTATTCCAACAATGAACACTGTTTAAGGAACTTACATTTGTTCTCCGTCCCATCCATTTCCAGCATAAGGTTATCAATCTTTTCCTGCTCCACAACAGTTACATCCTGTAAAGATAGCACAAGTTTAAGTTAGGAGAAACCATTACCAAGAATTATTTAGAAAATGCAGGCAACTTCTGATATAAGGAGGGATTGTTCACAAATTTCCAGTAAGTTTTAGTACTTACTAAGGCAAATCAAATGATCAGGACTCCATTCTGGCCAGAAAAATTATTCCCACAGAGCCATTTTGGCATCACTTAGTGCAAAATATCTGAAGTATAGTAACTGCAGAGATGCAAGTCTTTTAGTGTTAAACTGGGTACACCAGGTAGATATTTCAACCCAACAGTCCAATCACTTTATTTGACCAGCCAGCAGGGTTGAAATAGTTTGAGGACCAAAAAAGGGACAGTGGGTGAAATTTTGCAGCACACTGAAGATTCAAATTTACTGCCCTTTCAGATAATTGTACAATACGAATGTGAAGGCTTTTATACCACCAGAAACGCAATAAACACAGTTTTGAGTGATTAAGTGCAACTCTTATTCTTGTATCAAAGATAAAAACCATAGACCAGATAGTGCCAAGTAACAATCCAACGCAAATCCAAATTTGTCTCCGCAATGAGGTCAGAGGTTCTGGTGAAGTGTCATTGCTGACAGAACAAGTTAGGTCGGAAAGCCAAGTTTTATCACTTTGCGAGAAGTAGTATTTATTGAGTTTCTGGTGGTAGAAGCCTTCACATTTTTATTGTACCTGTATTTGGAGAAAAGTTTGAGGGATCCTCATGAAAGCACCCTAACCAGAAGTGTTGGGAGTCAGCTGGTAAGCCCTGTGTGGTGGAGCGGGATCACACTGGTTTCATCTCCAATAATAACCTCCAATATTTCAGGCTGAACAACAGAGATTTGTTATGATGGTTATTGGGCTGTGTACATAAGCCTTAAAGCATACATCAGTAACAATTGTTTTCAAATTTTTCCCATTCACACTTGCATGCAAGTATTTTTACAGCATTTGTTAAAGCAGTATTATACATCCCTTTACTCCAGTCAAGATTTCCTTGTCCTGCCAAGCCCAACAAACTGGTTTCTAAGTTACCTGTACAGAATAATTTGCAAAATAGCAATACAATGTTACATTAAATCTTTCCATTAGTAAGACAACATTTCATAAAATAGCAAGTTAGCTGAACAAAACCCCTACCTTGCCCACCAGTGCGGGTGCAATGGTGTTATTGATGTGCTCAACTGCTTTAATGACACCTGAAAGGAACAAGCAAATTCAATCACTGCTCACACATTTGCATGCACCAGATGCATTTCTAGATACGGACGGTTAATTAAGCTTTTAATGCATGACCTCCCGTTTACTTTTGCTCACACTACTGCATTTAAAAGGAAACAAGACAACAGTTGAGTCATGTATACTTCTAGTATCTTCCAAAATCCGGCATTTTGCTGGGGTGGGGGTAGAACACTGGGTGAATGTCAAGTTTAATATTTCACTCTTCCTTTACAAAAAAATCTTGCAGTCTAGTAAAAGTACTTTAATGAACTACCTTTAGCTTTTACTTCAAAAAAAGTGTAAAACAGCTTGAAATGAGAATGAGTTAGGAGGGCTAAAGACCATAACTGACAGTGTCTTTTTTTGGAAGGAGTAGGAACAAACCAAATCCCGAGTTATCCACTTAAATCTTGACATTCTTAGGACTGAAATAACCCACTCTATTCCAGTTGTGCCCCAATGATGGCTGGATACAAAGATTGACCTTCTGTCAACTATAGGAGTTTGGTAAAGGTAGCACGACATCTGTTTAATACTAGCGGTGATGGAACAAAGGTCAATATGAACAGATCTAGAATGTCCCTTTCATTCATAATTTTCCCCAAACTATCAGATCAGTTAACAAGTGGGCTATCGCCTTCAATAATCAGAGGTCCAGTTTATTCACAAATGTTTTTTGTGAATAAACAAAATCATACAACATTCTTGAATAAACCAGTCAGCTCCCTTGCCATTGATCTGCAGAAGCCTAGCAGTGCCTGTGAACAACCATACCACCCCATGCTGGTCCAAACGCAGTTGTCACAGACCAACCTAACTTTAAAACAAATTAAATGCAGTATTGTGGGAGAGGTCCAAGGCTCAATCCATCTAACGCAGTGATTATCTAGGAATGCTTGCCTGGGTGTTAGTTTTCCAAACCCATGCACTGGGAAAACTGAAAGACCGGCTCCCTTTACCTGAGTGCACAATGCAGGTCCTAAAAATTCATTTACATATTTGACAGCTCTGCCCACACCTAAGAACAAACAGGATAAATGAAACTTACACAACTACCACGAATTTGTAGAGTTGGCCTACATTAAAGTCAAATGGAAAAGAGGTGTGGTAACCAGATCAAGGAATGCCACTTGTTAAATTATCTGTACTTATAGCATGCATGGAGCATTTGGGATTTCTGTACAATAAAAAGGTCTTTATGTGTATGCCTGAAAGTGCATGCTGGATTCTGTAAGGATCTATTAAAATAGTGTACAGCAAAGCCAGAATAGGATATCGAGAAAAATGAATTCTTTATGCCAGATGTCTGGGGCTCAAGCAAAACATCTTTGGAAGGATGTGAGGAACCGCATTATGGATTAGCTCATGTAATGGGCCAAGGATGGCCAAATCTACATTTGAGTTAACTCAATGTATTGGTAAGGAAAATTACATTAATTATTTAACAGTTAAAAAAACTTCCAAGGTATTTTGAAATCAATTGTTAAGTTACCCTTTCCAAGATAACGAGTCTTGTCATTGTCACGCAGCTCTAGTGCTTCATAGATACCAGTTGATGCTCCACTAGGAACAGCAGCACGGAAAAGGCCTGTAAGTAAAAGCAGCAGGATATTTTCGGTATCATACAAATAACAGACCCCAATGCACCAAGCAAGTGCCATGCTGCCCAATCAGTTTCTCCCCTTTAACTAGCATCCTAGTTGGGAAGCTAGTGAACATTAAGAAACAATGACAAAACTAAAAGGACAAATTAGCAACAATCCAGCACTTAGGACTCCCACTTTACCTTTGAGCATTCAATATTTTAAATGGATCTCAGTCCTAAAAAGCCCCAGCTCCCCACTACCACCCGACCAATAATGGGGTAAATGCAGATGTTCTTGCACTTTGCAACTGAATGTGAAAACATCAAACTTCCAGATGCAAGGTGAAGATTACTGTGCTATCCCCTATATGGCTTGGGCCAGATAAGAGGAGTGATGGCACTTAATTCAAAATATTAATGGCCGCCATCTGTATCATTCAGTAACCATGTGATTACAAGGGAAAATATCCTGTTTAGGTGTGTGAAGTGCTGACCTATAGCTTCCATTCTGTAGCACATTAGTAGTTCTAATGGTGCGCTGTAAACTTGTATTAAAGGGGAACTGTGGTCCAAAAATGACTTAAGGTAAATTGATAGGAATTGCTCTCCTGAGAATTTTTGCAATTTATTTCCATTGTTTATTTTGCATAGTTTTGAAAATATTTACATGCGATATGGCAGCAGCATTACCAGGTCCCCTGCACTTCCTGTATTCGATTGTTCAGTGGAATCCCGCCAGGTAGATTGTGAGGTGCACTCCCTGTAGCCTGTGCCATGTCAGGTAAGTATCAATTCTATTTTAGTTCATAGGGAAGCACACAATATATATTTATATTGAATATAATTACAACAATTCCATTTATTAAGTGCTCAACACACAAACCAGGTACACTATATATTGGTTGCACTGTGTAGTATTTGGTTACACCTGAGGAAGGGGGTTGGACCCCCCCGAAACGTTGTGTACCTGGTTTGTGGGTTGAGCACTTAATAAATGGAATTGTTGTAATTATATTCAACTTGAGTGTGCTTCCCCTGCACTTCCTGCTCTGAAACTGCAAGTCAATCTGTCCTGTGTCTCCTCCCCTTTGCAGCCCCCCTGGTCCCTCCCACTCATGGACCCCATGGTCCCTCTAGTTGCAGGCCCCCATGGCCCATTATCTTACAGCCCCATGTGGCCCCACCCACTCGTGGGTGCCATGGGTTGCTCAGACCCCCCCCCCCCCCACACACAAAACTCTGTGGAGTCAGCCTTTTCAGGTAGAGTGAGGCTGTGCTCGCCGGTGGCACTGTGCAGGAGAAGCCTCAGGAATGTCACAAGTCAGCCTCCAACCCTCCTTGTGAATAATAATAGCTGAAAATGCAAGGTACACGATTTCATGTTTAGTATCCCTATAGAGACGCACTCACACACTTGGACCACTATTAAATACACTTGATCCTCTTGTAGATGCAAAAAAGGTACTTTAATATATATTACCAAACACACATTATACCTTTATCCCCACTATACATAATAAACATTGTATCAAAATGCTCATATACAAGTTAAAAATGTAGCCACAACCTAAAATGTCCATACATGTCCAAAGGAAGCCTCAGAGTCGGAATGTCCAAAGGAAGCCTCAGAGTCGGAAACAATTTCCCCCTCTGCTAGGCTCCTGGTGGCCAGTTTTCTGGACTTTGGAGGGACATTACAGAAGACCATTTGGATCTGGGATGTAATGTAAGGATTTTTCTACACTACACAGTGGGGCTAGTAGTGGGTTAAATTGTAATTTTGGGGGTGGACATGCCCTTTAATTAATAAAATCCCAAAAGGTAGGCATTACAGGTCTACTCGAAAAAAAAAATGATACTTGGGATATAGAAAAAGGGTGGAGGAATTTAAAAAACAATTACCTACCTTTGCTTGTATACAAATCAACCTCCACTGTTGGGTTTCCACGAGAGTCGAGTATCTCTCTGGCATGGATCTTGAGGATAGACATCTTGACTTTCTGTTGGAAAGAGATAGTAACAATTTCTATTAATCCAACAATTTATGTATGTGTTTTATTTCTTATAATGTTAAAGGGTATGCCCACACTAGAATTAAACTTTATATAAGATAACTAACCCTTACCCACCATGTTTTTTTAAAAATAAGTTGCTTACAGCCCCTTTGATCCTCCGGTGCATTGATCCGGCACCTTGCTTGCCAGAACTTGCAGGAAGGGGGCCGGACCAGCAGCCGTGTCTGTGATAGGCTAAAACGCAGCCAATGACAGATGCAGCCGACGTCAGTGGAGCGCCGCGGGAACGAATTGTTGCAAGTACAAACCGGATTTTAAAAAAAATAAACAAACAGTGGTTAGGGATCGGCAGAGGGCATTTATCTTATACTTAATGGATTTCATGCTACATTGAAGGAGAAGGTTGGATGGTGGGAGCGGGTGCGCTAGGGAGGATGAAGGCTGTGCGGATAACTCTTAAATTGGCTGAATGGATTTAGAAGATTTTTAGCTTGTTTTAAAGCTAGGATAATTACCAATAATATATTGAATTGTTTGGGGGGGTGGACTTCCCTTTAACTTTTTAAATTGTGCTTGTGTTAATTGCATAATGCACTGCATTAATTGTAAAACCATCATTCTTAGGGCTAGGCCACAATGATGCACTTTTAAGCGTGATCCGATTGTGCTTTTTAAAGCGCACACTAGTGTGTGCCAGTTGATGTGGCCACACTAGTGCTCTGCGTGTGCAATCTTTTTTTGCACAATTGCAAAGAATGGTGCGATCGCAATCACATGGCAATGTGCCCATGCAGTGCGACCTCAGCCTTAGTCAGTTACTGGAGCTTTAAAAAAAAAAAATATATATATATATATATATATTTTAAAAGCAATAAAGCTTCTTGCAATTTCTTTTTTTAATAACATTTTATTGATTTTTTAGATATATTGTATTTTTATATAATGTACCTAAGAAATTTTGTAATATTACACACATTTGTTATTGTCTTGAAACATTTAGCCAGTTTTGTAGGATATATATTTTCTACATAGATCTTTCGTCCTTGTACCAATACTCCAATTCCTATAGAATTTAGCAAACATTCCCTGGGAACAGGCAAATGTATTTTCGTAAAACATATTATTGGTTAAAAAGACTTTGTAGTTCCTTCAAATTTGGGATTTTATTTGTCAACCAATATTTTATTATAAGTTTTCATAATAGTGAAAATGTGGTAAATTATACATTTTTGGTAATCCAAAAGACATTCAGTCCAATGCTAAAGCAGGGTTAATATTTATTTTAATGAGACTTAATAATTTTATCACATCTTTGGATTTGTTCAAGAGGAGTTTAGGGACATTTAAATATGGCACCTGATTTTGATTCTAATTCTAACATTGTTGATTATCAGAGGATGAACATTTAAATTGCATATATATAGATGAGCAACAGATAATTCTGGATGCATTAGACTAAAAATGTTAATAAACATTGCGGTGTACCAGCTCGGAAACAATCACTATTACAAAAAGAACCTCTCGGGTGGTTACAGATGGCCTGGGACACACTAATAATTTACCAACTATTTTGCATGAAACTAAATACCGCTGAATTGTCTTTATACAGTTGCAAAACCGAAAACAGGCTTCTATAAATTCAAGCACCTGGTCACTACAGGCGAGTCATTTTTGCAGGATGCTCAGTAAATAAACCCCTTCAGTATTCCCTTTGAACCATTTTATGTCTAGCTCAAAGATGGGTTAAGGTCATGTAAAGGAGGATCTATAAAGAGCATACTGGAGTTCAGAGACCACAAAAATGATTGATTTAATAAAATTTGTGCCATTTTATAATGTGCCCAGTGCATCATTTACTTCGTTTGCAGCAACACTTTTTGGGATGACATTGCAACCCCATTATAAAAGTGAAATAGAGAATAAAAAAACTAAACTAATACTTTTTGCAGAACCATGTTAAACCTTAGGTTTATTATTTTTCTTTTTTACAATACATTGGGGCTTTGTACTGAAGTCATCTGCTGCAAATGCCCAGCAAGTCCCAACAAGGCAAATATAAAATGCTGCATTTCTTGACAGAGGTTGTGATTCTATGTACCAAAATTTAGAATGGACGCAGAGAATGCAACAGCTGAAAGCTTTACTATGACAACTGTAAAGTCAGCTGTCCTTGGTGTCTGACCTTCCCTTTTGCTTTCCTGCAACGCCTTCTTCACGTCACAGCTATGCAGTATTTCCCACAATTTAACTCTTTGCTAGTCTCATAAGGATGCATTTTGAATTAATAAGGAGGCATTAACTGCATCCTGTTAAACACCATCAAACCATTCTCTAGAATATATTGTTCTGAAAAAAAAACTTAACAAAAGCTACAGCTTACAAAACTAAACAGTTTTAAAAAGGTCAGTGATATTTTAATAGTTTTGCATTGGGAAAGGCAAAATATAGCTTTTTTTTAGCCATTTCTCACTAGTACCAATTGAGCTTCACATAAAATGCCTCCATTACACAAGTAATACCTAATCCTTCGCACAGTACACGGAGGGGAGTTAAAAAACCCACAAGAAGAGATGAGAATCTATTAATGAGCATGGTTACAAATACCATGCCTTGGCCTCCTTATGATGTTGCAGGGCCGTTTGTGGAGATTATGCTCCATTTGACTTTGGCAGCCTTTAGTAATACTGAAAATGCCAGTCATTCAGGAAGCTGCATTGCTCATAAAAAAAAAAAAAACCTCTAGGTTTGTGAACGTGCAGTTTCTCACCCACACATTACTGGAGACATCAACTCAGTATATCATCTTGCAAACTACTAAAAGAAACCCTTTCAAATAGCTGTGCAACATCAAACCTACAACTATAAGGAGAGTCTATAAAACCTACCATCATTCTAAAAATAGATGTACAGCCCTGGGTTCTGTGCGCTGATGTAACCTGCAGCTACATTATTTATCCTCAGATAGTTTTAGATAACCGTTTAAATATCAATCCATAGACCATACACATTCCTGCATTAAAGAAATTGTAGAGCAAAAAAAAAAAAAAAAAAAAAAATTACTTTAGGCTTCCAGTTTATGCCACACCTTTTCTCCAAGGACAGGCAACTGCAGCCATTTTATCTATAAAGGATGTTGCAAAGATCATGGTGGTTTGCAAGATCAGACAAACTGCAGAGCCCCAATCCAGTATTACCTCCACTGATCAACCACAAGTATAGCACTAAACATGGACATCCTGCTCAGCTTTTAGTTTATTAGATTTTTTTTAAACTAAGCAGCCATTAATTTAGGTAAGGAAACCATTAATCAGGCATTGTAAACTTGTAATTCATTCACCTTACATCACAGGTCATTTAGCCTGCATTGCGCCAACCCATGCCCTGCAGGTCAGTAGGACAGTAACAGGTCACTGGGCCATTAAGATGACAGGCAGGCATATCAATCACCTGATTATTACAACATGTAGGATCTTGCCATAGCCTCTACCTGTTGATTAACACGGTGCAGTAGGAAGGCTTGGGGTGGACCAGTGTCCAGTTACACAGACTGGAACAGTAAAGAACCTGTACAAGGAGCTGAGCGAGGCCCAGCCTGCGGTAGGAAGGTTTCTATTTGTGGCAATGAGACATGGAGAAGGGAATGTGACAGATACAGTAGGACAGTAACATCTACAGCAGCACATTCCATGTCACTGACAGACACTGGAGAGGCCCTGGTGCTACCCCCATTACAACCAGTTAATTGTCCGGTACATAACGCCATTCGGTGTAGATAATCCTTATTCAGACTAGGAGGCGCCATCTCATTACCAATGACCTTTTCCTATCTAGAGCCAGAGCCACATCTAATCTCCACTCGCATGTGCTCACTACAAATCCCACAATCCCCCAAGAGGCAGACTCCGCTCAGCAACAGAAATAACAGGACTAAGACAAGCAAAACGTTGTTGGCAATACACCTGACTGGGAATAAGGCCAGAACTATACTAATATGTGATATTAAAACCAAACCCTAAAAAAACGGCCCCTAACCAAACATGAACACTATTTGTAACGCTGCTGTCACCGCCTCATGGGCTCCAGTTCCACAGCCTCCTTACCTGGTCTTGTTAACCTCTCTTCCGGTGATAAAAGTCAGAACCGTTCTTTACCCTGCGCCGGTTTATATAGAGCGAATGGTGACCCCGCCCCGTTCACCTCATTCCAGCCCAGATCGGATTTATGCTGCAAGAATTTGATTGGCTAGACCTGGCTCTTACGACGTTGCTAAGACAGCCGGAAAGCCTGCCAATCAAGCTGCGGTAGAGAGGAGGATAGACTACGTGCAGTGGTGCACTAGTTACTGTACTGACTGTATCATGGCGGTATGGAATGTTCATAGACTCATCAACTCATTTTACATCTATTGAGGGGGAATTATACATAGAAATTATTTATTTTTAAACACCTTATTATAAACATGGATGGGATTTCTCATATATTTTAGAATATTACATGTTAAGCATGGCACATACTTAAAGGTTCTGTGTAAAATGACACTCAGTGCTATATCAGCCTTATTAAAGAAATAAAAACATTAACACAATTGAATACAATTGAAAGGAGACGTATATTGCATAGATAGGTTATTTTAAAAAAAATGCACAGGAGACCGCATGATTGGCCATTGGTCAGGCCGAAATATCTGCCTGTGTGTAACTGACCTGCAGACCCACAGGGCTAATGTCCCAACAGATAGGATTTTGGTGTCTTATGCAGTGGAAGTTCCTTACCTGACTCAGACTGAGGCCACACTACAAGGCTCCAAATCGCACATGCAATTGTGAGCGTTATCGCATGCGATTGTGTGCACGATTCTTGTGCGCTTTGCGTTTTTTGCTATTTTGCCATTTTCCATTATGGAAACTCATGCGTTAATGCACCAAAAAAGGTGAACGCATGCGTTACCAAAACAAATGTATGCGCACACGCATGCGTACTGGAATTTTTGCATTTCCGCGATTTCCATTTTAGCGAAAATATCGGGCATGATCGGGAGCGAAAACGCGTGTGCAAACGTGCAAAATACGTGCTAGTGTTGCCTATCCCTTAGTCTCTATGCAATATGCTCCCATAACTGTCTGTGTTCTCTATAGATTTAAAATAATCTAAAAGAATATTACATTGTTTTATTAATTTGGGGATGCAGTGCTGTACAATATACGAAAACAAAAATCCATACAGGGGGACAATAAATAAATACATATATATATATATATATATATATATATATATATATATATATATATATCTATATATATATATTAAAATAAGTTTGTGCATCATGAAATATACAAGTGCTTGAAACGTAACATGAGGAAAGAGGTCCCTGTCCTGTAGAGTTTACAATCTAATTAAGTGCCATAGCAATAACTGGTGCAGTGTTAGCAGTCCTATGCTGTGCTGTGATCAGAAAGATAGGATGAGAGGTTAGATTTAAAGGAACACTAAACAACATAAACACATTTTTTGTAAGTATATTGCATCTGTTTTTATTATTCACAGGGAGGTGAGAACGCTTATTCCCACCTCCCTGTGAATAATAGAACGCTCAGGGGACACTGGAACTTACCTCACTGGCACTCCACTCGCAGCTGCTTCTGAACTGACAGCCGCGCTGCCCCGACCAAGCGCCTATGTTTGGCGCTTGTGCGCCAATACAAAAGATAGGCGCATAATCTGGACAGCATGGCTGCCCCGAACTTATTCCCACAGGGAGGTGGGAATTAGCGTTTTCACCTCCCTGTGAATAATAGAAACATGCAATATACTTAAAAACTTGTTTAGTGCTCCTTTGGGGCACGGCCACACTGCAACGCAAACGCAATCACACACGTAATCGCATGCAATTTCATGTGCGATTTCGTTGCGTTTGCGCATGCGTTTTTCCATTAAGTATTGAAAAACGCATGCAATTGCGATTTAAAATTTAAAATGCAGAACTCAAATTGCAATTGTAATGGCAGCGCACCAGAAAATGCGCATTTCAGTGTGTTGCCGCGTTTTCAATGATATGAAAAAATGCAAGCGCAAACGCAAGCACAAACATAAAAAAAAGCGCAGCAGTGTGGCCTAGCCCTGAGGGCTAGGCCACACTGAAACGCAAACGCAAACGCAAACGCAATCGCATGCGATTTCATGTGCGATTTTTTTGCGTTTGCGCTTGCGATTTCTTCAATAAGTATAGGAAATCGCATGCGATTGCGATTAAAAATGCAGAACGCAAAACGCAAACGCAAACGCATCGAAAAACGCACGTTTTTTTTGCGTTGCCGCGTTTTCAATAATTTTGAAAAATCGCAAGCGCAATCGCAAACGCAAACGCAAGCGCAAACGCAAAAAAAACGCAGCAGTGTGGCCTAGCCCTAAAACTTATTTATTGAGGTTTCTTAATGAAGAGAGAGGGGAATAGAATTCCAGAGGAAGGGAGACACAAGAGGAAAAGGTTTAAGGCGAGAGGAGGTAGTGTGAGTGTGGGGTCTGTATTAGAGATGGTTCTGTGATGAGCGGAGGCCATATGTGGACACAAGAGAAAAAATATAGGAAGGAGCAGCAGAGTGATGGTATTTAAATTTTAAATTTATATTGTTGTATCATTTTGATTTCACTTTTTTAAATTGTAATGCTATAATAAAATGAATTCTAGATTAGACATGCTGTAACCTAAATGTTAAAGTTGCTATTAAGCTGAGGCCACACTACAACACACCAAGTCGCGATTGCGCGTGCGATTTCTGGACGTTGTTGCGCGTTTGCGCATGTGTTTTTGTAACTTAATATTATAAAAACGCATGCCGTTGTGTAAAAAAAGGTGCACGCAAAACACAACACATGCGCAATCGCACGCACATCGGAAATCGTGGTAATTTTTGCATTTCAGCAATTTCCATTTTAAACAAAATCGCATCTGCAATCACGTGAGCAAATGTGCTAAAAACGCGTTAGTTTGGCTTAGCCCTGGATGTTAAAAAAATTTAGTTTTCGGAATTTTGACCGTAAATAACTTTCTGGGTTATTCAATTAAAGTTCTTATTGCTAAAAATGGTGCTAATTTTGCCCCAACTAATCAGATGTTAGCTTTCAAATGTTAAATAATATCCGATTGGTTGGGGCAAAATTAGCACCATTTTTAACGATAAGAACTTTTACTGAATCTCCTTGTTTATGTCTAATTTTTACAATTTTGGTAAAAAGACAACAAAAAAAGACCACATTTTTTTTTTCTAATTTACTATTTTAACTTAGTTCAGAATCAACCATTGAGAAAATAGAAACATAAGTTTGATGATATTAACAACTGTCCACCCCCAAAACTAAAATTTAACCTACTACTGGCATCACTTTGTAGTGTTTAAAAATCCCCACCTTATCCCTCTGCTCCAAACGGTTCTCCTGTAATGTCTGTTCAAAGTCTCAGAAATTAAAGAGTTGGAGACATTTCTGGTGTAATTTGTTTCCGCCTCTAACTATTCCTTGTAGAGGTTTCTATGAGGGCAAGCATGCTCAGTAATCACTATGAGGCAGCATTGAAAGAGGGAATTTCCCATCATGCAATTCAGATGATTTGCATGAACACTGTCTCCATTCTAGTTATAGCAAAACTGCACCTAGCTGAAGATATTTCAGATTGGATATCTAAAGATAACAATTTTTTTTTCAGTTTTGATGTCCCTTTATACCTGTTACCTTAAAGGAAATGTGCAGAAAGTGCTTGCAATAACTTTCATTTTTG
Organism: Hymenochirus boettgeri; assembly: GCA_019447015.1. Taxonomy (NCBI): domain Eukaryota; kingdom Metazoa; phylum Chordata; class Amphibia; order Anura; family Pipidae; genus Hymenochirus; species Hymenochirus boettgeri. Next base: position 164,137,606 of record CM033475.1, read on the forward strand.
TTACAACATTTGAAAGGTCTTTTTACTTATGTGCGTCCTGCCACGTGAATGGCGGCAACTAACGCGTTACTATGTTACATAACAGTAACGCGTTAGTTGCCTCCATTCCAGTGGATTACCCAACCATTCACTTTCTGTGTAATGAGGTGTCCAAGTTGGGTTTTCCTGGCTATGCAGTGCTCTGGGGCAATAGAGAAATAATTTCCCTGCTCAGCACAGCACAGGAATAAACTGTGATTTTGCATTTCCAAGCATATTTTTATTTTATAATAAGCTTATATTGTAATATAAGATACATATGGATACATATTTAGTGATCAGATCATCTCATTATTGGGGGATGCTTATAATAAATGTAAGTAGCAGGGCTGCACTAATTACAACCTGGTTGTATTTACACTGCATGTTTTCAATACACAACCCCTATCCTATTCATTCCCTATCTGCCCTCTGCTGTTTGAAAGTGCTTGCCAGGGAATAGTGAAACTAGCAGTGCAACTACATAGGCACTTGAGTTAGTCACTATTTTGCAGGTTAACTAGCTAAAGAAAAGCAATTACAGGCTCTGTAATGAAAACACAATTATTATAACTTATCTGTTAAATCAACATATATGTGCAGTTTATAGACAGCTACACAACAACACCATTGGTATGAATCCCAGGAGCTACAAAACATTCATTTCTGCAGTCTAACTAAATAACCAGCCATCTACTTGCAAATCTCTAGCCTAAATACAAAGACAAGACCTACTAGTTTGACTGCTCATTAGAAACTGAGCTGCTCTGAAGATTTCATGCTGTTTTATAGTGTCTCATAAACACACCCACAAAATCTGATTGGTCTAGAAACAATCTTAAATCTGATTGGATCTTGGATGTTGGACCAATCAGATATTGGGGGTGGGTTTAGGAGTCACTACAAATATGTTTAATGAGCAGAGCTAGTTTCAGTTTTGTGTTTCATCTGAGATGTTATAGCTTTGTTCTGAGGCATGTACTGGGATATAAGTTTGAGTGATTCCGGCTGGGTAGCTTGAATAGGCAGCCCTTCAGATGGCTCTCAATTTAGTTCTCAGTATTTTACTATCAGTATCTAAGATTAAAAAACAATCCAGTAAAAGTATGATTTGTTGTCCCAACTAAATACTCAACAGGAGATCTGAGTAACAGAGCTATTGATGTGTTGGAATATCTGGTTCCAATATTTTACCAGAAATAATCTCCAGTAATTGAACAGAGAGAGATGATTGCAAACCAGTCTGGAGAGCAATATGGTAATTAAAGGGATATCAGAAACACATGCAGCAACAAAGCTGAGTCTGAATAAATTCAAGTGTAAAAGTAACCAGTCTGTAATAAATGCAGCTCTGCTTGTAACAACTGTTGTGTCTTACTATAGAGCAAAATATATATACCATTGATAAACTGATTCAATCTGACATCAACATGCTACTTGCACACAACAATATCAGATCATGTATGTGAAGGTTCTCATTCATCCAGGTCATGGTATATCTGTTGTATTCAATTAGATCAACTGGACTTGAAATGTAGTTCTTGAAGATGACTAGCGAAACGTCTTCAAGAACTACATTTCAAGTCCAGTTGATCTAATTGAATACAACAGATATATCAGATCATGTAGTTCTGATGACTATAGAAGAAGGGAATGGGTTATGTAATTAAAATCCCAGAATCCCAGGTGGCACTTTCAAATCAGTTGCTCAGATTCTGTATGTTTAATTAATAAATGAAGAAAGGGCTATTTTAACCATTATGCAAAACCCTTCTGATTGGTGGACATATCTCCATAGACTACAAGCACACTGCCCACTATAGGAAGAGAGAAATCAATTGCTACACCCATAAGAAACACAGAAATGAAAATAACTTGATAACAGTTCCAAAAAAATAATGAAAGTATATGGCAAAAGTACACAGGATAGCATTCCCTATGCTACAGCAAAAAATAGTTTTGGGGGTGGACATGCCCTTTAAAAGTTTATTGAAGTTATTAAGCAAAATGTATACGTAATAAGAAATGCAGTGAGTAACTTTGTTTCTTTGAAATCCTATAAATAACAGCAAAATCCGTCCATCTAGAAATAATCTAACATCAGCAGATTCTGAGATAAAACCTTTAGTGTTTTTTTAGTTGTGTCTCACTTCATGGTGTGCTTGTACAGTTGTGGGTACGTATTTAACAAATCATTGACATTGTAAGCACAGCTGTGTAATAACAAGCCGCGCCAATCACCAGTTAATGAGGCAGGAATTGTGGGCCAAGGACTGAATTTTCTTTGATTTACCCCTCTGTTTCTTAGGGTTACATTTTAAATGAAACAATTCAGATCTGGTTAAAGTTCACATTCGAGGCTTTAATTTAAATTTGCATATATTTAAAGGGTTGCTGTGGTCTCCATACACCTTTTAAACAAGACTAGAATGATGTAGCTTCTCATATAGAAGTTACTTGTCTGTCCGAGACTGTAAAAAGCACATGATGTGCTGTGTAAGAAGACCCACCTGCAAAAAACCTGCATACCTGCAACCATTTTCTGTACGTTTGCAGTAAGAAAATGTAAAGAAGCACATTCTTTAAATCAAATTCAATGTGCTTTAATACTTGTGCTAATAAGTATAACATGACACAACGTTTCAGGAGGAAATGCCCCTTCCTCAGGTGTCACCTTCCCTAAGGAAGCTTAGGAAGCAAGATGGGCGAACAAGCAAAACGTGTGTAGGTCAGCGTGAGCAGATACTTGTGGAAACCCATGTGGATATAAATCAGCCAGAATGATTGGATTTGTTTGGACACAAGGCAGCAACGTATAGCAGAGCTAACAGTAAAAGGCGCCAGGTAAAGATAACTTTGAAACCGTGAGACACGTGCGTTAAGTGCTGTTGAAAGATAGCAGACACACACAACGGTGCTAAGTGCATGTGTATATAAGTGGTACGGGATATGAAGCTGTACTGAATCACTGTAAATGTGTCCACTGTATACTCCCACAGAGAATTTACAGATTTAGTAGAATTTTTTGGCATTGGGTGGAACTTTACAAATCATTAGTAAGAACTCAATTATACTTACCCAGTCCACTGGGGAAACATTTGACCTGCTGCTTTAATGTGTGATCACTTACAACAAGGAATACCCAGAAAATCTATTGGTTATTGCTTTTTAGTAGTCTTAGCACTACATGTCTGTGTTCTCCCCGCATTTATTTTTCAGCCGGGTTGCGTGAAAACATAGCTAGGTGGCTATGTTTTCCCCGACCAAAATCATACACATGTGATTATCGGCCAAAATGGCTGTTCTTCTTGGGTGCCATCATAATCGTGGGTCGTGGGTCATTGCTAAAATCATACACGTGTAACAAGGTTTTACACTTAAGCTGGATACACACACTAAAGATCTTTTAAAGATGACAGACAGATTCTGCAAGATTAAAGATTTAATGATCATGCTACTCACAGTCCCCAGCGTTTTCCCTATGTAAAGCACATTTCCCTCAGCCACGGCCAACTCTTTATACTTTAAGCACAGGGAGGCGACCACGGTCAGGGGAAATTTTGGGACATCTACATTCAAAGATCCATATTATATTCATATTTGTTTTATGTATCTCTGAGTTGATATATTACTGACATCAAATAAAACATCTCACATAGATTTCAATTAAAGGGACTATCCACCCTGTGGGGAAAAAAATGAGTATTTTTTGCAAAAACCTACAAAACCTGGACTTTGTTTTGCAATCATTAATTCTGCTCCCAGCAAGAGATTTTATACTTACAAGCTCTGTGATCCACCGCTGCTTCCGGTCTCTGCTCTCCCTCTGGAAGGGGCATTTTATATACAAGTCTGTGGTGCTGGGCATGGGTTGGTGCATTTTATATATATAAGTCTGCTGCTGGTATAGGTTGGGGCATTTTATATATACAAGTCTGCTGCTGGCATGGGTTGGGGCATTTTATACTTACAAGTCTGCTGCTGGGTATGGGAGTTTTGAGGCTGTCCTTCAATTCACCAGCAAATGTAAATTCAGCCCTCCAGTACACCCGATAGTGTAAAGTCAGCCCTACAGTTCACCAGCCACACCCACTTTTCTGGTTTTGTGTGCCGAAGGAAGATATTGAGGAGGCTTTATTCAATCCCCAGAATTGTTAGCCCTACAGATCATTAGCCAGTGTAAGTCAGCTCTCCAGTTCCTTACCCAGTATTGTCAGCCCTCCAGATCATTAGACAGTGTTAGTCAGCCCTCCAGTTCTTTACACAGTATTGTCAGCCCTCCAGATCTTTAGCAATGTTAGTCAGCCCTCCAGTTCTTTACACAGTATTGTCAGCCATCTAGTTTATTACCCAGTATTGTCAGCCCTCCAGATTATTAGCCAGTGTTAGTTAACCCTCCAGTTCAACAGCATTGTCAGTCCTCCAGTTCATAAGCATTGTCAGCCTTCCAGTTCTTAACCAGTGTCAGCCCTCCAGTTTCTTACCAAGTATTTTCAGACCTCCAGTTCATTAGCCAGTATTGTCAGCCCTTCATTTCATTAGCTGGTATTAGTTAGCCATCCTCTTTCTAAGTCTGTTACTGTTATCTTAACCACATCGTACACTTGAAAATGGGAATAGTGGTCTTAAAAACCGACATAACTTCAATAAAGTTGGTGGGGCCTTGGCAAAGTGGGCTTTCGGCAAAAGTTGTTATTTACCATAAGGGCAACTTGGTTATATTTGCCCCCCAGGTCAAAAGGTCCCAGTCCTCCCCTGTTGAGAATTATTGAATTTTCGATAATTATTGAAAATAAGTTTGCAAGTTTGAAAAACCCAAACAAGTTCGTAGTTCAGGAAGTTCTAAAAGTCAGAGTTCGTCCAAACTATTAAAGTTCAGGTCGAACTCAGGTTCGGTTCTAGTCCATCTCTAGAACTTTTGACTTTAAGGTTCAATTATATTAAATGCCTTGGGAAATAAACAGACCTCCACTTTTTAATAAACCATTTCAAAGCTTTAAAATCATGCCAATCAGTAAAGTATCACTTTAATATACTACTTTATAGCCACATAATAATGCTATTCAATAAATATTTATAATTGATCGGATTGACACAGGCAGCAGGTGTGATTTTTTTTTAAAATAATACATTTTTTGCAGGCTTAAAATAGCCAGCTATTAGAGACACATGCTAATGAGTTACCTGCTGAACTGCTGATCATACTCTGCCAGGACATACTAAAAAGCTGCCAGAATACAGAAACAGTGGTATGTAGTTCACAAAATGTAATTTGTAAGTGCATACAGCCAGTGGCAAGCACAGGATTTTCAAGGGGGGGATTCCTAAATGGGTTACCACTGAACAAGCCCAAAAGGAGGTTCATGACCGAATACATTCAAGTGTTCTATTATATATGGATGATATAATAATATATATATATTCTCTAATTGCCATGATTATCATAACAGTTGGCCAATACACATGTTCCCTTTTCTTGTTATAAAGTATATAGTTCCTGAGGCTGGGTACACAGAAACCAAAGATATTTGGTCAGTCAGGCTGAAAAAATCTGAGGTCATTTCGGCAGTGGCAGTGAACACTGTGGTCCATAGGAGACATTTGCTGTGGCCGACCACTTAATAGCTGCAAAAGGTCAGGACAGAAAATGTGTCCGTGTGTACCCAGCCTAAAGTTCTGTTTTACTGATAAATACACATTTACACTACTTTACCATTAATGTCTTTTAAAGTCAGAGCTGTGACACTGACGGTGGATCTGACAGAATTTATATATATATATACAGTCCAAACGCCTGGCTCCTGCCAAGGTATAAAAAACAGCCTGCTTTAAAATTATTTAAAGGACTTTAAATAATTTTAATTAGTGGTTAACAAGTCCTTTCGGAGTGCTCTATACCTTTATACTTTTTTTTAATATATATATAAAAATGCATTATAATATATATAAATTATAATGCAATGTTGACAATCAGTTATACAACCACCTCCAGGATTTCCTAATGCCCCCTATTCCTGCTCACTAAACTCCATCACAGTGCAGTAGGTACAGTAGTAAGTACTAATGTATATAATCCCAGTCTCAGCAATCACCTTAAGTAGCTGCAGGGTTAATACTGATACAGTTTTGTATCAATTATGATTAATTATGCTGCTGTCAATCACAGGGAAAACTGGATACATTTTTGAAACATCCAAATGCTGCTTCTCACTCACAGCTCAATTGACAATGTAACAATCTATGTAACAATCTATATAACAAACTATGTAACAGTCTATATAACAGTCTATATAACAGTTTATGCACACCAGGAGAAGTAGAACAGCAGACTGCACTGAGCAGGCAGAAAGGGGGGATACCAAACACCAGTAACCCCCCCTAAACACGCCCCTGCATACGGTGTATTTCTGTGTGTACATACAATGCATTTTTGTGTGTTCATATGATGTATATCTGTGTGTGCATATGTGTGCACCCGCACCAGTATCCCACCCCTCCCACATCTTGCGGGAATCTCCTGCGAGACCACCCCAAACTCCTGCAACGGAGAGGAGTCTCTAATCTTCTCCTCATTATGCCCCCTTTGGCCACCAATCCCCCAGGATGCCCATAACCCACCCTCCAACCCCTAAGACCCAAACTCATGCCCCTTTGCCACACCCCTCCCCCACCCTGCTCTTCTCAAATGGCAGGGTGGGATGTCTGATATGGTTTCTATGTGTGCATATGATGTGTTTTTTGTGTGTGCATGTGATGTATATCTGTGTGTGCATATGATCTATTTCTGTGTGTGCATATGATGTATATCTCTGTGCATATGGTGCATTTTTGTGTATGTGCATATGATGTATATCTGTGTGTGCATATGGTTTATTTCTATGTGTGCATATGATGTATTTCTGTGTGCGCAGATGATGTATATCTGTGTGTGCATATGATGCATTTCTGTGTGCACAGATGATGTTTGTCTGCTCACACAACCAATACAAATTTGAATAATGTACACTGTACAGTGTTTATAGGCTATGCATTGAAGGAACAAGAGGGTTCTGGGCAATGGGACAGGAAACGAGCATAATCACAGTTGCAACGTACATCTACCTGTAAGTTGACTTCACACATCCCTGGAGTCAATATGACACCAAATGGCTCATTGTAACTTGTATCTAACCCCTGATGGTCACACCTGTCACCCAAGCTGTTCATGATGTAAGAGCACAACAAAACTAAAAAAGCACAAATGGTTTCTATTGATGACCAGGAAAAAAGACGACACCCAGTCTTCTACCCTTTTCATATACAAACTGAAACCCTACACAACAGAAATACCCAGAAACGAAGACACAAAACAATTATTTTAAAGAATAATAATTTATCTATTGATTACCAATAATTTATTGATTACCAACCATAAAATGAATCTATTAACAACCATAAAATGAAAATCTTGCATATGACTATTAACCTTTACCTTGCTTAATAAAGTGAATATAACTACTGAATTAAATATCTGGATCAAAATTTAATGCCTACCACAAGAAAAAAAAATGGAATTCAACCCAAGTTCTAAAAGTGTAAGGCTGAGGCCACACTGCAACGCACAGGAATCGCGCACACATGGAAACGCATGTGTTAACGCACCAAAAATGGTGAATGCATGCGTTACCAAAACGCGTATGGATATGATTCCCATTTTAGCGAAAATCGTGGGGACAATCGCGAGCACAAAACGCATGCGCACGCGATTGAAAAACGAGCTAGTGTGGCCTAGCCCTAAAGAAACATTGCAGGCACCTCTCAACATAATGACATCATCACCTCTTGGTGTGATCTGAATGGCTGATCACACCACTACCTGAGATGGACCTAGAACAAGTCACAAACTGGAAACCCTTACTTTTTATCGTCATTCTTTTGCATTATTTAAATGATTTAAAGGTTGATTCTATGGACATTAACTATACAATAACTGACCAGTGAAACCAGGGTATTAAATATGTTTATATCTTTTGAACTTTAGGGTTGAGTGCCCACGCTTTTGTGATATACCACAGGGCCGCCATCAGACTTTTCTGGGCCCCATACTGGGTAAATTTTTGGGGCCCCAATAGCACAAACCAACTCGTCACGCATACCTCCCAGTATTTAAAAATGCAAAAGAGGGACACATGGGGAGAAGAGAAGCAGCGAATGTGAATTTTTTTTCACGCCCACTTTAAGGTTACACACATTTTAAAGACCATTATTTCAGTTTTACATTGTTGCCTGCAATATTATATATCAACTAGACATTAAGCCTGTTACTTTAACGGGCGCTGGACATGCTCCACCTCCCAGACGCACACACAGACCGGTAAATATAAAATGTACCCGTGTCCAGTACACACACTTAAGATGTCCTCATTCCCAGAGGGCACAGACTGGTAAATATAACATACCTTTAAGCCAAGCCCACACAGACTGGATCCCATATTAGACTCCATATTGTATTCTGCATCAGTGTTGCTTAAAACGTATTTCATTCGTATTGACTATTTATATATTCACCCCATGCTCAAATCTTTTCACCTTCCCATTTGTGCACTATCTAGAAAAAGGCTGCCACTATAGCCACAAAGCATGGCTGCTCCACACTCTGACCTGCCTATATCCATATTTCTATCTCTGTGTCACATTGCAGCTCCACACCACCTCTATCCTGTCTATATCCTGATAATAGAGATGGTGTGGAGCTGCCATGCTGCAATGTGACACAGAGATAGAAATTTGGATATAGGCTGTATAGGGATGGTGTGACACAATCTCCATCTCAGTGTGGAGCTGCCATACTGCTATGTGAAAGAGCTGGAGATATGTATATAGGCAGGATAGCGATGGTGTGGAGCTGCCATACTGCTATGTGACACAGAGATGGAGATATGTATATAGGTATATAGGCAGGATAGAGATGGTGTGGAGCTGCCATACTGCTATGTGACAAACATACAGTAGTACCCCCTTTCCCCCCCTGATGGCGGCCCTGATATACCGTATATACTCGGGTATAAGCTCAGGTTTTAATTTTTTAAAATGACCCATAAAAGTTAACCTTGGCTTATACTTGGGTCACAGGCATTACTTATCTTACGTGCGGCAAACTGGAGCAGTCAGGAACGTGAGTGTCCATGAAGTTGTGGGAACGTCCGAACGTTATTCTACTACTGTATTGGAATTCTGCTGTATATTATACAAGGGTCAATTTAAAGGGCAACTTAAGTCTAAAAGCAATACTGAATCAGAAGGCAGTAGTGGTTATAATTTCTACCCTCGGCTTATACTTAAGTCAATCAGTTTTTCTCGTTTTTCAGTTAAAAACAAGTACCTCGGCTTATACTTGGGTTGGCTTATATTCGAGTATATATGTATACTAGTGGTAAGGTGATAGACACTCACTATTTCCTTATTTTCTGCCTTGGTGCAGTATATATGTATACGTAGTAGTATTTAGGGGAAGAAATTATCAGTGCACACATAAGGTCTTTGTTATAAGTGAATACATGCATAGCATACATCCATTTAAACTATTCCTCCTATATATGTTCCATATACCTATCTGTAATCTTTAAATGTAATTTTAAATATGTATTAGCACTTTAAAGATTCGTAAAGTTGTACATGTATGTGTGTATTACCATTTAAATGACAATCAGTAAATGTATATAAAGAATAGCACTGACTTATATTAGGTACAACACAAAACATACAAAATACATAAACTTACTTACAGAGCTGAGATCCCTATTTTAAAATGGAATGGTCAAAATGGAAGGTTAAACCAAACCCCTGTGTCTGCTCCATGTGAAAGGAAATGTAATCTGAAAAAAAATTCTGGCTTCTACACAGGATGTGATATGTATTGTAATGGACATACACCAAGGCTCCTTATATACCACCTCCAGTCTGCCAGTGGTATCAGTAAATAATAAAAGACAAGACATTCCTACACTCTATGGCTAGGAGAGAAAGTGAAAGTAGATTGATGAGTGTGATTTGTGTGTATAAAATCCTGTGTGTAAGACCCTGTGTGTAAGACCCTGCATGTAAGACCCTGTGTTATTCAAAGTGGTGCACCATAGACAGGGACACCCCTGATTACAACATATGTTATGTGGAGAACCTGTTTATGTGTACTGTCTGCTTTGTGTCAGTCCACCAGAGTATCCCACTGTGTGCCATGCTACCCATAATCCTTCCATAATGCAGTGATCTGGTACAAATTGGTGGCAGCGGTGCTGGTAATACAGTACCATTTATTCTCCCTGTTTTCTTTGTATGTTTGTTCTCTGTATTAAGCTATGAAGGCTGCTACTAATAGTATTGATTTAAATCCTCCTGTCCTTGTACCTGCAGATGAAATGCCCCAATTAGACCCAGTAGCTCTACCAGGCTCAATTGGCACACCTATTTTTAAACCTGATCCATTTGATAGGGTAACTAGGGAGTGGACTGATTGGCTAGAACAATTTGAATTGGCAGCCACTATTAATGGTTGGGATGAAGGTGCTCGCTTGCAAGTCTTACATAATCAATGCCTCTCTCCTCCTCCACAAAGATTTGTTTAACTGGATAGATGCTGGGCTGGAAAATTCCTTTCTTCTGGGTTTAAGTTACCTGAGGAAGGGGGAGGACCCCAAAACGTTGTGTAAACCAGCATGTCACAAATAAACTAACTAAAGCTTGAATGAGTGCGTTTTCCTAGAAACATTTATTATTAAGTTACAATAAGTAGCTTGGGGGGTTTACATTTAGGTGGGAATAGGGACAAGGCTAGAATTTAAAATGCAATTGGGGTGAAGGAATCAGAAACTTATGGATTATAAGATATAATGTGTCCCTTCAAATTATAATGTAAGGATATTACGCTACCGAGGATTTCCCTGACCATATAGAGGCAGGAAACTCTGAGGTGGCGTAATATCCTTATATTATACTGTAAGGGGCACAGTATCCCTTATATAAAAATGATCACTTTATGAGCACTCAAAGAATGTGATGCTGGGTATCGAAACCTAAAATCCAATGTATAAACCAACCACTATAGGTGCCCTCTCGGGTCTTGATCAAACAATAGAACACCTTGTGTTATTGCAGGCTCACACAAGGTGTTCTATTGTTTGATCAAGAACCGAGTATGCGACTGTAGAGGTTGGTTTATATATGTATATAAAACTTAAATAGACAATGTAAAGGAGCACTCCCGGGTCTTCCAACAAGTTCTTTAATTGTGAACTGTGCAAAACATAAAGCAACATTTCGGCTCTTTTTCTAGAGCTCTGGAGCCTTTCTCAAGTCATAATCTGCAAACAGTGAACCTCCGTTAAATATGTGTTCAAAGTCTTCCCTTATATGACATCATAGTATTAAAGGTAAAGTGCATATCTTATAAAAGTGCATATCTTATTAAAGTGCATTTGATATATTATTGTCGGACGTAACCAGGACCCTGACAACAGCCAACAAATGGAAACTTTGTATTCCTGCGCATATTACTGTCCTTATTGAGGTTAAGGAAGCAGCAGGGACCAGTTGACTCACAGACACCTCCTACTCTTCAATTTTTGGAACTTTGGAAAGACACTACAAGAGAACCATAAAGGGCAGAGATGTAAGGTAAGGAATTTTTAACACTAGTAGTGGGTTAAGTTTTAGTTTTGAGGGTGGACAACACTTATATCATGTATCATATTGTTATGTATATTAGTATGCTACACTTGAATTGCAAGTATATTTGACTTGTTTCAAATATATTCTACTCAACAGCCTCCAGAAGTCAGATCTGCACAGCATCAAAGCTGGTCCCTCCAAAGTCATCACCCTCCAGTAGTTCACACACACAAGACTGTATAATCAGCTGCTACAGACAGATGGTTGACATGTGACAGCTGACTATATCATAGGGTGACAAGAGAAACGTGTGTAGATACAAGGGAACAAAACCTACTAGTATTTCCACTACATAAATGTAAAGAGATAATTATATATATATAAGTTAAGAATCATAGACAAAAGAAAATAACAAATAAAAAAACAGAGGTTCTTTATTGAATCTGAACAGCTTGGTCTCTCTTTTTCTGCTATATTTCTTTACTCAGTAAGATTTCTTAATAAGCCTAACACATCAATGTAAAATCAAAGGCCACTCGAACATACTCCATTTTCTTCATTATTTTGAGTCCTTTTTGATATTTGCAAAGGTACAGTAAAGATCATATAGCAACCATAGTAGAATGGGTATATGTAACTGAGAAATGGAGAAACTGCAACAGAACTAACAACATAGAATGGAAGTAGGACATGATTGATCCTGATTAACCAGTTATGTGCTGGAGGAAATTCTGCATCCCACTTAAGGTGCCCATACACATGAAACTTCAGTTGCATATTCATTGCAGATTCTATCGGAATGACCGTAAATACTTTATACGGAATAATTGTTCCCTCGCCAATTGGGTATCGGCCATGTGTATGGCTACCTTTAGCCAAGGAATAGATTTTTAGCATACCAGACCATTTGCTGCTAGGGACAGTAAGGTGGGCCAATATAGTATCCTACAAAGCAAAGGTTGCTGCCGGCAACAGTTTGCTGCGACCAATCATAGAGAATAAAGGAGACTGCATGATTGATTTACTGACATGTCTGATTACTCTGTTATCCACTTTTGGCAAAGAACGACCAACATCAGTTATCGATACCATGGATAATTCAGAAAATATTCAGAAATATCTACTAACCTTTAAAGGGCAAGTCCAGCCCTAAAATGAAAACTTACATATAAGTGAATCACCCCCCAAAACCCTAAACGGTAATAGTTTGAAATCTGAAATATATAAGTCTAACCTGAAATCCTGCACAATGTCCTGTTGCCCCTGTTTCTGCTTCCTGGTTCTTCCAGTTAGCAACTGTCAGTTATGGATTTGTTGACATCACAGCCTATGACTGAATGTTAATCCCCTGCCTGCCTCTTCTGAGCATGCCCAGGCTCAGTACAGGTTTCTAAATTGCTCAGTTTCCATGAGGCATCCAGAAGCATAGCAGGCATACAGTAATGAATTCATAGGACAAACTATGATATATCAACATATTTTAAAGAGGGCATTCTTTCTAAAAGATGTTATTATGAGGGTGGAGTTGCCCTTTAATTTGTTGGGTGTCCAACTCAAACCTAAATATGATCAGAGTCAGAACAAAACAGAGGTGAATAATGTCTTTCTGCATTGTATATCCTGCATATTCTTTTGTACCCTTTTAAAGTCCATACACACGTGTTGCCTTGCAGAGCTGAGGTCCTGAGTTCGATTCCACCCTTGGACACATCTGCAAGGAGCTTGTATGTTCTCCCTGTGCTTGAGTGGGTTTACTCCGGGCACTTCCGGTTTCCCCCACAATCATAGGGCCGTATTTATAAAGCGCGGCTTTTTAGAGATACCGCGCCTTTAATGATCGGTAAAACGATCGTTAAACCAATCGGTAATTTCCGATCGGTAATTTTCGATCGGTAATCTCCGATCGTAATTTAACGGTACCAATCGTAAATCTACGATAACGAAATCGTAGGTTTACGATCCCCATAGAATACCATTGCGGTAGTTTACTACCGCACGTTATTCTACGTCCGAACTTTCGTTATGACCGAATGTTCGGTCATAAATGTACGACCGCGATCGTAAATTTACAACCACGATTGTAAATTTACTAACCAGAGGTATCACTAAAAGGCGATACTGCGACTTTATAAATACGGCCCATAAAGACATACTGATAGGTTGTATGTGTACATAAAGTGATTAGATTGTAAGCTCTTTGGGGCAGGGCCTGATGTGAATTGAGTAAATAATTGTAAAGCGCTGTAAAATATGTAGCGCTATATAAGAAATATATACACACGTGTACCAAAGGGCTGTTTCGAACAACTATCATTTAATATATGGGTACTCGGACAGGCATCGTTGATGATCTACTGGGTTGTATTTTCAACGAGGCCCGACCAATCACTCATACATTAAAAAATATTCAGACGAAATGCCTGTTTGGTACATATTTTGCATTGCAGGTCTGGCCCGCTATCACACATGTGTACAAAGCTTAACTGCTCTGGTTATCTTAAGATATTTATTTTTAATGCTACTGATAGCATAGCATGCTTTTTTATCTTTTTAATTTCTTCTGAGCTCTACTTACTGTAATGGTCGTATTTGACTGTATACTGTATGTATATACATATTCATACAGTATATGTCCCAAAGGATCCTTCGCACTCCTGTCAATAATAGGGTGCTGGATGATACCATCATTAAGTATCTGTGGGGTAGAACCTAAGGTCCAGGAGCACTCATCTGGAACTGTTTAGAAAAAACAACAATAAGTTTATTGCATGTAGCAAAATCAATGCATATCGGCCATCTTAGCTATGGCCGTCATCAGGGTATATGTATATATTGCACATATTGCATATATGTTGCACTGTTTGAAGAAGACGACCCAGGAGTCCAGGAGTGCGCTGTTATTTCTGCATGCTGTATATATATATATATATATATATATATATACATAAATAACAACTTATATATATATAATCCATAGTGCAGGCACACAATTAAAGCTTTCAATCGGAGGTTACAAGTAAGAGGGACAATAAGACTATAATTGGGAGAATTCTGACAGCTGATCCAACACTACGTGGACTTCTACCTAATGAACCCACCATTGCCTTTCGATGAGGACGAAATCTGAGGGACCAGTTAGTTAAAACTGACAGACCTATAACAGGGACACAGAAGATTAGTTCTTGGTTACAGACTAAACAATGTGGATGCTTTAAATGTAGTAAATGTGAATTGTGCAAATACATGAAAACTGGGAATAAATTTGCCCACCCACATACTGGAGCTTTAATAGACATCAAACATCGTATTACATCGTACTACATCCCATGTAATTTATATGATATTGTGCCTGTGCGGCTTGGCCTATATAGGTAAAACAGACCTCAATTTGATTATAGATATATTTATTCATTGTTGGCGCTACTTTATATTTATATAATTGTACAAGTTGGGACCTTAAATAGTATTTTTTGTACTTAAATAGTCTCTCTCTCTCTCTCTCTCTCTCACACAGCTCATTCCATTTGTTTGAAGTGCTTATATATATAATTATATATATAAGGACACTATTTTAAAACACATACAGCAATGAGTACAGGGTCACCAGATGTCCTTATTTGCACAGGTCTGCCCCGATTGCAGAGGAAAAATCCCCAGTGCCGGTCTGATATCCCTGATCAAGGGTTGAGGATATGGTGAACATAGGCCCTTCCTCCTACCCTTGGAAATGAAAAGTTCTTCTTCTCTCCCACTCACCCCTGTAAGCGAAGCCAGCAACCCTCACCTCAGGTTTCTGCCCCTAGTAACCACACCTCCCCCAGTCCTGACCTTGCAAATGGTACATCTGGCAACCGTGTAGAATCAATGCTGTTTATATGTAATCAGAAGCAATGCAGCTCTTTTAATTAGATTTTTAGATGGCCCCCAATCTAGTTACTAAATTGAAATAGGATAAACCTTTTAAACCAAATAAATAGCAACTTTGCTATGTATGTGTTATACAGATCTGTAAGCATTATGTTTATTTTAATGAAGATTTATGATTAACAGAATTAAGAGGATCAATCGTTGCTTGCACTATAGCCATTAAAGTTGGTTACAACATTTGTCCTTGAATGTAGCAAGCAGAAATCTATTTTGAAGAAAATCAATGTAGTTTTGGTCTTGTTTGCATCTTAGTTGAAGGCAGAATTACAATCCTCCGAGATACAGAGGTCTGGGGATAAATCTTGCATGTAGAGTACCAGATCATCAGATGTGTGAATGACACTTGAAATAAGCAAAAATCCGGGGTTTCCTTTTTGGAAACCAATTGCATTTCAACTGTATTCATTCTAACTCAGCCGTTCTCCCAACATGTAATTAAATAGGCGTCCTCATAATTTAAAGCAATTTAATAAGTGTTTGATAATTTTGCATTATTACTATTATATTAACAGCCCTACCTTTGTCAGTTCAAATATCATATAAACACAAAACAATCCATTTGTTTTTTGTTTAGATTTTGTTAGAAAGGTTTTCATGTCTAATGATTGCAAGCCCAGACAAGTTATGTTTAATTACTAAGCAGTGTAATTTAAAAAGTGGGTTACTTGCATAAAACTTAATCTGGTTTATATACATTTACTTTTTTAATATGCATATATTAGACCATATTGCCCAACACTTGGTCTACTTGGTTGGTTGCGACAGACTGGAGGCAGAGTCTGGAAGACAAGGGGTGGAGTAACATGTAGAGGCTTGGTTAGTGACTGAAGTTCCACTAGTGTGACAACCAGCTTCCTTAAAGGGGAACTAACACAAGTATGTTAATAGGACATAGAATTATTCTAAAATTCCTAACCAGCATATAGCTATAACCCTCACCTCTGCAAAAAGTAGCAATGGGGAGAAATCAGATGTAATTCTGCAGGTTTTGGAATTTATCGATTTCTGCAGCCCTCCACCTTAATGGGTTGGTTTTCTGAATGCTCACTGGTCATGTGCTGGGCCTAGGTTCTACCTTTATTATGAAACAGATTATTTCTCAAAAATACTGCTGATTTCAAATATGGACCTTAAAACACGATGTAGGTTGCACCTGTTTTACTGTATCCTTTAATAAACTGGCATTTACCTTTGCAACATATACCGGTATATCAGATTCAGGGGTGGCAACACTATTTATAGGCAAGTTTTACCCACATTTTACACATGTTTTTAAAGAATTAGTAACATGTTGTCACAATTTATTGAAGATCTACTATATATGTAAAGGTTTGAACACATGAACACATGTATGATTTGGAACGACGTGCCGTGTCTATGCATCCAGTTTGGGAATAGCATGGGATGAGAAAGTGTGATGTACCTGTTGCTCTGTGTGAATAAATCAAGTTCCCTCTACATTCCAAGTGTTTTCTTGCTCTTGAACAATATAACAAGGGAGACATAACAACTGGCGATGAGGATTAAAGACTTTAACCCTGTGAGTACCAGCATACTTACCATTGTGACTACCTGTACCAGTCCTCCACATACAGGACCCAGTTGTCCTCACTTGCCTGTCACTGTCCATCTACAGCCGACTGCACAGCTCTCATTCTACTTTCTGCACTGTTCAGTTTAACTCTATCACTGCTGATTCAAAAGTAAAGTTAATATGGCTGAGCAACTCCACACCTTCCCCAACTTTGATTTGTCTGATACCAATAATCTTGCACAGAACTGGAAAAAATGGCTACTCCGTTTTGACAATTTCCTGGAGGCCATGGCCATCACAGAGGATAAAAGAAAGAAAGCTTTATTACTTCATTATGCTGGTTCTGCTGTTTATGACATTTACTGCACCTTACCTACAGACAGCACTACTAAAGCTGGGTACACACATTAACGATTAAGCCACGATACCATCGGATCCGACGGTATCGGGGCTTAATCGTTACGTGTGTACGTTCGTTTCCCGAACGAGCACGCGGCCGCCAAACGATCGGGTCGGCCGAACGCTCGTTCGGGAAAGGCCGAAAATTTCCATCGGCCGCGCTAGACTCCCTATAGAGGAGTCTAGCGCGGCCGATGGAAACACACAGTCCCGAGCTTTCTCACATAGGAGAACGCTCGGGACTGTGTGTATGCAGATCTTTGAAAGCAGACGGATCTTGCAGATCCTGTCTGTCATCTTTCAGAAATCTGTACAGTGTGTACCTAGCTTAACTACTCAAAATGCTCTAAAGCACTAACTGAATATTTTAATCCTAAGCAAACATCAGATATGAAAGATACAATTCAGAATTGCTAAACAACTACCCCAGGAGACCATGGACTCCTTTGTCACCCATTTAAGACAATTAGCACAAAGCTGCAATTTCGCTGATGTTGATGATGAAATCACAACACAAATCATTGTATCCTGCACATCATCTAAGCTACGGCGCAAAGCTTTACAAGCAGATTGTTCCTTGCAGGATCTTTTACACATGGCACGGTCCCTGGAAATTTCTGAGACTCAAGCTGCTGCCATAGAGGAGGGCACTGATGCACAGGTCTGCAACCTTGTGCACACTAAACGCAAAACTACAGGCACTGACTGCTCAAAGATGTGCTACAGATGTGGCAAACATTTCCCTTATAATGGTGACTCTCCTGCCCAAGGACGTAAATGTACTAAATGTGGAAAACTGAATCATTTTGCGAATGTATGTAAATCTGCTCCTAAGTCATCCCTACACACATCAGATACACTGAGCTCAGCACAAGTCAAATACATTCAGCCAAATTCTGGAGATGAGTCACCTACTGTTTGCAGTGACTATGTTTTTATTACATCCACTGCACAAACTGTACATTCCCCCATCATCACAATATCTCTCCTTAACGCTGCAGTTGCTTTTACTATTGACACAGGAGCCTCTGTGAACATTATAGACATGTGTACATATTGCCAATTGAATACTAAACCTGCTTTTATACCTGTACAAACCAAAATTTTTCCTTATGGCTCTCCAACTCCTTTGCCGACAATAGGTAAATTTGATTCAGATATTTACTACAAAGATAAAACTTATACTACAACTTTCTTTGTACTACAAGGCTCTGGGGGTTGCCTTCTCAGCTATCATACAGCTTTAACTCTTGGACCATAATATAGTTCACATGTAGCTAACCCAACAGTCTCTGATGCACAAGCACTAGTTGACAAGTACTCCAATCTTTTTGTGGGCCTTGGTAAACTAAAGATTTTCAAATTCACCTTCACATTGATGAAAACATTCGTCAATTTCACAGCCACACAGACAAATTCTTTTCACTTGAGGAAGCAAATTGAAGACAAACTAAAGTCTTTAGAGGAACAAGACATCATTGAAACTGTTTCAGGCCCCCCCATGGGTTTCTCCCATAGTGGCTGTACCTAAACCAAAGATCCAAACAAAATAAGAATTTGTGTAGACATGCGTCTTCCAAACACTGCTATACAGAGAGAGAGACACATCTCTCCAACTCTCAGTGTGGTTATTCATCTCTTAATGGAGCCACCGTGTTCTCTAAACTGGATCTCAATAAGGGTTATCACCAACTGGAACTTAGTCCAGAATCCAGATACATAACTACATTTTCCACACATGTTGGTCTGCGAAGATACAAACGACTAACGTTTGGTGTTGGCTTGGCTGCTGAGATTTTTCAAGAAGCAATAAGAAACATTATTCAACATATTCCTAATGCACTCAATTACAGTGATGGCATACTAGTCTTTGGAAAAACACAGAATGACCACAACCTACCCTACACGCAGTATTTGAGTGCTTATCATCCAAGGACTTACACTCAACAAGACAAATGTGAATTCAACAAATCTAACTTGGAATTCTATGGCCACATATTTCTGCTGCCGGGATGCAACCTGATCCTAAAAAAGTACAGGCAATAAAATCAACTACAATCCCAAATTATGTTAATGAAGTTCACTCTTTTCTGGCATGGCCAGTTACTGTGCTAGGTACATCAAGGACTTCTCACTATCAGTGCACCTTTGCAAGACCTCACCAAACAAGGATGTGCATTTCAATGGTCATCAGCATGCCAAAAATCATTTGAGACAATCATAACAGAACTTATTCTGCCACTATCATGGCTTATTTGATCCTGCGCTAAGAATGAATTAATTGTGGATGCCAGTCTAGTTGGACTCGGAGCTATTCTTGTCCAATATAAACCAGAAAACCCATACCCACAAGCTATCTTATGCAAGCAGAAGTCTGACAGTTACAGAAAAGAAATATTCTCAGCCAGAAAAAGAAAGTCTAGCAGTTGTCTGGGGATGTGAACACTTCCAATTATTTTATACGGAGCAACATTTACAATTGTTACTGATCATTTGGCTCTTATTACCATATTTGGAAATCCAAGAGCAAAAATGCCTGCTCGAATCGAAAGGTGCGGTTTACGACTACAAGGATATAACTACAAAATAATTCATCGTCAGGAAAATATAACAATCCTGCTGATTACATTTCACGACATCCACTACTTCAGATGAGGCCACAAAGCTATTACAGAAGAATATATTAACTTTTGTGCTGCACACACTGTGCCCAAAGCACTCCATTGGAACAGTTTATAGAGGCAAACCAACAGGACAAAACGTTTCTTGCATTAATACACATAATTGAAACCAACAGCTGTCACGAAATCCAGAGAGCTACTTTCCTGATCCTGAAGTAATCATCAGTGAACTAAGGCATTTGCAGCTGCAAAGATGAACTTTCCCTTGCTAAGGACCATCTCATTCTAAAAGGAACAAATTAGTAGTACCTCAGGCCCTTCACCAAACTACTGTAAATATTGCCCATGAAGGACATTGTGGCATTGTTGGCACTAAGAAACTTCTCAGAGAAAAAGTTTGGTTTCCACACTTGGATCAAATAGTTGAAAACTATACAGCACTGTTCACATGCCAAGTAGTAACAATTCTTCCAAACCTGAACACTCCATATGTCTTCCTACCCTCAACATTTTGGGATGAAATTGCTGTGAACATTTATGGTCCTCTACCCGATGGACAATACCTACTGTTGTTGTAGATGAATATTCAGATATCCTGATATTTCATTCATTACATCCACATCAGCTACCACTATACTACCTGCATTGGACAGCATATTTTCAGCATACCCTGGTAAGGACAGACAACGGGCCCACCATTTAATGGACATCTGTTTCAACAATTTGCTGCATATCTTGGATTTAAACACAGAAAAATAACTCCTTGCTGGCCACAAGCTAATGGCATTGTAGAACGGTTCAAGAGTACTCTAGGTAAGAGAGTCAAGGCTGCTATCTGGAACAATTCCACTAAAGCAGGCATTGTACAAATTTTACGCAATTACCGAAACACTCCCCACTCAACCACTAATGTTCTCCTGCAAAACTGTCTTTAACAGGCCAATCATTAACTTCTTCCAGAAATCCCTAGTGCACACAATCCACCACCTTCTATTAGAGAAACAGATTCTAAATCCAAACAGAAAATGAAACAATATGCAGACCAAAGACGTTATGCTCAGTCCTCCCATGCATGTCTAAATGATAGGGTGGTTGTTTTACAAAAGAGACTAACAAAACAACCTCTGCATACAATCCCAAGCCTTACCATGTCATAGCCAGAAAAGGTAGCATGATCACATATGACATAACATAACCCGGAATGCTTCATACTTTAAGGTTCTCCCGTCTGAATAACATAGCACAGGCACAGACAGGGAGAGTCTCCTCAAACATTAGGAGGGCCAGTTCAATCACCTGAATGCATCCATGTACCTGCTGATACTTCAGTATCACCAAGGAGTGGTGGTCAGTCTCAGATTCACTATGAGCCATGTTCAAGGAGACGATGCCCCTGCCGACCACGAAAACCCCCACCAAGGCTTATTGAGGAAATATAAGCTCTTTCATAATATAAACTGATGTGTATTTTAATATAGCAGTGTTTCATTTATTTTTTCATTACTATTTGTATGTTTTGTGTTTAAAAAGAGGGATGATGTAACATCTACATGTTTAATTAATACTGTTTCTTTAAAGCATAGAGGCAAGCTGGGAAAAAGGGGCAGTACCAGGAAGTATGCTAGGGAATAGTATGAAATGAGAAAGTGTGATGTACCTGTTGCTCTGTGTGAATAAATCAAGTTCCCTCTACATTCCAAGTGTTTTCTTGCTCTTGAACAATATAACAAGGGAGACATAACAAATACTAAAAGTGATAATTGTTTTCCCCCAGTCAAACAAAAAATCTAAAGTGTCAAGTAGGATAGGGAGAATTTGGCTAGGTACACACAGGCCGATATTACTTAATATTTCATGGTGAATGGGTGCTGGGACATGTCAGTAAATCAGGGTCAATTGTGTGGTCTCTGCATGATTGGCTGGGATTTGCCGACATGTCCAATCATCCCTTCGGTATGTTGTTTGTGACTGCCATACTCCCTACGATCACAGACAACTTCCTATACTTTAGTACAAGGGGCCGAGCGCAACCAAGGGAAATTTACCTGTCAGAACATATTATTGTTATAGTGCCAATCCTGGTGCTACCGATATCTCTAATGTGTGTACCCAGCTTAAGACTACTCTACCCATGTTGAAGTTCAAAACTCTAAAGGTTCGTACACACAATGTGTACGAACGAAACTGTTGTTCGTTCGGAGATCCGCCAGGTCGGTCGGGCAACGATCCCTGACCGAACGTCTGTTTTGGCCAATAAAGTGCCTACACACAGGCCAATTATTGACCGAAACAATCGTTCGTACACATTGTGCGTCGCGGGTCGGGACCTGCGATCGCACGTGTGTATGAACCTTCACTCTTGAACCTTTTATCTACTATATTTCTGTAATCCAATTATCTTATCTCCCCTTCTTCTGTGCTCTGCTAATGTTTACTACCTCTCTAATAATGCCACTGCTGGTTGTTTCTCGATTTAAAGCCGCTCCAGGATCTTCCATCGATGCTGGATAAAATGGGAGTGGCTTGTGGCGGCTAGTGTGATGGAGTGACTAACACTAGCTGGTAAACTGGAGGGCTGACATAACACTGTCTGGTGGATTATTAGTCTTCCATCTCTCAGGTTTCTAACTATTGCTGTGTTATTGCATGTTAATAGCCAGCGGTTCTGGACACATGGATAAGCTAAGAGACATAAAGGAGTATTTTGCATATCTCTGCCCCTTACTCTGGGGAACATGGGAGTAAGAAATTACTTATTGTTTCTTAGGTTTTGTGGGCAATGCTATTCATATAGCATGAGACTGCAAGATTCCTTCTGTTATATGAAGGTGTTTCTCCTTTTTTATGCTCAGTGGAGGGCTTTTTGCTCCTTTTGGCCCCCCTCTCCCTAAGCTTTCTAGCTGCCTTTTCTAATCTTCATTATAAAAGCCCTTCAATTACTTTCTCTTTCATTGTGCCCTACCTATCCCCATAGCACAGAAAGTAGCCAATTTTACAGATTTCCTACTGAAAATACTGATAATAACTAGATTGTAATCTCTACAGGGCAGGGACCTCTTTCCTCATGTAGCCTGGCTCCAGCACATGTATGCTTATTAGTGCAATTATTTATGTTCTTATGTATTTATATTTTTAATAGCTTTTTGTGTTATAATATAGTACGTCGCTGTGTCCCCTAGTGGCGCAATATAAATATGCATTATACATACATAAATATATCATGTCTGTCCCACTGAGAAAAGGTAGAAGGTATAAAAAAGTTAATATTATACTTGTATCTTATTTATTATATACATGTATCTTATTAATTATATACATACAAATTTTGTGACATCATTTTACTTAAAGTTTTCTGGGATTTAAAGGGAATCTCCACCTTGAATTTTTTTTTACATACGGTTGGGCACAATTGGACCCTATCTGAGTGCATGTGATACGGACTAAAAATTGTGATCCAAAACGAGCTAGTGGGGCCTAGGCCCTGACCGCTTGATTTTCCCTACCTGTGTGTGGATTTTGTTAATACCTTTTTAAATAGCAGTGAATTATTTTCAAACAATCCTTTGTACACCTTCGTACAAAACAGCAGCCTTAGCCACACTGCCCAAATGTCCATTGAAATGGTAAAAACAAAAACTTTTTCAATATTTTGACTGTTTTAAATGATGCATCTAAACTTATTGCATTTTCTATTGTTATAACAGTTTATAACGTGCTTCCTGGAGGATGAAGCAATTGAATACAAGCAGGATAAAGCAACCAAGAGGTATTTTAAAACATAAAAGAAAGGGAGACATTACCAGTGCAGCAATGAGAGATTTGGCTTATTGATTATTTACCTAATAATTTATTCTCCCTTGTGTATGTTTGTGTGTCCTTGTCTGACCTTTTCTGTCTGCCATTCATTGGCTTTCCAAGCCATTGTAGCATTTGTAATATTTAAAGGGCAACTTTGGCCATCCATAGAGCTGAACCCAGGATGGTAAGAAATTCTACTCCCACCTCCCTGGGTGACTACATGGACAAGTTAGAGGAGGAGGTTAGGTCCCTAAACATGATTTCGGAGAGCTAGGGGCCAAGTTAAAAGCAAGGACCTCCAGGGTAGTGTTTTAAGAAATACTACCGCAGCCACATGCTAAGCCAGAGAGACAGCGGGAGCTTAGGAGCATTAATCCGTGGCTAAGAGGGTGGTGTAAGGAAGAAGGGTTTGGGTTTATAGAGAACTGGGCAGACTTTGTTGTCAGCTACAGGCTCTTTAGTAGGGATGGGTTGCACCTCACTGATGGCAGTGCAACTGTTTTAGGGGAGAAGATAGCTAGAGAGTTGGAGGAGATTTTAAACTAGGTTTGGGGGGGAGGGTATTAGTAGTCTCACTGGGATAGATAGCCCAGGAGGAAAGCAGCGTGTAGATAGGCCAATGGTGGGTGGAAAGGGGGGTGGGGCTAGCATAAGGGATAGGGAGGCATGTGTATTAAAGTGTATGAATAAATTACAGGATCATAATCTAAAATGTATGTTTGCAAATGCGAGAAGCCTGGCTGACAAAATGGGTGCATTGGAAATGATGGCGTTAAATGAAAAGTATGATGTAATAGGTATAGCAGAAACGTGGTTGAACAGTTCTCACGACTGGGCTGTAAATTTAGAAGGATATGCCTTGTTTAGGCAGGACAGAGAAAAAAGGAAAGGGGGAGGAGTATGTGTTTATGTTAAAAAAAGAATTGAAGCCAAATTTAAAAGAAGTGATAACTGGCAATATGGATGTTAAAGTGGAGGCCATATGGGTGGAATTATGCAAGAGGAAAGGGGGTAATGTCATTGTTGGTGTCTGCTATAGGCTGCCAAATGCTAGCAGAGAGGAGGTGAGTCAGCTTCATATGCAGTTGGCAAGGGCTGCAAGTTCGGGGAGTGTGCTCATTATGGGGGACTTTAATTATCCTGACATTGATTGGTGTAGTGGAACTGCCATCACAGAAAAAGGCGATGAGTTCCTGAATTTGCTGCAGGATAATTTTCTCTCACAGGTGGTTGAGGTTCTTACTAGAAAAGGAGCTCTGTTGGATCTCCTGGGAATAGTGACCATGAAATAGTGTCGTTTGGACTATGTTATTGAAAGGAAAAGCGTGATGGGTTAACAAAAACTTTTAATTTCGGGGAAGGCAAATTTTCCCAGGTTAAAAGTAGCTCTTCAGAATGTCAACTGGGATAATGTATTATCAGGTAAAGGTACTAAACAGAAGTGGACTGTGTTTAAGGGGATTTTAAGCCAGTTCACATCTAAATTTATACCCTTGGGAAATAAAAGTAAAAAAAATAAATCTGCTGAATTTCATATGGCTGAATTCTGATGTAAAGAGCCAAATGGAAAGGAAGAAAAAGGCATTCCAGGGGGAATGGAAAGGGCCTTTAGGGATTATAAAAACTGTAACAAGGAGTGTAAGAAAGCAATAAAACTAGCTAAAATTAATATTGAAGTTAGAATAGCTGAACAAAGCATCACTAAGCCTACATTTTTTTAAAGAATATATATATTCTGAAGATGAGGACTGAGAATGTGGCACCATTAATAAATGGGGATAAGTTAGTTACGGAGGATGGCGATAAAGCAAATGTCTTGAATATTTTTTTTCCCTCTGTATACACTATAGAAGATCCAATTACAGATATCATAGAGTATAGTAGCAATAATGGTATAAAAGATTCAAGTGCACTTTGGTTAAGAAAAGAACAGAAAGAACTAAATAAGGTTAATATTAATAAATCTCCTGGACCGGATAAAATACACCCTCGGGTACTTAGGGAGCTAAGTTCAGTTTTATCTAGGCCATTGTTTCTTATTTTTGCAGATTCTCTCATGTGCGGAGGTGTGCTTATGGATTGGAAAAAGGCTGGTGTTATTCCAATATTAAAAATGGGTAGTCGTTCACAGCCGGGTAATTATAGGCCTGTAAGTTTAACTTCAGTGGTGGAGAAGATACTGAAAAGTTTAATGTTATGGCAGGTTTATTGGTCAGGATATTGCTAGATGGGTTGGACTGGATGGACATATGTCTTTATTCAACCTCAAAATAATATACTATACTAAGTGGTTAGCTGTCAAAATTATGCTTATGCAGAGGCTGACAGCTCACTGCATGCTTTACTGCACTGCCTGAATGATTATCTCCCCTTTGTTTTATAGCAAGATAAACACAATCGCAGTAAAGCACCTATGTGCATCTAAATATGTTATTATTATTATTATTATTATTATTAATATTACCGTATATACTCGAGTATAAGCCGAGGTTTTTAGGTTTAAAAATCAACCTAAAAACTTTGCCTCGGCTTATACTCGAGTCAATAGACACTTACCTTCAATCCAGAAGCAGCCGCGAGTCAGGCCGGCAGTTCCCAGTAGTTCTTCACGGTTGCAGGATGATGTCATCGCGCACGCTGGCGGAGTGATGTCATCGCGCAGCCGCGAAGCAGTACTGGGAACTGCCGGCTCTGCACAGAGGGAGCGGCAGCCGGCGGAGAGATGAAGACTGAAGACCAGGTACGGTAAGTGAGCTGGGGGGGGGGGACTGGGGGGACAGTATGCCATGCAGTAACCCCCAATACCTTTCTACTATAGGTGGTTGGAAACTACAACTCCCAGCAACCAAGCATGCTGGGAGTTGTAGTTTCCAAACATCTACAGTGGAAAGGTATTAGGGTGGGGGACAGTATGCCATACAGTAACCCCCAATACCTTTCTACTATAGGTGGTTGGAAACTACAACTCCCAGCAACCAAGCATGCTGGGAGTTGTAGTTTCCAAACATCTACAGTGGAAAGGTATTAGGGTTACTGTATACCCTCGGCTTATACTCGAGTCAATCATGTTTTTCTAATTTTGGAGGCAAAAATGGGTACCTCAGCTTATACTCGGGTTGGCTTATACTCAAGTATATACGGTATTATGGATTTATATAGCAACAACATCTTCCGTGTTGCTTTACAGTTGCATTAATATACAGGTGGAAAACATACATGTTATATACAGGTAGTGCAAGTAATACAAAGTGCAAATAATTTAAGTACTGGTCCAGCAGCATTCAGTGTGGTAAGTTACAGCATTACAGTGGTACAATAGGATGGAGGGCCCTGCCCAAGAGCTTACAGTCTAGAGGAGATGGGGATGAAACATAAGGTGAAGCAGATCAGTAGCTGTAACTACGTTGTCAATGGAGTATAACTAGCTGGTCTGTGATGGGTCAGTAAGAGGGGTACAAGTGTCCAGGTCCAGATTTTAACCTTGCCTGTAGAGGTGAGTTTTGAGGTTGCGTTTGAAGATGTGAAGTGATGGTGAGAGACGTATAAAGCAAGGAAGGGAGTTCCAGAGCAGAGGGGCATCACAAGAAAAGTCCTGTATATGGGCGTGGGGAGAGGTGATCAGAGTGGGTGAGAGGAGAAGATCATTAGCAGAGCAGAGGTTACACCTTGGGTAATATCTGTTTAACAGATCAGAGCTGTATGGGGGGGCTGAATTGGAGAGAGCCTTGTTGGATTAGGTTAGCATATTAAATTGGATCCTTAGGGTAATGGGAAGCCGGTGGAGAGATTGACAGAAAATGGCAGCGTATGAGAAGCGGGAAGAGAGGTGAATGAGCCTGGCAGCAGAGTTAGGGTTGATTAAAGGGGTGCCAGTAGGTTGCTTGGTAAACCATATAGGAGGGCGTTAAAGTAGTCCAGCCGAGAGATGATAAGGGCATGAACTAGCATTTTGGTAGCATTCTGTAAAAGAAGTGGACGAATGCGTGAGATGTTTTTAAGCTGTAACCGACAGGAGTTGGATAGGGTATTAATGTGGTGTTTAAAGGAAAGATACACAAAATAGTAATTTTATTTAAGGTTACTCCCAGGCATCCCAGGTGTTGGTGAGATTGGTGTGTCATTGATATGGATATTAGTGTTAGGTAGGGAGGTAGATTGAGGGAGTGGGAAAATGACAAGCTTGGTCTTATCCATGTTGATTTTGAGGAAGCTGGAGGACATAAAAGCATAAAGTTAGGCAGTCAGGTACCAGGGATGTTAGAGTAGCGAGGTCAGGGGCAAAGATGTAAATTTGGGTATCATCAGCATACAGGTGGTATTGGAATCCAAAGAAACTAATGAGTCTATCTAGCCCAAAGGTGTTAAAGGGGAAGTTCAGTGCAAATACATATGCTTTTCAGAAAAAAGAGCAGTATTTTTTCATCCCAATGATCTTAATCTGCCAATTCAGCATTTTTCTATATATAAATAAACAGAAATACTGACTTCCTGTTTGCAGGACCCCTAATAGAGACCGTTATGGTCTTGCCCTTGACCCAGTGCCTGGGTTGATTCAGTTGCTCAGTAGAGATCTGAGCATGTTTGACCCACCCAGCAGCCAATCAGTAGAAATAACTGTAAGGAACATTCCAAGGATGTGGTGCATCCTGGGAAGAATAAGGACTGTTAGAACCTGAAATGTCAGCTCATTAATGTCAACAGCAGGGAACAGCAAAGTGTGTAAAATCAAGTGATTTTTCAAAATGGTAGAGAATATGTAGAATAACTAAGAAGGCATTACACAAACTAACAATTTAACAAGTATTCATAATTTCCACTGAACTGCCCCGTTAATGGAGAAGAGAAGAGGGCAGAACACTGAGCCTTGTGGTACCCCCACAGGGAGGGGGAGAGTGGTGGAGTTGGAGCCAGAGTGGGAAACACTGAACGTCCTACCTGAGAGGTAGGGCCAGGATTTGGGGAAATATCCCCAGCACGAAGCAGGAGGAGGGAGAGTGACATCACACTCTGCAAGTGACGTTGCAGGTTTTTTGTTGTTCAAACTGGACTTCACGGGCATTGCAGTTATGTTGATGGATTCAGGGGTGTGGCTGTCAGGTGGGCGCATACATACATACCTAAATACATACATATATATACAATATATTTCATACAAATAAATATTACAAAATTATGCTGTAAAAATATGATGCAATGTATAAAAACACATGCATTTAAAACACTAAAAATCAAGTTTTTAATGTGAAAATTTGACACAAACCAAAAAATCTCTATAAACGTTTTACTGAATACGAAAGCGGATGTAACTTGCGATAGTGACTCTCTGTATATCGCCCCCAATATATAAAATCAGATCCACAGAACAGATCAGTGAGTTTCTGCATATTAGCCGCATAATTGTCTGAATAATAAAATCCTCAGCAGCGATACCGTATACACAATACTGGTGCCTTACTTTCAAAATAGCACTTGAAGCACATAAAGTACCCATAAATATGTTAAAATTACACAGGAAAATTTAATACATAGGTCTTTACCACTAGGTGTCATGTTGTTACCTGGAAATATTCTTTAAAAACAATAAAAAAAACAACACTGAAATGGATTATTGACTGGTCATTAGCAAATCCCATTTGCTGTTTATGCACCATATGTAAGGCCTAAAAATGACTGGTCTAATGCCAAGGAACTACCTCTGTTGGCCTTTAAATCTTTCTTGGGAGATCTTTTGGACTGGAGAAACCACATCCAAGTGGCCCTTTAAATATAAACGATAATTACCACAGATATGGAAAGTAATGTGCAGTGAAATATGTTACGTAATGTGCAGTAGATATTTCCAATTGATGTGGCCACAGTAGTGTGCGACTGTGCTCTGCCCGTGCAATCCGTTAATCGGAGTGCATGCGACCCAAATTTTTTTGCATAATCGCATGCGCTCAGATTGTAAAACATTGGGAGATCGCGAGCATTAATTTGCGTTAATGTGCTCCCTTCCATGCGCGGGAATGCGTTATAGTGTGGCCTCCGCCTAAAGGGACATATAACTGGAATAAATAAGTTTAACAAATTTGAAATCCATTGTTAAAGACAGTTGCACTGACAGCTCTCCCCCTCCCCCAGACAGTTTCCCAGACACTCCCATCTTTAAAGCATGAGGCACAGCAAAGGGAGGTGGGGGCCCCTGAAATGTTGATGAGGTGCTTGAGCAAACAAACGGGTTAGTCTCATACCGCAGTCTGTGTGCTACAGTATTCTTTATTTTCAGAGTTTATTGAACCCCCATATATTGATAGCAGAAGTTACCATATCCCATGCATTGATGGTGGTGTTTACTGCATACCCTCCAACATTTGAAAAAAAGAAAAAGGTACACTCTGACATGCCCCTTGCCCAAACCCCTCCCATGGCTCCACCCCATATCATCTCTAGCTCTGCATTAAAATGCCTCAATTACCACCTCTTCTTTCTAAAAATAAATTCATAATTAATAAGTTATTAAAAGGCGGCAGCAATGATTTAAACAGCAGTTGTTGGATCTCTATACTTAATACATCATTAATTGGAACCCTATACTTAATACAGCATACAGCAACCACTGGCCCCCTATACTTTTATACAACAGTTATTGCCCCCCTATGCTTTATACAGCAACTTTTTGCCCCCTTTACTTTATACAGTAACTATTTGTCCCCTCTATTCTTTATACAATAGTTTCTGACACCTTATACTATTGTCCGCTTAAGTGTGTCCCCAACATGACTGGCTGTGCCGACTCCCTTTCATACAAGAAGCTATAACATTTTGCAGGCTGACCATTTATTTTTCAAGCAAAGCAGCTTCAAAACCCTCACAATCTCCCCCACAGACTTGTTGGTAATCGCAACCAGGGCCGGCCTTAGGATTAATAGCACCCTGTGCAAGATTTGTTACTCACGCATAGCACCCAACCCCCCCAACCCCCCTAAAAAAAAACATCCCCCTGGGCACACACAATACCTCATTGAATGCTGCTTGCCTTCAAATCAAGTACCCCACCTGCGCTTACTGTCTTTCAGTGTGTGCTTGTATATATGGTGTGTACATCATTATGTAACAAGTAACGTACTAAATGCACAGACAGCACAGCATACAGACATCTTAAGCATATATGTGTTGGGGCTTAGTATGTGGTGAGGTGCTGAAACATATATTTGATTTGGAGGATCGTAACTAGAGGGGCTGTGGCACTGATGCACAACTTTGAGCTACAAGTCCGTGACCTAAGACTCCCAGCTGTCGCCCCCCTGGTAATGCAACCCGTGCAGTCGCACAGGTTGCCCATATCAAAGGCCGGCCCTGATCGCAACATTGTATCCTCTGCTTTAGGTGCAGACCTTGCTAGTCAGCTCCTGAAGTAAACAATACAATGTTGCTATAACCGGCTGGTCTGGGAGGGAGAGTGCGAGGGTTTGGAGTAGCTTTGTAGTAGAAAAATTGCAAACAGTTCAGGAGATCGTAACATGCTGGGCAAAAATGGTACTAAACGGTACACCTGTTTGGCCTGTACAGGAGCTGAAAAACAATACTGTACTGGCAAAACGGTACAGTTGGAGGAAATGTTACTGAACTTACTGGCCCCCATACAGTGTTTACTGCCCCCCCATACATTGATTGTAATGTTTACTGGCCACCATATTTACAGAACTAAGCTAAGTTTTCTTGTCCCCTTGTAAACTAGTTATTATTTCCCAAATAAATTGTTACTCCCTAAAATAATTCCAACCAGAGACCAAAATGGTCAGGGAAGGGAGAAACGTCTGATACCTAAATGGCTTTCCATTCCTAATTTACTTTTGCACCTTTATTACAATTCCTACATTTTTCTACCTTAACCGCCCCCATCTTACTTTGATTAATAATGACTCAGAACACGTGAATGTGTGGAAAAGCAGGCACGTCTGCATTTATTTAACAAGGTATGTAAACACATAAGGAAGTCCCCCTCACCACAGAACATGACTATTTTTGTGAGGTCATCTCTCTTTGATGCCAATAAGTGTCAGCGGAGGAGGACCAGTACCCGACCTGTACTACCCGTGCTTCTATCTTCTTAATTGTGTCCTGGTGCAAGACCGTACCCTGAGCCCCCAGGGATGATTGTACAATCGTAGCCCCTGCACAAAGCACGGACCCAGCATATGAAGCCCCTCATCCTTCTGCGTTCCCCGCCGCTGCAAAAAAAAGAGGGGACTTCTCTTATACTTATCCGCTCTTTTTTGCCGCCACTAATTCCTCAACTAGGGCTTCTCTGGAATGCTGAAGGTCGGAAATAAAGATGTCTAGTCCAACAGGTGCACTCCATCATGTCTGTATAACCCCTTGCAGCTTACTGTGATTTCCAGGTGTTTAACGATTGTTATGCCGCACGCCGAGTGTTTTGTAAAGAATCGCTCTGCCAAATATCCCATGCTTTACCATACGTGCTCCAAGTTTTTACTGCCACCGATCCTCGTATTAATTGGAAAAAATTCTTAGAATGTGAGGTTAGTTGTGAGGCCCATGTCTATCCATTGTTGTGGCCATTTTTGTGCACACCATTCACCTTGAAAAAAGGCACCCAAAGCTGTACCTCCTGCTGCATCTGTAAAGAGTTTGAATTGCTGGTTGGATTGTGTAGGTGCTGACCATATACTAACACCATTGTATGTGTCCAAAAACATATCCCAGATTTCTAAATCTTCCTTAATTTCTAATGAAATGACGGCCTTTCTTAACACCTGTGGTTGATTTTTCCATCCTTTTGTTAAATGCTCTGCCCATAGGAATGACACTGCCAGCAAAATTGAACAGCCCCAGGAGAGATGGCATTTCCCTTAATGTCACTTTGTGAGCTTTTGTGACATTTTAACCAATTTTTTTAGCCTTAAGTACTTTGTCTGCTGGTAGAATCTATTTCTATACCCAAGAACGACAAATTGTTACAAGGTCTCTGCGTTTTTTCCTCTGCCACAGGTACCCCAAATACTCTTAAGATGTTTTCTAGTTCTGCCATGCTATTTCATTTGCGATTTTGTTGCGTTTGCGCATGCAGTTTTTTCATTAAATATTGAAAACCGCATGCGATTGCGATTTAAAATGTGGAACGCAAATCGCAATCGCAACACACCCGAAAATGCGTGTACGCAAGCGCAAATGCAAAAAAAGCACAGCAGTGTGGCCTAGCCCTTAAAAGTGGTTGCACCCGGTTGCACGGGTGTCTTTTGTGAAACTGGTGCAGCTAGTGCAATTATGGAGTTAAACTTGCGCTAACCTATTCAATATTGGTTAGCACAAGTTTAACCCCTATTTTTAACACAGCACACGTGGGTTAATCAGGCACATAGACTTTTCCCTCTCTTCACGTGCACTGTTTTTGTTGCATCAGATAGAGTTTACTGGCACCTAGGGCCATATTTATAAACCTGCGGTATCGCTTTTTAGCGATACCATGCGTTGGTTAATTTATGATTGTACATTTACGACTGAACATTCATTAATTAACGAACGTTTGATTGCAGAATACCAGGCAAAATGGTTCTATGGGGATCGCAAATCTCCGGTTTCGTTATCATAGATTTACGATCGATATTGTAAATTTACGATTGGTATCGTAAATTTATGGTCGGTATCGTAAATTTACTATCATTAAACCGATCGATAATCTCTAATCGGCTTAACGATTGTAAATTTACAATACTGATCGTTAAAGTCGCGGTATCGCTAAAAAGCAAATTTCTAAATATGGCCCTTAAAGAGAGGAATATCAGCACAGCTCATCTACTGAACTTAGGGATTACTTGCACACCACTTAAACCTCACTTGGTATTGATTAATGAAATAAAATATATGTATTTATTAATGTTTATATTAATTTCTATCTTTGTATAGCAGTGTGTTACTGTGAGTCTGTCAGGGTGTTGGTATAACTGAGTCTGTCAGTGTGTTTGTGTAACTGAGTGTCAGTGTGTTGGTGTAACTGTGAGTCTGTCAGTGTGTTGGTGTATTTGTGAGTGTCAGTCTTTGTGTAACTGTGAGTCTGTAAGTGTGTTGGTGTAACTGAGAGTGTGTCAGTGTAGTAGTGTAGGTAGTAAACAGTCATCCATCATGTACAGCCCTTTCCCCTTCCCATAGTGCCTGTGGATCACTTTCAGTTGGAAAGAGTATTGTAGATAGGAGAGAGACAGCCATCCATAATGTACATCCCTTTCCCATAGTGCCTGTGCATCACTTTCAGTGTAGCACAGTAGTGTAGGTAGAAAACAGTCTTCCATCGCGAACAGCCCTTTCCCCTTTTCCATAGTGCCTGTGCATCACTTTCAGTGTGGCATAATAGTGTAGGTATGAAACAGGCTGGTAACTAGAAGTACCCACAGACTGGTAACTAGAAGTGCCCATAGGCTGGTAACTAGAAGTGCCCACAGGCTGGTAACTAGAAGTGCCCACGGGCTGGCAACTAGAAGTGCCCACAGACTGGTAACTAGAAGTGCCCATGGGCTGGTAACTAGAAGTGCCCACAGACTGGTAAGTGCCCACAGGCTGGTAACTAGAAGTGCGAACAGGCTGGTAACTAGAAGTGCCCACAGACTGGTAACTAGAAGTGCCCACTGACTGGTAACTAGAAGTGCGAACAGGCTGGTAACTAGAAGTGCTAACAGGCTGGTAACTAGAAGTGCCCACAGGCTGGTAACCCGAAGTGCCCACTGGTTGGTAAATGTGCCCACAGACAGGCAACTAGAAGTGCCCACAGGCTGGTAAGTGCCCACTGGCTGGTAAATATGTGCCCACAGGCAGGAAACTAGAAGTGCCCAGGGGCTGGTTACTAGAAGTACCCACAAGATGGTAAATTTAAGTGACCCAAACTTACCAGGAAAAAGCCCAGGAACCCCTGAGACACACACAATTGCAATCCCCCACCCATCCCCATCACATGAAGGCAGCAGGAGAGGTAAAGTGAATTGGCAGTGAGGAGCAGAGGACACTTGACAGTGCACACGCGCGTCATTAGCAACGCGATCCCGGTTGGTTGCATGCATGCTCAGAGAGGTCACTATTTCTCAAATACAGTGGCCTCTCATTGCGCATGCGCGAGGTTAAGCAAGAATTATTGTCGCACACCAAATCGCGAGCGTTATCGCACGCGATTGTGTGCACGATTCTTGCGCGTTTTGAATTTGCGCTTGCGTTTTGCGCATGTGTTTTTGCCATTTTGCGTTATGGAAACACATGCGTTAACGCACCAAAAGATTTTTAGGTCACGACCCTTTCCACACCCCTTTCCATGCCCCTTTCCACTCCCACCATATATGTAAAATAATATGAAGTGAGTGTCAGTGCGGCGCGTAGCGCGGCGCAAATTTTTAAGCCATGCCCCTCTTCATGCCCCCCACACCCACTTTGCATTTTACACAACATAAAATCAGAGTTTAAAATTTTATATTTTACACAAAATGCTTGGCACACAGAAATGGGCAATGTGCTTGGCACACAGAAATGGGCAATAATATGCTTGGCACAGAAATGGGCAATAATATGCTTGGCACAGAAATGGGCAATATGCTTGGCACAAATGGGCAATATCATATTGCCCATTTCTTTATGCCAAGCTTATTGCCCATTTCTCTGTGTCAAGCATATTGCCAATATGCTTGACACAGAGAAATGGGAAATATGCTTGGCACAGAGAAATGGCATACACACAGTATACATAACTTACTTAGTTACAGTTTGCCCGCAGACAGTGCTGAGGAAAGTCTCCAGACGTCCAGGGAAGCTCTGGGGCAGGAGGGGATGGAGCTCTGTGTTCTGATTCCCTCTGAAGTCCCAGGCTCAGTGCAGTAAAGTTTTTGTTGGGAAAACCCCCCGGAACTTCTGGTTTTTGAAAAACTTTATTTGCACTCACACTGCCTGGCCAGCCAGATACAATCCAGGAGCTTAGGAGGGGCGCCGGGACACAGGTAATGTTGAGAGCTAGATATGGGAGGAGCTACTGACACCAGCGCACCCACAACTTAACTTTCTGGTCACTAATTTCTTTATATCTTGGGCTGTGGAGCACGAAGAGAGGTGGTTTATGGCTCGTTTTAAAGGTAGGAAACTGGCCTTTTAATTTAAACTGAACTTGTTTGGAGACCGCTTTAACTATCTTTTTAATCATCTTCTTTGGGAGATGCTTATGTAGCACTGAGATAGCGCAAGCTTAAGTATCCCCCGCTGCTGCTACTCTGATGTCCTTTGTACTTTCAGCCTTAGTACCAGACCCGCATTTATTTGTTAACCTTTTAAGACATTTTTTAAAGACCTTCAGGGTTATTCAATCGAAGTTATAATCATTTAAAATGGTGTTAACTTTGCCCCAACCAATCAGATGTTAGCTTTTAAATGTTAAATAAGATCTGATTGGTTGGGGCAAAATTAGCACAATTTTAAACAATAAGAACTTTGATTGAATCTCCCTGCTTGTACGTTACATTCTCCATCATACACCTGCAACTGGATACGCACCTGGGGGCCCCAGAGACTCTATGCTGAGGGGATTTACTATGAAAATGACTGGGGGATAAGTGGATATCCCTGCTCAAACCAGACACTACTGAATTATTATAATTCTTATGCGTATAATCATCCATGCTAGCCCTAGATTTACTGTGAACACCAGATCTATTCCCCCTAGGAGAATAACAATCAAATAGCGATCTAGATATGGATACTGAGCTATTTCAGAGGAAATGATGCAGTCTGGAGGACCTTGGGCTGTGATAGGTATGCAAATCATAGGTATGGGCTATTGGTATACTGTATAGATTGTTTGTTCCGAGTGGGAGGTATTCCCTACCACAGGAATCTATGTTGTTAGGATATGGTGGTTGAGTGCCATGGTACCGGTTGTCCCATGTTATAGTGGAGTCTCTCTTTCTCCTTTGTTTCAAATTTTAGCTTAGCATTTTCTCCAGGAAAGCACCCACCTTGATTGATGTATACCACCCCTAATCACTTTAAGCTCATGGCTTTAATAGCCCCCTTTTTTGGGCCCTTTAAAAGCCTGGCTGCTGGGAGAAATTTCTCAGGAAACACAAGAGCTGTATATTTAAATCTCACGAGAGCCGCGGCCTGTTGACCAAAATAATCTTTGCCTTGTGATCCAGTGGACATTTCCCGGTTGCCTGGCAAATGATGCGGGTCCCGCCCATGTGGACCGGGGGACTCCATATGCTGACTCTCGCGAGTGATGCATCTATGATGTTGCTCTTGTCCACGTGGACTAGAGGATTCCTGAGAACTCCACTTGCAACAGCCGTGGCTCTTGCCCACGTGATCCGGAACTCTCACGAGAGAATTGCACGATCGGACATAGTTTTCCGCCATGTCTGTTCATCCTTTTGTCTGATTCGGATGAACGGTCGGTCAGAAACGGCCGAAAACCCATGCAATTATTTCAGCCCGATTGACTGATACTCTGAACTATCCGTTGATCGGGCTGAAATATTGCATGGTGTGTACATACCCTTAAGGCTGGGAACACACCAGCAGATATTTTTGGCCGGCTGAAAATATCTGCTGGTGTGGAGCGGATGGCCGCAACCGACCTCAATCGTCCGGATCGGCCGTAAGGACGATCGGACATGTCGGTAAATCCCAATCGATCATGCGGTTCCCTATGGGACCACTCGATCGACAGTTCAAACTTGCTCATAGTGAGCGCTCGGTCAGGACAAATAGTCCGTTCATGTGTACCCAGCCTAATAAGGGTGGACATGACCTTTAAGAGACCGAGAAGAAAAAAACATTTACATAGTATGGATACTCAGAAATTTCTGATAACATCCTTGTATTTTGCACCTTTTACCAGCTCCATTATCTGCTCAGTAAACAAGCTTTCTGTCTTCAGGTTTGCTAAAAATATGACCATTGAACAGGCTGAATTATCAGTGGTCAAAGCTTCAAAGTAAACAAGCTGTTAATCATTTTCTGGTCGTATTATTGTTTGCCTGGCTTAGAGGGAGATAATGTTAACGCTGGTAGAAAAATGTTGCAATAGGACAAGGCTGAAAATGTTAAAATGTCTATTTTTAGTTCCCCTTAATAATAATAAAATGTAATTTATGCACACTATGTTTCAAAAAATAAATAGTATGCAGGGCATCAGTTACCTGTTTCAGTGTTTTTAGATTCATGTTTTTTAGGTAATATTTACTTTACCTGCACACTCAAATTACTATTCTATTGTGCACAACTGAAGTAATGACAGGAGACACAACTATGGGGGAGGTGTAATTCATTGCCCTGTGCAACCTACCTGCACTCGGTCCCACCACTCTGCGTACGTTGATACATTGTGGAAATTATTTTAATGCTAAAAACAAGTGCAAAAACCATCAAGAAATTTACTGCATAGCTGCAGGGGAGGACTGAGACCTTTTGCCCTGGGGGGCAAATACAACCATGTGACCCTTTCACAGTAGATCGCAACATTTTTGACCAGGCCCACTTTGCTAAGGTCACACACTTTGTTTAAGTTACACCCATTTTTAAGACCACTATTCACATTTTACATTGTTGCAAGTTTAGAACAATTAATGTCCTAAAATCTTCCCCTCCCCCTTACAAGTACCCAGGGTGAGGACCTGAATCACTAAGTCCTCCCCCCTGGGTACACTTTCTAAGTCAAGTTTTACTTACCCAAATTTTTCTTTG
Source organism: Hymenochirus boettgeri (assembly GCA_019447015.1). Taxonomy (NCBI): domain Eukaryota; kingdom Metazoa; phylum Chordata; class Amphibia; order Anura; family Pipidae; genus Hymenochirus; species Hymenochirus boettgeri. The sequence goes on from CM033475.1 coordinate 164,176,258, forward strand.
TTCCTAATGAGCTGGAGGGCTGACTATCACCAACTAATGAACTGGAGGCCTGGCAAACACTGAATAATAAACTAGAGGGCTGACAAACACTGGCTAATGAATAGGAGGGCTGAATTACACTGGCTAACCATCTTAAGGAATGAAAACACTGGCTAATGAACTGGAGGGCTGACAACACTGGCTAATGGACTGAAAGGCTGATGACACTGGCTAAAGAACTGTGGGCCTACTAACACTGCTAATAAACTGGAGGGCTGACTGGTAAACGATCTGAAGGAGGAGTTTTCAATTCCTTGCCCATGTTAAAGCTAGAGGTGTGCGCTAACTTACTAATAACTTCCGTGGCAGCCCAAATTTTTCATTGGTGACCAGCCTGGGGGACATTTGCACCTCAGCCTACTAGGCCAGTCCTCCCATGCATAGCTTGCATTGCAAAATGAGTGCAGTGCAGGGGTTTGCTCTTATTTTCCAGTTAGCACAGGATATTGCACCTCCTTGTAAGTTCTTATAAAGGATTAGGCAGCAAATGTAATCCACGTGTTGACCTGTACCCAGGGTTGGATTTTCCATTGAACAGTCTCTTTCCCATTTTAATCCCCACTGTTGGAAAATTAATTTGAAGCACATCTGGTTGTAAAAAGCATCGGACATCCCCTGTAGTAATGATTTACACAGTTCATGTTTTTTGCAGTCCACAAATTTCAGCATATGTATTTCACCTAAAATAGGTGTGGCTCAGGGAGTGTCCTTTGTATAGGGCTGGGGTTAAGGGCAGCAGGCTTTTACTGCCTATAGGCTCCTGAGATGTAAATCCAACCCTAACTGCACCAATTAATTCTGGTTTAAACATATTTCTTTAAAGGGCTTGTCCATGTCGGTTACCTGCCCCAACCTCAACTGTTAAAGGAATACTGTTAAAGGAATAGTTCACTATTAAAGGAATATTGTTAAAGGAATAGTTCACTGTTAAAGGAAAAGTTCACTATTAATAGTTCACTTGAAAATTTAACTATTCCTTTAATGTATTGATTAAAGTCCGGGAGGTTAAGAAGCTATGCCTTACCTCCCGTTCTTCAATCAATATTTTAGGAGGCGGAACAAAGATAGCAGAAACGTACCTTTCGTGCGATCCACCGATGTGTTGTCCAAGCTCAGCCCCCCCCTCAGTGTGTACCCAATTGGCAAAAGCGGTTATTGCAGAACATGGTGATATTTCCCCTAATCCCGGCCCCACTCCCATACCGCACCTGTATGATCAACCCATCCCCACCCTAAAGTCTACTGCCTGTAACGCTCCTTCCTCCACTCGTACCTTAAACACACTCAATATCACTAATGTGCCTCTCTTTTCCCTTCCCCCTGCTCCTATATCTGGGGCCCTGTGGAACGCACGGTCTGTTTGTATTAAACTTGCACACGTACACAACCTATTTATCTCTAACTGCTTTACTTTTCTTGGTCTTACCAAAACATGGCAGTCGCCCTCTGACTCTGTCTCACCTGCCGCACTCTCGTATGGTGGCCTTCACTTCAGCCACACCACTAGGCCCTATAATAAATGTGGTGGGGGAGTTGGTATTCTTCTCTCTGAGCACTGTACTTTCAAACCCATCATGCCCTTACCAGCCCTCTGCCATCTATCTTTTGAGTTCCGTGCTTACTCTCCCACACCCCTACAGATTGCAGTTATTTATCGACCACCCGGCCCGACCACCACTTTCTTTGACCACTTCTCTGCTTGGTTGTCCCACTTTCTATCCACTGGCATCCCCTCAATTATCTTAGGGGATTTCAATATCCCATCGATACCAACACCTCTGCTGCCACTAAACTTCTCTCTCTTACCTCCTCAGTCCTCTGCCCAGACCCAATGTAATGGGCACACACTGGATCTGGCCTTTACCCATTTATGCTCCATATCTAACTTCTCCAACTCTCCCTTTCCTCTGTCCGATCCTAATCTTCTCAAATTTAATCTTGTGTCATCTGTCCCGGCCGTAACCCCTAACAACCAAATGTACAGATGCAGAGACCTGCGTAATCTCGACCCCCATTCGCTCTCTGTCCCTCTCCAACAACTTAACTCTATGCCCTCGTTCTCTGACCCCTAACCTTGCAGCTGTCCACTACCATAATACTGTTTCCAATGCCCTTGACTCTGTTGCTCCCTTATCCACCCGCCGCCTTGGTCGCAAGAACCCACAACCGTGGCTTATGGACCAGATTAAAAAGTTGAAAAGGCAATACCATATAGCCGAGCGAGTAACAAATTTTCTCGAATATAAAAGTGCCCTTAGTCGGATCAAATCTGCATTGTCCCTAGCCAAACAAAACTACTTCTCTTCACTCATATCCTCCCAATCCCATAACCCCAAACAGCTCTTCAAAGTATTCAACTCCCTGCTCTGTTCGCCACCACCTCCGCCTACCCCCTGTCTATCGGCTGATGAAATAGCCTCATATTTTACAGAGAAAACCGAAAACATCCAAAGTGGTTTTCCTGTGTGCCCTAGCTCCTTCCTACAGCTTCCAACAACTACCATTGCTCTGCCCAACCTCCCTTCGTTGCTCACCCCCTCCATCTCTACCCCTACCATGTCTGCTAACTCTCTTTGACCACCTCCATTCAGTCTTCTGCCCTAACCACGGAAACTGCCCTCACTAAAGTGACCAATGATTTACTTAGTGCTAAATCTAAAGGTCACTACTATCTGCTCATTCTTCTTGATCTGTACTCTGCTTTTGATACTGTTGATCACCCTCTACTTCTTCAGATCCTGGCCTCCTAAGGTATCCAGGACACTGCACTTTCTTGGCTATCCTCCTATCTCTCTGGTAGGACCTTTAGTGTTTTTCATTCTGAAATTAGCTCCACTCCTCGCCCCCTCCCTGTGGGGGTCCCGCAAGGCTCGGTACTCAGTCCTCTTCTTTTCTCCATCTACATCCATGGCCTTGGACAACTCATTAGTTCATTTGGGTTCCAGTATCACCTGTATGCGGACAATACCCAAATATAGATCTCTGCCCCGGATCTCCCTACATGACATCCCCTTAGTGGCATCTTTGCCTTTATGTCCTCCCGCTTCCTCAAACTAAACATGGACAAGACTGAACTTGTCCTTTTCCCATCCTCACGATCTGTTCCCCTTCCTAGCCTTACTATTAATATTAACAACACGCCCATATCCCCATCTCCTCATGTCCGCTGCCTGGGAATAATGCTAGATTCCAATCTTTCCTTCAAACCTCATGTCAATTCGCTTGCCAACTCCTGTCAGCTCCAACTCAAAAACATCTTCCGCATTCGACCCTTCCTCTCGAAGGAAGCTACAAAAATCCTAGTCCATGCCCTAATCATATCCCAGCTAGACTACTGCAATACACTCCTGTGTGGTTTACCAAACAACCGCCTGGCACCGCTTTACTCCATTCTCAACTCTGCTGCCCGGCTCATTCATTTCTTTTCTCGCTTCTCTAATGCCTCTCCCTCCATGTCAGTCCCTCCACTGGTTGCCCATCACACAAAGGATCAAGTTCAAACTGCTTACCTTATCCTATAAAGCACTATCCAACACAGCCCCTCCATATATCTCAGAGCTGATCCAGCGATACCGTTCCAGGTACAACCTCTGCTCTGCAAACGATACCCTCCTCTCATCCACCCTGGTCACCTCTTCCCATGCCCGCATTCAGGACTTTACTCGTGCAGCCCCTCTGCTCTGGTCACTCACCATCCCTTAACACCTTTAAACGTAACCTTAAAACCCACCTCTTTAGGCAAGCATATAACCTGGCCTAAACATTACCCCCTTACTACCCAATATGATCTAACCCTCCTTTCATGCTCCACTGCCAATCTATTCACAGCCTACTGATTCCCGCCAACCTAATGTCTCACCCCCATATCCTCTAGTCTGTAAGCTCCTTGGGCAGGGTCCTCTCTCCTATTTTATCACGGTATTGCTGTAAGAAACTCCTCACTCTGTTTACTTATATTATGTATTACTTGTGTATGTAATATGTATGACTTTGTATAACATGTATTACCCTGTATGTAATGTATGACTATGTAATTGTAAAGCGCCACGGAAGATGTTGGCGCTATATAAATAATAATAATAATTGGTTATGCCCTTGGAAGAAGGTGGGTGGAGCAACAGCACTACAATTGTCCTTTAATAAGTAAAGATTTCACTTCTTCAAGTGATACATAGTTTTAAGTCTGTTGTGTCAGGATAAAATGTTTTAATTTGCAGTTCTTTGTTAAAACAGATTTCAGACATGAACCCCCCCCCCCCCTCCATGGTCCCGCTTACCTAACATGGGTGGCTTCCTTACTTTGTGTGGGAGATGCACACAGAATCTGTGAGACCCTTAGGAGAGGTAATATGGCTGACATTTATTCTGAGTCTCTGTAACAAGCACAAGATGTGTGATAAGCCCCAACCCCCCAAAAAACAATCTTTTTTAAAGCCAGCAGTAGGATAAAAGTGGGGATGCTCAACCAGTTGTGAGGGAACGGAGCCATGGGGCCAGTGATGTTATTGTGCCACCGATTCCTTAAACTAAACCTTATCTAAATAGAACTAATTATTTCCCCACCTAAACTTGGTCCTATCCCACCTTCTCAATTTCTGTTGACAATACCCCTTTTTACCCCATCCAGTTGGCACATTGCTTAGGGGTAATTATTATTTTCTCTCTATCTTTTTCTAACCATATTAACAATGTTGCTAAAATCTGTTGCTTTTTTCTTTGCAATATTGCATAAATCCAGGGCCGGTTTTAGGATAAATAGCACCCTGTGCAAGATTAGTTAGCGCCTAGCACCTTCTCCAAAACACCCACCTGGACACACACAATATGCTGCTGAATGCTGCTTGCCTTGGCCTTCTTTAAATCAAATCCACCACCTGCGCTTACTGTCTTTCAGTATCTACAGTACGTGCTTGTATATACTGTGTGTCCATCATTACATAACCGTACTAAATGTATAGACAGAATAGAACCGCATACAGTCATCTTAAGTAAGGCTTACGTGTGTTGGGGCTTTGTCTGTGGGGTGGTGCTGATACATATATTTGATCTGCAGGACTGTAACTAGGGGACTGTGGCACTGATGCACAACTTTGACTTACAGGTCTGTGACCTAAGACTCCCAGCTGGCGCCCCCCTGGTAATGCAACCTGTGCACAGGTTGCCCATATCAAAGGGCGGCGCTGCATAAATCCATAGGTTCCTCTCTCTTTCAACTATTGCTATGCTTGTCCATGCTCTCATCCTATCACACCTGGACTATTGCAATGATCTGCTTTATGATCTTCCAGCTTCCCATCTTTTTCTCCTTCAGTCAATAGGCACTTAAATCACCCCTGTGCCACACAACTACCTTGCTTCCCATTAAACAGCGTATTGTTTACAAAATCCTTTTCTTAAAGGGTATGTCCACCCTAAAATTAATTTTTTAATATAAGATTGCCCCTGCCAGCCCAGCCCCAACCGCTATATTTATGTCTGTGATTGGCTGAGCGGCAGCCAATCACGGACGCGGCTGCCGGCAGCTCATTTCGGCAGAGGAAAGAGGAGAGGTAAATAAAGTTTGGGGAGCTTTCTAAACATATAAATATAGCGGTTGGGGCTGGGCTGGCAGGGGCAATACTATATATTAAGGGATTTATGCTAGGGGGAGGGAATCCTGAGAGGGAGGGAGAGGGAGGGGGAGAAGGGCTGCAGTACACATGCCAAACTTCTCCCGGAGGCCAGGTAGGAGGCAGAGTCCTATATTGACTCTGCTATCCTCCTGGTGGGCAGTTTTTGGGACTTTGGGGGGGGACTACAGGAAAACCATATGGAGCTGGGATGTGAGGTAAAGATTAAACTACACTACACAATGGGGCCAGTAGTGGGGGGGATTATAGTTTTGGGGGTGGACATGCCCTTTAATATTTAAATACCTTTGCTCTGCTGCTGCTTCTTATATTTCTTCTCTTGAGTTCTCATCTGTCCCTGCCTGTACCCTCAGTTCATCACAGAGCCATCTCTTATACAGACCCCCCACTCACACTGCCTCCTCCCTTAAATCATTATCTCTTGTGCCTCCCATCTTCTGGAATTCTATTCACCTCTACCTTTGTCAAGAAACTTGACGAAGTTGACAGGTTTAAAGTTAAGCATGGTACACACCATGCAATATTTTGGCCATATTGATCAGTGTATAGGTCAATCTAGCTGAAGTTATATGAAGACCTATAGTTCAGTGTATAGGTCAATCTAGCTGAAATAATTGCATTTTTTTTGGACGCAACTGAACGTTCATTCGTCCGTCCGAATTGGACAAATGCACGATCACACATGTCCACATACCACGGCTGATCGTGCAGTCCTTTATGGACCACATGCTTGATCAAACTGATGGCTGCGCCCACTATTGCCGTGACTGACAGTCCTTCCTCCTGACCAGTTGAAAGATCGGTCAGTCAGGAGGAAATGTTGCATGGTGTGTACCATGCTTAAATGTCACACCTCTCTACCTCTCAGAGCAAAGCACAGTAAAGGATTGTTAAATTGACACTACATAAGCTCTTACTATGGAACTTTTACCCTTGTATCTGTATCTTACCCACCTAATTAGATTGTAAGCTCTACGGGGCAGAGACCTCTTTCCTGATGTTACATGGTTCAAGCACTTGTATACTTTTTGATGCTCATATTTATATATTTATTTATATTTTTTTATCACACTTTTTGTTTTAAAATATTACAGCGCTGCGTTTCCAAGTGGTGCTATATAAATAAACATTTACATACATACATGTAAAAAGGAAGAACCACACCATATACTGCTGCAAGCTTGTGTAGATTGCAGCGTGAAGCTTGATACTGAAGTGATGTTAAAGGTAAGAGTGTGCTCTTTTTACAGATGGCACTTTTATGGGGACCACAGTTCTCCTTACTGAGCATTGATCTGATTTTAGGGGCTAATGACTTTGCGTGGTTGAGGTTTACAGCATTTTCCTTCATCGTATTAAAATTTAGTTTGGGTGGTGAACATACTCTTTAAATGAATATACACCAGCAGAAAAGCAGATAAAAATAAACATGTTTATGTGGGTAGCGGTGGCCTACTGTATGTTGACCATTGAGAAAGCAAACAATTCTGAAATTGTTTGCAATGTTAATTCATACATGAGTTCATTCTCTCCATAGGTTAATAAACCTTGGAGAGATCCTGCACACAAAATGTGAGAGTAAAATTGCCAGCTCACAGTTTGCATACAAACTTTGGCCAAAATATGAAACACACCTCATTGTTATTAAAAAAACAGAAAACAGGAGTGCGGGGTTAGGAAGAAGTCGGGGACATCCCAGGGGTGTGACTGAGGAGGAGACTAGAATCTGGGATGGTCTCGCAAGAGTGCAGGAGACCACCCCAGAATGAGGATGACTCCCGGACAATCCGGGAAAGGTGAGATGCCTGGGATAGAGTAACCTATTTATATATGATCAAGTGTTGGGTATTGTGTTTTTTTTGTTGTGTGAACAAAAGACTAGAAGACACTACTTTAGAAAAGCCATTCCAGCTTAAGTAACATAAAAGCAACTGTGAAGGCAGCAAGGTTGTGGAATGCTCTGCAGGGGAGGACTGGGACCTTTTGCCCTGGGGGGGCAAATACAACCATGTGACCCTTTCACAGTAGATCGCAACATTTTTGACCAGGCCCACTTTGCTAATGTCACACACTTTGTTAAAGTTACACCCATTTTTAAGACCACTATTCACATTTTACATTGTTGCAAGTGTAGAACAATTATTGTCCTAAAATCTTCCCCTCCCCCTTACAAGTACCCAGGGTGAGGACCTGAATCACTAAGTCCTCCCCCCTGGGTACACTTTTAAGTCAAGTTTTACTTACCCAAATTTTCCTTTGTTCCTAATGAACTGGAGGGCTGACTATCACCAACTAATGAACTGGAGGCCTAGCAAACACTGAATAATAAACTAGAGGGCTGACAAACACTGGCTAATGAATAGGAGGGCTGAATTATACTGGCTAACCATCTTAAGGAATGAAAACACTGGCTAATGAACTGGAGGGCTGACAACACTGGCTAATGAACTGAAAGGTTGATGACACTGGCTAATGAACTGAAAGGTTGATGACACTGGCTAAAGAACTGGGGGCCTACTAACACTGCTGATAAACTGGAGGGCTGACTGATAAACGATCTGAAGGAGGAGTTTCCAGTTTCTTGCCCATGTTAAAGCTAGAGATGTGCGCTGGGCCTTTCAAGCACGTAACTTACTAATAACTTCTGTGGCAGCCCAAATTTTTCATTGGTGACCAGCCCGGGGGGCATTTGCCCCTCAGCCTACTGGGCCAGTACTCCCATGATGCTCTGCCATAAAAGCTTGTGTGAATCTCTGAACACATTCAAAGGAGGCTTGGATGTTTTCTTTGACAGGAATAATATCCAAGGTTATACGTAACTGGTGGCTGCATCTTGTTTGGGAGTTTGTTATTGACTGCATCCTTATCTAGTTTGGTGTACTGGGGGCACGTATTATTTGAATGAAAGAGACTTATTTTGTTGGGTGGGGGGGCTGGTTTTTGTGTGGAGGGGTTTAATGTGATGGACTGTTGTCTTTTTTCAACCCATAATAGCTATGTAACTATGGGCAATGTTTATTAACCCGAGGTATTGGAAACTTATGATATTAAGACAAACGTCCGTAAATGTACAAACACGGTATTGTATCACAATAAATATGACCCTGTGTAACCCAACAGCAACAATTGATGGACAATACTGTGTGGATGGAAAATACGGTACGGTGCGGTATTCATTTTGCACTGTGGTGATTATTTTATAACATGGCATGGTATTTTGCAACAGTGTAAAATATGTAATTTAACACAGCACAGGGCAATGACCCAAACTCTCTTTACAAAGCTGATAAAACTTGACAGGCTTCTCTGTCCAGGTCAATAAAATAAATCAATAAAATCCTTTTAAGGACACACTGGAACTCATCAGGACCCTGTTCCTTTATCTAAAGAGCAGTGATTGGGCAGGAATAGGGGCAGAACTATGAACAGTGGGAAAGGGAGGAACGTTTCATGGAACTGACTTTAGAAATTATTTACACATTGTGCTTTGTGGATGGTCAATGAGTGCAGGGATCGTCGTAGAGACAAACTGCCTGAGAAATGGGAAAATCACTGCAACTCACCTTCTACCTGGTGTTGGCCTTTGGCTGCCACTACATAAGTTCTCATGTGGTTGAGTGGACTTACAAAGGTAAGAGGAAATAAAACAAAAAAAAAGCAGGATTCCATGAAAACAACCCCGACATTTGATAGATGCATGGGATTTGGGATTTGGATGAGCTAACGTTCACACGTGCTGCTATGACGGTGGCAGTTCCCTAGCAGTTAGCAGGTGTTTTCTGCTGCTAAACATCTGAAACCACTATATTGCCTAACAATGTCTAATTCACCCTGGGCCTGTGTGCTTTTATTAATAGGAATTTTAATTAATTAATTAATTAATTAATTTATTAATTAATAGGTTTTTCACTCATCTAGCAACAGTAGCCACAGATCACATCCCAAGAATGGCCAGTAATAGGTGATGTGTTGGTGTCAGGAAAGCCACATGGACAAAACGTACATTCCCAGTGTTTCATAAGTTATTTTTGTGAAGCACAGCAAAGGGCAGAAAAAACAAATGTGGCAAGAATTTTCTCCTACAAACTTAAAATAAAACAGCGTTTAGCAACAATCAGCTAAAAGTAATAAACTTTGGTTATAATATAACTATAAAAAAACCCTTAGCGTATATAGCTGTATATGTATGTACATTTCTATAAGCAGTAAAGCAATAAAAACATCAACAAAGTAAACGTTAGGGAACTGTAAATAGGACATAATTAGTGAAAGTAGTTAGTTGGATACAGACAAGATACTGCTTATAGTTCACCCTATATGCTTTATCCTTGTTTTATATTCCTAACATAATAGTATTTCCAAAAAAAAGTTTGGAACTCTATCAACTTTAAAGATGTGATGTACCCTGTGTTTCTTAGTACTGCTTGACCTGAGGAAGAGAGACGTGTATCTCTCGAAAGCTTCTCTGTAAAAATGCGCGATTGTGCGTGCGATTCTTGTGCGTTTCGCGTTCGCATTTTGCGCATGCGTTTTTGCCTTTTTGCGTTAAGGAAGCGCATGCGTTAACGCACCAAAAATGGTGAACGCATGCGTTACCAAAACGCGAACGGACGCGCAATCACATGTGCATCGGAAATCACAGGAATTTTCGCGTTCCCGCAATTTCCATTTTTCTGAAAATCACAGGCGCAAACGCGCAAAAAAACTCGCTAGTGTGGCCTAGCCCTTAGTCCATAATAAAAGGGTATCACCTTATTCTACAGTACTTATCTCTTAGGATCATGCACTGAGAAGCGCTGTTGCCTTCTGATGCAATAAAGTAACAGTGGCTTTTCTGCAGTACCTACTTAATAGAACTATCCTGCCCAGATTTCACCCCTTTATACCCTACCACACCCTGTATTCAGATGTGTTCTAGGTAACTATTTCTGTGATGCAAATGTTAATTTAAAATGGTTAATTGCGATAAATGTATTTCACTTACAGTATATAAATAGATGCAGATTATTTCTCATTGTTATAAATGCTATTACTAATTTGTCTAATTAAGCCACGCTGTTTTTTTTAATTTTATTTTTACAATTTTTTCTGCCAAATCCTGGTTGCTAGAGATAATGATTGTAAGGCTGGGTAAACACGGGCTATTATTTGTCCCGAATGAGCGATTGGCTGGGACAAATTACTGTCGGCAATAGTGGCCGCGGCCGATAGTGCGCGTCCCATAGGGAACTGCACGATCGGCTGTGATTTACCAATGGACCCGATTGCCAGTTTGTCCCTTTCAGATGAATGGACGACCAAGCTCAGACGCAGACAGCTGCCCCACACGATCAGATATTTCCGACTGACTGACCGATCCATGGCATAATCTGTCGGGCGGCTGGAAATATCTGCTTGTGTGTACCCAGCCTTACAACCACAGTTCAGATTAAAGTCTTATAATACCACTGTTTATAGCGTCTAAAATGCAAACTTTAGGGTAAATATATCCTTCAGGCATTTTAGTCCATCAGGGAGATGCAATATCAGGCACTGTCAGTCTGTCACCCAAATCAATGTAAAACGTATGTTACAGATCTAATGTTCACACGGGTTTTACACTGTTAGTACGGGGGCCAGAGCTTTTCCCTCATGTTTTAATACAATGCACTGCACCTGATGCAATATAATCTAAGTTTATGTTTGCACTAGAATTTAGAGTGAAAATTTCAGGGGAGATGTAATACCAGGCTCAAAAACACAAATCAGAAAACCAACCATATAATATCGCCTTAGCTTGGGGTTTCTAGTGGTCTTGTGGGGCCTGCATGGTTTCCAGTAGTTTTTAGACCTGGAAATTAAGGGGGTGATGCAATCAGGGCCACTTCTAAGGTTTTTGCTGCCTGAGCCAAACTTTTGAAGGCCGCCCTTGATTATTTCTATGCACTGCATGCGGCGTTAAAGTGGGTGTGGCACTGCCGGTGGGCGTGGCTAAAATGTTACAATTTTGAACCTTCCATCACATAGGTATTTAAACAGTTCCTCAGACAGCCAATTAACAATAATGTAAATTAATACAAACAGGTAATACTCTGCTGGCCCTGAGAAGGTGCTGTCACTGAAGAGTTAATGGCAATACTCTGGGAAAATGCTGGCACTGAAAGTTAATGCCAATATTCTTGGAGGGCTAGGCCACACTACTACGATTTTAAGTGCAATGGAATTGCGATCTGATCACGCTAGGGCACCCCAAAAAAGCTCCCAGAAACACACAAGCAAACTAAACACTTTGAGAGCGTGCATATCGAAATGGAGTTTCAGCGTTGCTGGACTAGAGAGCAAGCCACTGGCTGGCATTAAAAACTTCCGTAAGGCACTATGCGAATATAGCATCATTTGCGGCGGCTGCGTGGGTAACTTCTGCATTAACTATGCAGGTGCCACTATGCCTCATAGTCTGTAACAGTGTTACTGGCACTTACTGTTACAGTAGTAGTAGGCAAAGGCTGGCAACAGATGCTTAAAATGGAACTGTGGTCCAAAAATGACTTTAGGTAAATTGATAGGAATTGCTCTCTTGAGAGTTTTGGGGCCACGGGTGCCGTGGCCCCATCCACTCGTGGGCCTAAGCCCCACCCACTCGTGGGCCTAAGCCCCACCCACTCGTGGGTGCCTAAGCCCCGCCCACTCATGGGTGCCTAAGCCCCACCCGCTCACAGGTGCTGTGGGCCACTCTGACACCCCCCCTACCCCCTCCCTGAAAACTCTGTGGAAACAGCCTTTTCAGGCAGAGTGAGAACTCTGCCTGAAAAGGCTGTTTTCACATAGTGAGAGAGAAGGGCTGTAGATTCCCTTACCTTCTGTGCAGCTGCAGGTCCTTCACACACCAGAGAGGAGGAGGGACTTCCTGTTTCCCTTACACACTGAGGGAGTCTGAGGCTGTGCTTGCCGGCGGCACTGTGCAGGAGAAGCCTCAGGAATATCACATGTCAGCCTCCCACCCATTAACTCCTGGTCATTCATTTCTTTATATCTTGGGCTGTGGAGCATGTAGAGAGGTGGTTGATGGCTTTTTTTAAAGGTAGGAAACTGGTCTTTCATTTAAAGTCAATTTTATTGGAGACCACAGTTCCCCTTTAAGATTCATCACTTCTGCTGCAACTGCAATATTACTAATATCTGCGGAAGCGCAGTTACCTGTCAGAGATCCCGAGATGTACTTAATCTCGCACAGGGATTTTTTGGATCACAGGAACTCTGGCAAGCCATGTCAGCAGAAGTTATTGCATCTCCCCCTAAGTAGTGTGATATCCAATGCTTTTTAAGTGGAATTAAAGAAGCCGCTACTTAGCTGACCCTGCCTGTGATGCAATGATTACTGCATTGCAGGAACGTGTTCAGTAGCGAGCACTAGCGATATTACATCTCCCTTATCATTGGGGACACAGTAGGTGGTGCGGCAACATACATTTTACACTCTGCAATGCAACGACAGTTTTAAACTAACTAGAGCATCATGGGAATCTAGAAGGTAAGCAAAGCACAGTGCTAGTTATTGTATTGCCCTGTATGTATAATTTTATTTATAATGCACCACTTGAGTACGCAGCACTGTACATTAAAAAATACAGAGTATACAAACATGGGCATAAGTACAGGCCATTATACAGATAGATAAAAATTAAATTAAAGGAACTGTAAACCCACATAACAAAAGATTTTTAGTCTTTGCCCTCCGTTTGTATTATTCACAGGGAGGTGAGAACGCTTATTCTCACCTCCCTGTGAATAATATTTTGCTCAGGGGACACTGGAACTTACCTTCGCTCCGCTCACAGCCGCTCCTGCTCTAACAAGCACTGTCCCGACCATGCGCGCTCTCTTAGGCGCATGCGCGCCAATGCAATAGATAGGGCGCGCGATCGGGACAGAACAGCTGTTCTGTGCAGAAGCGGCTGCGAGTGGAGCGAAGGTAAGTTCCCGGTCCCCTGAGCAAAATATTATTCACAGGGAGGTGAGAATAAGCGTTCTCACCTCACTGTGAATAATACAAACGGAGGGCAAAGACTTAAAATCTGGAGTTTACAGTTCCTTTAATTACAATTTCATACATATATAAAGAATATATCTGTTATGTATAAATTGATATAAGTGAAACAAGCCTTGACACATTAGGAATGAGATCCCTGCCCCGAAGAGCTTACAATCTAAGTGGGAGAGACAACATAGAGATATAAGTGGGGGGAAGGGTGCAAAGTGCTTAAATTGCTAAAAATCATTTGTTGTGGTGATGGTAGGATAACAGTCTAGATTTGAAAGCATTAATGGATTTCATCAGGTGAAGCGAAAGAGGAAGAGAGTTTCGAAGGTAGGGAGCAGCAAGAGAGAATGGTTTAAGGTGGGAGGCAGCAGTGTTTGTTGGGAGTTTGTGGAGAAAAATTCCTTGCGAAGAATGGAGGGCATGGCCAGGAACATAAGGGACCAAGAGAGAAGATAAGTAGGGAGGTACAAAGGTAAAAAGTAGGGTATTGAATATGATTCTTTGTTTGATGGGAAGCCACCCTATGAACTGAAGTATCTGGGTTGTGGGTTCTCTTTTGGAGGAGAGCAAGATGATCCGAGCTGCCGAGTTTAAGATAGAGTAGAGAGGAGAGAGATGAGAGGCCGGGAGTCTAAGTAGTAGAATGTTACAGTAGTCAAGACAGGAGATTATAAGGGCATGGATAAGCATTTTAGTAGCATTTAGTGGATTAATTCCATTTTGGATAGATTGAGTTTAAGACAGCGGTCCACCATCTAGGAAGAGATAGAGAGCAGACATTTAGAGATTTGGGATTGAACTTCAAGGGTTAGCGTGGGGGTGGACAAGTACATTTTGGTTTATTAGCATATAAGTGATACTTAAAACCTAAAGAACTGATTATTTCTCCATTGATGTACTATCACACTAGTTGCAAGTGGAGAACAGCCTACCGTATTTTATTGAGAGTGTTGGATAATTTATATCTGTATGTAACCCAGAATTGGGATTTATGTCTGTCATTAACAAGAATACAAAACAATTTATAGAGGGAGAACTGGACGAAGCCAACTGGGGAAACAAATATCCTGACTGTGCATCAAACCATCAATCTCCTATAGACATTCAAAGGAAGAAAGTCAGACATAACCCAGAATTGACACACCTGGAGCTTATTGGCTATGATGGACCATTACATGGTCACTTCACTATCACCAATAATGGTCATTCAGGTAAGACTATGGGATTCAGAAGTCGCAATATGGGTTGGATATTCATACACCTAAAATGATTTTTCTTTAAGATTTTCATCAATTATTTCCATGTGTAAAGACCAAAACATGGCCGCTCCATGCGGCAGAGAAACACAATTGATTCTCTGGCTAGTGAAAACACGTGCTATATGTCAGTGTCATTTTTAGCAGATGGATGGTGTTACAGAAACATTGTTAGTTGTATGTGCTGTACATTGGGACTGTCAACATTATGTACCCAGTAACTCAAGTGGCCCTTGCCACAGAATCATGACGCGTAACAGGATAGATTTAACTGCTCACATTTAACATATGCCACACCCTAGAATTCCTGCAGGACACAGGGTAACAATAATTGACCACATCGATATTTTGGCAACCCATAATTGTATACTGCTAAGGTTGCAGCAATCAGCTCTGTTACCCTGCCTCATTCCAGAAACCGGGGGGGGGGGCGGGGGGAATTTTATTAGTATGCATAGCCAATAAGTCTGGCCCAATGAGCGTCTCTTTTATTGACTAGCCAGAGGAATATGTGAGTAACATGAAGTGTGTATAATAACTGTGCATACATGATTAGTTCCCAGGCCACTACCATATATACTTCATTTATAACAAGTTTAGGAAACACAAGACTAAACCAGAAAAACAACAACTAATTAGATAATATAATTTATTTTACAGTTCAAATTAATCTTACGTCAACTATGATTATCAAGAAGGGGTTAAACAACCGCTATACAGCAATACAAATGCATCTACACTGGGGTGGCTTTGATTTGGAAACCAGCGGCTCTGAACATACAATAGATGGAATGAGATATCTTGCTGAAGTAAGTTCAGTATTACATAGTAAATGTAACATAGTAATTGAGGTTGAATAAAGACATACATCCATCAAGTCCAACATTTCCACCCTCCTTTTTAACCCTAATTGTTGATCCAGAGGAAGGCAATAAAACCTAGCTAATAAGGGGAAAAATTCCTTCCTGACTCAAACGGCAATCAGAAAACATACCTGGATCAACCAGAACTGCAGTATATGTATTAATACTAGTATTTCTCAATATTTTTTAGTTTTAGAAACTTGTATCTAGGCCACTAGGCCATTTTAAAGCTATTTACACGGTAGTACTTGTTCTTTCATCTCACCAAATCCGAAATTGGGGAGCAGCTAGCATTGAATATTTGGTAAGGACTTTATATTATCTTTTATTTGTAATTATTTCACATTTATATAAGACAAGGAGATAGATCTGGGAGAAATTGAGCAGTGTTTGCATTAAAACAGAAAGTTACCAGTTTTGTTCATGTCAGTGATATTGTCTGAAATATTTCCAACTCTTTTCTTAGCTCCATGTTGTTCATTACAACTCGGAAGATTACAAGAGTTTTGATGAGGCCAAGGATAAACCCAATGGGCTTGCTGTACTTGCATTTCTGTACACAGTAAGTAATACCCCAGAGCTATAAGTTAAAGCAATCCCTCTCTGCCCACAATACATTGGAAAAGAGAAGGGTACATAAAAACTGCAGCTAAGAAGACCTTGAGTTTCCAAGACCACTAGTTGACTAGTTGAGCCAACCAAAAAGCCAATTGCACCCTATATATTTTTACAAACATAGAAAAGATAATCAATGCACATTCCTAGGCCCCATACAATAGCATATTATATGCACACTGACATACATTGTCCCCTCTGCTGCCACTTCCACGCTTTAGCCACAACGCTCAGGTGCTAACTCTGGTAAGACCATATCCAAAATAATAATAGATATAGAGTAGTGCCAACATACCACAACACACTTACATAAACTTTTGATATCCAAAAAGATATTATAAGTATAGTTATAGTAGTTTAGTGTGTTCTGCTGACGATTTGGAAAGTGAGCATGAATACCATGGCACCCTTTACTGCCATGCTGTGCCAAACTCCTTGGCTGCTTTTTCAATTTCTGGTCTATAGCTCACTAACAAGCCAAACCTGGATTTTATATTTTATTTTTACAAATACAACCAGTATTAATCTTTCGTTACTCTAACCAGACAGAGGTACAAGGTAGACAGGGGCTGGGAACTATCGATGCACAGGGGAATTTACGGAGTCAATTGATCAGTTAGCACTACTTTAATGGATATCTATCGTGTGTAAAAAAAAATTTTTTACAGTTAAAATGAAGAGTACTTGGGACAGGGATATAAGACTGATAATTCTTACCTCTCAATATTGTTTCTGTGAGGAGTACCATCCCCCAAAAAACTGATTCTGCCAGTCTTCCTCCTGGCTTCAGCACTATCTTTAATAAAGTAGTCCAGTATAGTTATCCTTTAACCTCTAGTTTGCGGCAGCGAATAGCGATAAAGACACTCAAGCAGCCGCTGGAAGCCTATTTACCAGCCTTTGGTAAACCTCTTCCAGGAGAATCTGCCTTGTAGTGTCATATGAGTGGAAGGATTGACTTTATTTCCCCTCTAAAATAGTGTTTGGATCTTCAGTTTGTGGGTAACTGTGGTCCAAAAATGACTTTAGGTAAATTAACAGGAATTGCTTTCCTGAGTATTTTTGCAATTTACTTTCATGTTTTTTTATATAGTTTTGAAGATATTTACATTTTTATGTGTGATATAGCAGCAGCATCACCAGATCCTCTGCACTTCCTGCTCTGAAACCATGTGACAATGCTTCTTCCCTGTGTCTCCTCCTCCTCCATTAAAAAAAGACAAAAATTTACACACCAAACACACTCCCTGCTGTGGGCAGTGCTGTTATCCCTCCTCCTCCCCTTCAGACCTCCTTAAGTCATTAACTCGACCTCTTCTGCTTTCTCCTGCACTGAGCATGTGCCAACCGAAGATTAGAAGGAGGAAATAGTATTTTGACTGCAGATTCAGAACCTCCCACCCCCTAACTTTCTGATCAGTGATTCATATGTTGGGATCTGTAGCACGTAGAGAGGTGTTAGATGGGTCATTTTAAAGGTAGGGATCTGGCCTTTCATTTAAAACATTTGCCCTTTAAGCTCTTTAAAGGAGAAATAAGAAGAAAAAGTAAAAAATTCCTATGGAACTGTTGACTGAGTGGTAATTCCTAAATATAGATATACCTGTGAAAATAAATAATAATTAAAAATAATTTAATAAATATAACTGATACAAGCCCATCTATGAGTAAATCCTACATGTGACTTCCTGTCATTTCTTAAGCTCTTTGGTTATTTTTAGACTGGAAATTTTGAAAACACATATTACAGTGAATTTATATCCAAGCTTGCAAAGATACGATATGCAGGTAAGGACTGTTTCTCTCAACTCACTTTATATATGTTTCCTTAAAGGGTGCCTATAATTATTAGTTAAAGATGCATGAAATCAAAGTCCATTCATTAAACAGATAGGACTGTTTCACTGCAGAGCTGCAGCATGTTGAATTATGCCTCATGCACTTCCTTTTTTTGTCCCCACCACTTGCATTATAGTTAAAGTATAAGAAAACTGTAAAAACAACTTAAGTTCAGTATAAAGCTGTGTCTTTAAAAGTAATGTTGGGCAATTTTTTTTTCTATCCCCCCAGAGCCTACCTTTATTGCTTCAAAGTTGATTAGAACAAAAAAAATTAGCCAACATTACTTTTAAAGACACAGCCTTCTGCTAAACTTAAGTTGTTTTTACAGTTTACTTATCCTTTAAAGTTAGTGAAAAATAGCTTTACATGTTAGTTTATTGTTGGCCATGATTATTTAAACAACTATAATAGGCGTCGCCACACGTGTTAGATTAACAGCTGAAGTGGTCAGTCTTTGTATGTTTATCGTCACTTTTCCGGTGTTAGTTGCGCAAACCGATTCAATATCCATCTTTGCACCGGCTGCGTGGGTTTCGCGCATACTGCACAAGTGATTCAATTTAGTGTTGTTTGTGCTTTTGTTTGCACAACTTTTTAAAAGTCCCCAAATGGCAAGGCCATTGCCCAGTTCACCAGGAAACGCAAATGCGATGTTAAATTGCGTATAGGAGATTTACCCAAATCTCTCCCAATATTTTGTGTGTGTAGAAGGCTTAAGGGATTTACTTCCTAAACACTTCCTGCTTTCAGCAGCTTGTGACCTGTCCTCCTCTGCATTGAAAGCTTAACTGTAACTTTTTTTATCTCTATTTTCAAGTCTGCAAACCTTGTATTTGCCTTCCTTTGCATAAGTTCAGACTTTTAATTAACCCTGGTTCAAGAGACCACAATTCTCTTTAAGGAAGCATTTGCTCTTTTGGCCGGTCAAGCTATTTTATATTATTTATAAAATGTTTTGTTGTACACTGTTTCTGTCTGGAGTGGTGGGGATTCAATATTGTTGTGAGTTTCATTAGTGTATCTGCTATTTTTTTTCTATTGGTTTCAGGGCTATTGACTACTAGTATTGGGCTATAACAGACTAAAACTACCGTATATACTCGAGTATAAACCGAGGTTTTCAGGCTTTAAAAAAAGCCTGAAAATCTTACCTCAGTTTATACTCGAGTCAGCCTATCTCCTACCTTGTCCGCTGGCCGCGTGATCCGCTGGACAAGGTAGGAGAAACTTTTTTTTACACAGGGACACAAGTGGCAAATACTTAAAAATAAGAATAAAACCTTCTTTATTTGTGCATACTGTATGCACAAATAAAGGAGGATTTACCCCTATTTGCAAGTATTTGCCACTTAAGATGTTTGAAAACTACAACTCCCAGCAATAAAGCATGCTGGGAGTTGTAGTTTCCAAACATCTTTAGTGGCAAATACTACCCCCTCGGTTTATACTCGAGTCAATGTGGTTTTCCTTCTTTTTTACCTAAAACTAGGTACCTCGGTTTATACTCTCGACGGTTTATACTCGAGTATATACGGTAATCTGTATTAATATATAAGGATAAGAGAGATAGACAGAAAGATGGGGTTCTATAACAAGAAT
This sequence comes from Hymenochirus boettgeri, assembly GCA_019447015.1. Classification (NCBI taxonomy): domain Eukaryota; kingdom Metazoa; phylum Chordata; class Amphibia; order Anura; family Pipidae; genus Hymenochirus; species Hymenochirus boettgeri. The sequence goes on from CM033475.1 coordinate 164,196,122, forward strand.
GTTATGATTCAGAACAACTTGGTCTACTTATTTCCAGGGCAGAATACAGAAATTCAAACACTAGATGTGCTAGCGATGTTGCCTGAAAACTTAAATAATTTCTACCGCTACAAAGGATCCCTTACTACTCCTCCCTGCACAGAGAATGTTCTCTGGACCGTGTTTGATTCTCCTATACTCCTTTCACAAAGACAGGTAATATTTTCTAATACTGTCCAAAAAATGAAAAGTAGCAATACACTGTAAAATGCCTCGCCCATTCACTGAACCTAGTGCATGTTTTACCAGTGGTCTGTATACAAAGCATTTTTTTCACCATTGTCTGTGTGCCAAGCATTTAACCAGTGCCTGGCTGTGTTCAGTGCCAGTTTCCCAACCAGTTTATCAGTGTCTGCATGCCAAGCATTTAACCAGTGGGGGGCCCATGCCCAAATTTTGCATCAGGGCCCATAAGTCTGTAGCTACACCACTGGTGGGGATGTCTTTTATCGGGGTGCACATGCCCTCTAAAGGGACACCAAACCGATGCTATCAAGTATAGTGGGTGCTCTGTCCCGGCCAAGTTCCTACCTTTTGTGCACGACCGGGACAGCGTCTCTGTCAGCTGTGGAGAGGCCCCGAGTGGGAGGTGGGAATAAGCGATCTCACCACCCAATGAATAAAAGATACATATTTACTGTACTTGATAATATCACTTTAATGCCCCTTTTAAGTTTGTGCCAAGACAAGGAAATTATAAATGTTCTGCTTGTATTTTACTACCATCGAACAAGGATGTGGTCATAATATGGACAATACATATGGACAATAAAGTGACGTCCTAATGCATATTAATTATATTTGCCTTGTAAATTGCTCATAAATAGAAATTAGTTTTTGTTATGTTGAAATATGTCTTTAAAAAGCTTGCAATGTTAGATGTAATGTAATTAATGCGTTAGATGGTTAATTTTGTGCACAAAAAAAACTTCTTAAGGTTGAGGCCACACCGGACCATTGCCATCAGTTTGCAACGTGGCCACCCACAATGCAATGCACTGACATACGTTTCTCATGCAAAATGCAATCGTAAGCATGTGAGAAATGTGCTAGTTTGGCCTAGCCCTAAAGGACAACTAACTAAATTTTTTATTTTTGGCTTGTAACTTAAAAAATATTAAGTTTGCACTTAGCAATTTTCTTCCACATATTCATGAAAAGTTAAGATTTGTCATTTAGTGAAAAATGAATAGACAAGAAACACACAGTATACTTCATTTCTCTTAATGTACTGAAACCGTTTGTTTTGGTTTAACGCTGCAATGGACTCACACTGCATTCACAACTATAACGGATGTCAAACCTGAAGCTCTCCAGATATTGGAAAACTACAACTTGCAGCAGTCTGCAGCCAGGGATTGCTGGGTGGTACAAAGCTTACAAGGCTGGTGTGATTTAATATGCTCAGTTAAATATTTACATGATGATAAGCTAAAATATACATAGCCATTTAAATAAATGGATACTTAGCCATTGACAAAGCTCCACGAGCGAAACGCGTTTGGGGTGCTCTCTCTGCCCCATTTTTCCCCCCTGGGTGGATTCTGTCCTTATCACTGCTAATTGAGCCTTTTCATGCTACAGGCCCAGATACTCAGGCACTTTTCTGACTGTCCATGCACGGACCCGGTTTGACTCTAGACGGAACAATAAGTATAGTAACTTACTGGGGAACAAACTTAAATGTGTGATGGGGTGGGTAGATTGATATGTCTCAGCTACATTATTGTTGGTTTGCACACTTATTTGCACTATAATACTTTTGATATATATGTATACCGCTATAGTGCAGATTTTTCACCGTTTATAATAAAGTGATGTTTTTAGACCATTAACCTCGATCCTCTAGGTTTTTTCTTCTTGTGATTTAAGCTAAAATATACAAGCATCAGAATAATCTGTGTTTTTCTACAGATAAACTTATTGGAAAATACTTTATTTGACTGGCATAACAAAACACTGCGTAATGATTACCGCCACACACAGCCCCTTAATGACCGCACTATAGAAGCTTCTTTCCATCCACAAATGCCCAAAGGTGAGTCCCAAGCAGAGAAAAGCTGTGGGTTATAATAATTAATGTTTATGGCAGAAATTGCTGATTAAAATTATACTTGCCTTTCTAATTGCTTTCTAAACAAAGATATACCTGTGTGAAATAAATAAAATCATATACTACAGCGGCTCTGTGATGGGATGAAACACACTGAGCATGTCTGCCCCACTGGAAGTAGGGAGAAGTTCAATGTGCCCATACATGGTCCAATGTATGTTATTGGCTCCCTCTACTGTAGTAAAGGGAGATGGTAATGGAAATTTTCCATCTTTCCCAATAGGTCCCAATACCAACAATATTCAGCAAATTCTGTCATATCTGCCATCAGTAGTGGCGGATATGGTTTGACTTTGAAAGACACTAATGATAATGTAGTGCAAATGTGGATTTCTCAGAATGTTAGGGTGGGTACACACAGACAAATTTTTCTTCCTGACAATTCACCGCTATCGAGTGGTCAGCTGGGGGCAAAGCACTGTTGGTCACAGCAAATGTCTCCAATGGACTGCATGATCGGTGGTGATTAGCCGTTAATACACAGAAATATTGGGCGGTTGGCCCAAAAAATCCATTTAATGATAATTATGGCAAGTAGAGAATATATATAATATTGTTATATAATCCATATATGATCCATTATATGTACCTCCCTCTGAGGTTGTTCAGTGGTAAAACAATAATGAATAGGCACACTCACACACATGCTAGTTATCTCCGGTGCTGCTCTGTTCAAACCCCATTCAAAAGGGCCAATCGTAACTTTAGAACAAAAAAGGAACAAGAACGCTACTCAGATAATCAGGTGATTATCCTTATAGTTTATTCAGACACGCCCTTACAGCAGGGATTGTAATCAAATGCAGGGGATAAATGAGGCGTATTCATTGGCTGACGGAGGATATGGTATGGAAACAATTGGACAAAGTAAATATCAATAAAGCCCCAGGACCAGATGGATTGTCCCCCCGGATTTTAAAAGAGCTTAGTTCAGTTCTATCTAGACCACTGTTGCTCATCTTTTCAGATTTACTTTGGTCTGGGGATGTGCCGCTGGATTGAAAAAAAGCCAATGTAATACCAATATTCAAAAAAGGTAGTCGTTCACAGCTTGGTAACTACAGACCTGTAAGCCTAACATCAGTGGTAGGGAAGGTGCTGGAAACGTTGTTATGTGATCATATCCTTGACTTTGTTTCCAGAACTGATCTTATTAGTAGAAGTCCGCATGGATTTATGAGAAAAAGATCGTGCCAGACAAATTTACTTTGTTTTTATGAAGAAGTGAGTAAGAATTTAGATTCAGGCATAGCAGTGGATGTGGTATACTTGGATTGTATATATATGTATAAACTGGGGACTGTTGGCCTAGAAGAAAACATTTGTTCATGGATAGAGAATTGGTTATTGGATTGCAGATGGAAAGTGGCGGTAAATGGAGCTACATCTATGTGGGCTAAAGTTCTAAGAGGAGTGCCTCAGGGTTCTGTACTGGGGCCGCTTCTGTTTAATCTGTTTATAAATGACTTAGAAGGGAGCATGAGAGCAAGGTCTCTGTGTTTGCTGATGACGCTAAACTATGCACAGCTTTGGAACCTTCAAAGGAAGTGCTGCAAGTAGACCTAGATAGATTATCAAAATGGGCAGCAGAATGGCAAATGAGATTCAATGTTGATAAATGTAAGGTGATGTATTTGGGATTTAATAATCCCTGTGCCACCTACACCATAAATAACTCTGTGCTAAGTGCATCTGTAATGGAAAAAGATTTGGGGGTTTTGGTAGATAACAGACTTAGCTGTAGCAAACAATGCCATACAGCCACGGCTAAAGTTAGCAAGATATTGTCTTGTATAAAGAGGGGAATAGATTCAAGAGAAAAATATTATTCTCCCTCTTTACAAGGCACTGGTAAGGTCTCATTTGGAATATGCGGTGCAGTTTTGGAATGTCATATACAAAAGGGACATCTTGGAAATGGAAGCAGTTCAGAGAAGGGCAACTAAATTTATAAGGGGAATGGAGGGGCTTAAATATGCAGGCAGATTAGACAAGATAGAGCTGTTTACATTGGAGAAGCGACGTTTGCGTGGGGACATGATAACCTTATACAAATATATTAATGGGCCATACAATAAACTCTCTGGTGCATTGTTCATGAATAGGTCATATCAGAGGATTCGTGGACATCCTTTTAGGTTGGAAGAAAAGAAGTTTCATCATCAGGTTAGGAAAGGTTTCTTTACAGTGGGAGCGGTGAAACAGTGGAACTGTCTTCCAGCAGATGTGGTAATGGCATGCTCTTTGATTAGCTTCAAAGAAGCTATTGTCCTGGATAAGAAAATGTCCTGGATAAGTTTCTAAAACTAAAAAATATTGAGAATTACTGGTATTAATACATATACTGTAGATCTGGTTGATCCAGGGATACTTTCCGATTGCCGTTTAAAGTCAGGAAAGAATTCCCCCCCCCTTTTTAGCTGGGTTATTTTGCCTTCCTCTGGATCAACTGTTAGGAAGGGCTTAAAAAAAATTAAATAGGTTGGACTTGATGGACGTATATCTTTATTCAACCTCAATTACTATGTTACTATGTTTGAAACATTGGATTTCTTTGTGTCTGGATAAACTATAGGGGTTCTCCCCTTATATCACCTGTTCATCCAAGTAGCCTTCTGGTTCCTCTTCTTGTTCAGTGGTAACCCATTTAGGAAAATATTATACTTGCCATTGACATGTAAGCAGCACTTACTCTGATGTGTTTGTGTTGTTGCATGACTTCAATCCAGTACTTGTTTTACTCAAGTCTGTCCCTCAGTCCCCCAGCCCTCTGCCAGACTATCTGACTCTTTGTAAGGGCTAGCATGCTCAGTAATCTCTATGAGGCAGCATTGGATGAGGGAATTTCCCACCATGCAGTTCACGTACCAACTGTTACCATTCCAGCCACAGCAAAACTAACAACAGAAGAGTTGATGATACAAAGGCACTTGACTGACAGCTGAAATGTAAGATATTTCAGATTGGATATTTAAAGAAATTGGGGACAGAACAACAAGAAAATGGTACAGTGATAGTTGGGAAGAATTATAGGGCGATATTTATAAAACCTCGCTATCGTTATCGCAAAAATAACGATCGTTATCGGTAAATATCGATCATTATTGTAAAATAACAATCTGCATTTTCCGATAACGCGCGGTATTAACCGATAACGATCGGTATTTTACGATAGCGCAAAATACCGATCGCTATCGTAAATACCGAGCGTTATCGAAAAATGACGATCGTTATTTTACGATAACGATCGGTATTTACCGCTAACGATCGTTATTTTTGCGATAACGATAGCGAGGTTTTATAAATATCGCCCATAGTTCCCAGTAATGGGCAATTAAAACAACTAATTTTCCAGTGTACATATCCTTATAGCAAAGAAGAAAGAACAGAGAAGTTCTTTGTAAAAGAAAGGATACATGATAAACATTGCTGGGGAACTACGTTAACTATAGAAAGATGGGAGATAATATACTTGGCCACTGCATCTGCAAAATGCTTTCTTTTGCAAGTTCAGGCTGCTGAATGAAATACATTATCAGGGAGAAGCATTGCATAAACCAGTCAAAAAGTGTCAAACTTATGCTAATACTAATCAATGTAATATCCAATGTTATAGAAGGTTAGCAAGGGCTTTACACTGCAAAAGTAACGGGGCCTGCTCTGTTTTCACTAACAGCTCTGGCACCCAATGCAATAAGCAAAATGGTTTTAAGCGCAAGTTTTGCACTACCATGTAGTCCAAAATTAAAGTCTATTCAATGGAATTGTGAGCTGGTGCACCATACCTTACCGTGATCCCACCATGCAATAAATCTGGCAAAAGGAATTATTACATTATGGGAACTGGGCCTGTATATTTCCTATAGCAGAATTATATTTAGTAAAAATGAACAGGGTTATTCAATAAAAGTTCTTATTCTTAAATTTGGTGCTAATTTTGCCCCAACCAATCAGATGTTAGCTTTCAAATGTTAAATAAGATCTGATTGGTTGGGGCTAAATTAGCACGATTTTAAACAATAAGAACTTTTATTGAATCTCCCTGAAAGTTTTTTATTTAAATATTTGCATTTGAGTTGTTTGCTTGGTGCTAAAATATAGCATGTTGTTTACCAGACACTTGCCAGTTAGAAATTTCAAACAAACTCCTTCAGATTCAGACTGAATTGAAAGATGTGAAGAAGCAGGTGGATAACTCAAAATCATCCAGGTTACTCAACAAAGGTAAGAGCCAGAGGGAAATTGTTTTGTAAGACTATAGGACATTATTAAATAGATTTTATACAGCTTAAGAGATTTCTAGAAGGTTTTACATCTGGAATGTCAAAGTTGCATCAGAAAAAAAAGTTCTTGGATGTAATTTAGAAGTGGCAAAGGGCTACTTTATCTTAACCATGGTGCCATTGGAACAGATTTTCAGGTGCTTGACAGAAGCACTAATAGGGAGAATTATGATGAGCCGCAAGATCTTTTTGCAGTTCAATATCTCGCTTGTTGCTCTGGGAAAATTCCGATTCAGTCGTTTGTGTCATTTTACTGCAATGCAACTTAGAGAAAGGTTAGCCCTTTATTAAAAATCTAACAAAAGATGTATGTACAGAGAGTTGATCATTGTAGAAAACTTGTACATGCGTGTATAAAAACCTTCCTGTAGTAAGAACGCACAGATGTGTGATCTATTGCAGTGCCATATTGCCATCAGGATTTTTAAACTTTCTTTCAGAAAACACGTTTACTTTTTCAAGATTATTAATTAAAGCAGGTTGGGTACTTGATTAAGATACTGTGATTCTGTGATAGGGTAGAGTGCTCAGAAAATATCATGCCAGCTGTAATATAGAGCTTACAGCTATACAAAGTAAAAGATCCCTGGGTTAAGGTTTGTTATTTTACGATAGCGATCGTTATTTTTTCGATAACGATCTTTTATAAATAGGGCCCATAGCTCCTTATCCTCCCGGTCTTCAATCAATGCATTAAAGGAATAGTTTACTTTGGTAGTGAACTATTCCAGCAACGGCGTTACTTCTCCCTCCAGTTAGTTTAACTGTTGGTGTCCGTAGTGACTCTATTTTCAGTGCAGCCCAGGAGACCCGGATCGCTTACCTATGATAGGAAGGGGTTTGTCTCCCGGGCTATACTGAACATTAATCACGGGCAGTTAAACTCACAAAAAAGGAGAAAAAACTATGGTGCTGCTTGAAGGGATTTTTACTGTTCAGGTCTTTACCCTGGTGTACATTTTTGCTTGAAAATTATTGGAATACTTCATTTTTAATGGTGACAGGCTGTTAATGAGGAGGTGCAGTGGGATATATTTTTATAAAAACATCATAGCCAAGAGGTTTTTAAAAAAATATATTACACTGTACCTCCCCATTGAAAGTCCATAGTCTTATGTATTATATATTTATAGAATATTTTTCTTACATACTTTATCAATTAGAGCTTATATCACAGAATGTGTGACTTTTTAAATGATTTTTTACTGGTTATTTACCCTTTGATTGTCCCTGACCCAGATGTATATTCCTTTGTTATATTCCCTTCAGATATCCCTACTCCCCCATCCTTTCCCTCATTTCTCTTCTCCAAGGAACATCCGGCTGCCCATGTTGAAGTACGACCATCTGAGTCTTTGAGGATGAATAAATTCACCATTTGTGTTTGGGTGAGGACCAAGAACAGTGGCGTCCAGACAGTATTTTCCTACTCTACACACAGTAGTGATAATGAACTAGTTCTGAGTGTAGGTAATGATATAGGGTTGTGGATTGGAGGGATGTTTATAAACTTCAATCTCCACCACACTTCAGAGGACTGGGTTCATTACTGCATACGATGGGAATCCAGCAATGGAGCTGCAGAACTCTTTGTAAATGGGTTGTCTGGCAAGGAGAAGATTCTCCAACGTGGCTATGTGGTCCAAGGTGGAGGTGTTGTTCTGCTGGGAAAAGACCGTCTTGACATTCTGGGATTGTTTTCAAATGGCTACTTTGGATGGATCAGTCAACTTAGCGTTTGGAACACTTTACTTGATTCTCAAGACATCAGGATGCTGAGTCAGTGTCAAGTGTCAAAAATAAAGGGAAATATTATATCTTGGGGAGAGACACCTATGATAGTTTCTGGTGGAATAATTCTGGAGCCTGATACCAGCTGTTAAAAATTCTGTTTCAAAATAAATTTGTATCAAACAGCCATTTTTAAAATTATTTATGGTGTGTACAATGTATTTCTGTGTTAGCTTAAAGAAGAACTATGCTGTAAAATATATTTTCATGATTAACAGTCCAGAGACTGGTAACGTTATTTAACTATACCACCGGGGTAGTTTACTGTCTGCGTTTTCATTATAACTATCCTTATTTTATGAAAACGTCTGCTTACCTGCAGTTTCCTGGAATTGAAACCATGGCTCTGGTTCCCATGGCTGGTTATGTATATGGAAGAGAACATTGCAGTATTAATGGATATATGTTTGAACATCTAACTAGAAGAAGCTATAGGAATATACACTTACTGACAGAGATGTTCTTTGTATGTACTATAGTAGTATTGAACTGTAGTACTACCATATGTGTGTGATGTATCTTATTTGTGTGATTCTTTTTAACATTTTTGTTTGCATGTGCAGGTTTTCTACTTTTACTTTTTACTCATATTGAATGTCAACACACAGCAAATAGCTAAAAAGTTATTGCGAATGGTTTAACCTATTCTGCAATCTTTTTTGCATTAAAGAGATGCTATTGGCTTGGTACATTGGTTGTGATGGTTCCATGACTCTCTTTCTTACAGTCTTAGGCTGAGTATGTACAAGTAAATTTTTCAGCCAAAACAACTGATATTTCCATGTATGGGTCAGGCTGAAATATCTGCTGTGTTTTTTTTCATTGCTGGCAACCAATGTCTGTCGCCTGTGCGCCCAGATTGGACGAACAGGTGATCGGACGTGTCTGTAAATCACGGCCAATCATGTGGCCCCATATGGACTGTACGAACGGTCGCAGCAAAAGTAGCCACTGCCGACACGGATTTATCCTAGTCGGGACAAAAAAATTCCCTTGTGTGTACCCAGCCTAAAGGCATAAAAATAATGTTATTAGTAGCAATTTATCATTAAGTAATTTATCATTAAGATTAAAAATATATACTCATGTGACAATACAACATAGAACAGAATGCAAGATCAATGCATTATACTGAGAACTCAGAGATAATGGAACTATTTAATGTATACAAAACTATTGTTGCATATCTTTTGGATATGCTGGTTATTTAAAGGACATGCCCACAACAAAACCTTTTATATTTATACTTTCCAATCCCACTCACTATGCTTTCTCCTTGCTCTGAAGAGGATACCTTGTGGTCTTTGGGCATGAAGTCATCTATCATGGCCTGATGTACACTGCATAGTCTACACAGAGAAGGAGCCAGGAGCTGCAGGGAAGGTGCAGCAGAAAGTATGTAGCTCTGTAGAACAGCACCTATGGGCTGTGTACCTAAAATTACATTTTGTGGTTGGGCATGACCTGAAATAATCTGTTTCAGTTTGATTTAGCAGGTTAAATGGGGGAATAATTTTGGTACGATACAGAACAGACATCATAACTGAATTTTACTGGGTGAGTGCCAAATTGTATGAATAATAAAGGATTTTTTTTCAACGTTCATATGCATTGGGGTCATTTATTAAGTGGGTACGTTGTGCATATCTGGTAAAACACCACTGTACTTTACCTCACTGTACATAATTTGCCCCCAGTACGCTGTGGTATCGGTGTTTTAAAAATTGCTTCTGAATTTTGCCAAAAAAGACAAACAAGAACACAATGGAGACAAGCCCCTGTTTGGTAGTGTCACAACAAATCCCACAATGTTTAGAGATAAAGCCTCCACCTACCACAAAGGAGGAAACTGAAGTAGCCAGGAGTGTGTGTCATGTCACAGATGGTCTGGATTTTGCACCATGATCATTAAATACAGATTGTGGAGCAAAATGCTAAAATAATGATGTGGCCCTGAAGTACCAAAGCAGTATCTTTATTATGTCATTAATTCCTAATATTTTAGGATAGTAAAGACTTAATGCAGACCCCACACAATGCATTGTTTAGTTATAAAAAGGAAAGTTATTTGTGGGGGGGTGTTTAAATTCTTCAGACAATATTGTCCCAATAGACCAGCAGGCGGCAACCAGGCCATTAAAAATTTTTTTTTGTACAAGTCACCCCTTCCCAGACAAGACAGACTGACTTTCTTCCAAAATGTAGAGTCTTGCCTTTACAGTACTCTTCCTGACACTTACAGTCACTTGAGAGACTCTGAGAAGCAATCCGGCGCAGCACACATATCCAGCTGACATTACTACTCACTGCCGGGCTGTAAGTGAGACAGTGACAGACAGCAAGCAGTGACGTCAGTCGGCAGAGCAGCAGAGGAATATGGGCACCATGCCAGATTGCTTCTCTGAGTCTCTCGAGTGGAGTGACTGTTAGTGTGTACTGTAGTAGAGGCAGGATCTCTTGGGGGAAAGTCAGTGTCTTCTCAGTCAGACTGGCAGTGTCTAAAGGTGAGAAGATGGAGGGGCTTCTGCTGTGTCTTAGGGTGTGCTGAGATGGGTGCATGCTGTATGGGGCCATGAGAATGTTTATTAATAATGTTGTCCCAGTAATATGTGCTCTAGCAAATTGTGTTTCTAGAACTTGTGCTGTGTTTCTTATATTTGGTTGACGATTTCATGTTAAAATCTATAATTCTGTAGAGGTTAAAGGGCAAATCTTCTCCACAAATGCAAAATTGTATATAGGTTTATCACCCACCAAACTCCAAAACTTATGCAACTGATATAATGACACTACTTAAAGCAATGTGTATACAATGGCTGTAAAGGACTATAAAATGGGTTTAAGTACAAGTTGGGGCATGTTAGGACATTTTAGGGAGTTATAGCTTTTAAAAATTTGGAGTGCTTCGGGTTAGCCAACCAGGACGTATTAGGAACAACATGGCAGTGACAACCCAAGCAGTTTGATAAATCTCCTCTCCATACAATATAACATAAGTCTGCATTTATTAGCTCTTTCACATACTTTGGAGCATCACAAGTTCCTTAAAGCCCACTCCACTTCTGGTCAACCCCCACACCCACTTCTGGACAAGCCCCACACCCACTTCCGGACAAAGAACCGCCCAGACAAAACCACACCCCTCTGAACAAAGCCACACCCATTCTGGACAAAGACGCACCCCTTCTGGCTATGTTGGAATTTTGGCTCAGGTGCCAAAAAGTCTAGAGACACCCCTGAGACAGAGCACATTTAGAAACATACAACAAGCTATGTCTCACCTATATCTTTGCTGTGGTTGCTGGGTGATATGAAACTAGTCTGTGTGCACTACAGGTCAGCTCCCATAATCCAACTTATAGTCTAGTCAGTATACTTCCCATGCTCTGTAGTGTTCAACAGATCAAAACAAGAAAGTTTCAGCCTTGCTTCCTAGAAGCTCACAGCTGGATATTTGAACCTGTGATATTCTGGCCTGTGTGTTTCTAAAATAAGTGTTTTATCAGGTGAGCCACCACAGGAATACAAAGATGTTATGTTCATTTGGAAGCTTTTGCTTGGGGCAAAAAATAAAAAAATCTCAGTAAAATAAGCTGACTGTTTTATATTTCCCCAGGACAACTGTATGACTGGTATTTATGTATGTATGTATAGTTTATTTATTAAGAGCCACTTGGGGATGTAGCGCTGTACACTAATAAAATACAATAAAGTCATACAAGGGGGACATAGATAGTTCAGTACGTAAATACGTATATAAATAGAAGTGCTAGAGCTTTGCCACGAGAAGAAAGGAGGTCCCTGTCCCATAGAGCTTACAATCTAGTTAGGTGGGTAACATACAGTTACAATGGAGTGGGTATAAGTGCTGGAGTGAGACGCATGCAGTGCAAATAAAACAATCATATTGTATACTGTGCTGGTTACCAGATAGGTAGGAATAGGATTTAAGGCTAGATTTAAACCTGCTAATAGAGGTTTCTTGACGGAAAGAGAGGGGAATAGAATTCCAGAGGACGGGAGCCACAAGTGAGAAAGGTTTAAGGCGAGAAGAAGCAGTATGAGCGGGGGGTCTGTACAGGAGCTGGTTCTGCATTGAGTGGAGGGTACGGGCTGGAACATATGGGGACACTAGAGAAGAAATATAAGAAGCAGCAGCAGAGCGAAGGGATTTAAAAGTTAGGAGAAGGGTTTTGTATGCAATGCACTGTTGAAGGGGAGCCAGTTTATTGTCCAGTACAGAGGAGATTTGGGATCCAGTTTATTATACTAGAAAGTAGTAGGTTGCAATAGTCCAGACGCAATAGGATGAGAGCATAGCGGTGGTTGGGAGAGAAAGAAACCTGCGGATTTTGGCTATATTGCGAAGGAAAAAGCAGCAAGTTTTTGCAACATAGTTAATGTGGTTAGAAAACTAGAGAGAGGAGTCAATAGGGTAACAAGGCACTTTCATCAGGGACTTCCATATTGGTGTGGAGACATCTGTATAGGAAATAGAGACAGTGAATAGGCTGTGGGTTGTACTGGCAACAACATGGAAACCTTACAGAATTCTTCTTACCTACAGAATATATTTCTCACATGTACTAAATGCAACTTACTAGAGAAGAATCTTACAATGTATAGGTGTTTTGGGGAGAAAAGTTTTCACATTAGGAGTAAAAAATCTAAGTTTAGTTGTCCTTTAATGATGGCAACACAGACCACACTCTGCTCTGCAGCTCAGCAACAACACTGCACCAAGTTGGTTGAAAGTTGGTTTACTATAAACAGTTTTTTTGACACTGTCAAACCAAAATAAATACATCAAACATAACAAAGTGTGTTGTACTTGTGAAAAATGTTGAAATAATGATCCCCTTCAGGATAACAGTAGCGTTTTCTACTTGATTAAGGCATGTCCACCCTTCAAACAAAAGATTGCTCACATGTCGGTCACTTGCCTCCAACCCCTACTGATATATTTGCAGATCCCCTTTACATCAGTTTTACCACAAAACAAGTATTTTCATTTAACCTTCAGTCTTACTTTCCATACAAACCGGGCACAAACGTTAAAGGGGCACGGTGATCCTGTCTAATAGGATTCAATGCCAACCATTGACTTCTATTGTAAATGTAGCGACACTGGAGGCAATCTTCTCACAACTCCGCTCCCCATAGAGGTGCTCCAGGCTCTGCGGGACGTAAATCACTCATACAGCAGCCACAATCACTTCTACCAGCTAGTGAAGGATCGGTCTGTGTAAGTTTAGAAGGATTTTTGCTAAAAGATGAGTATACCGAAAAATGCGTAGGTGGGACCTTAAGCAGTATGTAAAATTAAAGGACAACCGAATTTGCGAGCAATCGATCGTGCGGTCCCATAGGGAATTTACCGACACTTATGATCGTTCGTTCGGCCGATTTGGACGAACGAACGATCGATGTCGGTCGTGGCTGCCCGCCCCACACCAGCCAATATTTTCGGACGATCGACCTAAAGTATCGGTCGGTTGGCCGAAAATATTGGCTGGTGTGTACCCAACCTAATATGATAACAAGGGCTGACATAGACGGGCATACACAAGGCTGATATACAACTAGTTCTGTCAGGATGAGCTGTGATCAGCCCACGAGTACCAAACATTTTTTGTCATACATGGATTAATTTATGTTCAATCATTTTACATTTTCATCAAAATTATTGTTTGGAAATGAACCAATAACAGTCACACACAGAAATCGATTATTCATGTTTTACTAATGGGATTCTTTGTGTGATTATTTATTACCGCTTATACTCGAGTATAAACCGACCCGAGTATAAACCGAGGTACCCAATTTCACCTAAAAATCCTAATAAAGTTATTGACCCGAGTATAAACCGAGGGTAGAAAACTGGCACTCAAGTGTTTGGAAACTAAACTCCCAGCTAATAAGCATGCTGGGAGTTGTAGTTTCCAAACATTTGAATGCCAAGTGAGGGTGGCATTCAAGATGTTTGGAAACTACAACTCCCAGCATGCTTTAGCTGGAGTTGTAGTTTCCAAACATCTTGAATGCCACCCTCACTTGGCATTCAAGATGTTTGGAAAACTACAACTCCCAGCTAATAAAGCATGCTGGGAGTTGTAGTTCCAAACATCTTGAATGCCCCCCTCCCCCTCAGTTCAGTTTGTACCTGTGGACTCTTCTCCCTGTGGAACTCTGTGGACTCTTCTCTTCTCCCTGTGGACTCTTCTCCTGTGGACTCTTCTCCTGTGGACTCTTCTCCCTGTGGAATTCTCCCTGTGATCTCCTGTGGACTACTCTTCTTCTTCTTATCTTCCTCCTCCATCCGGCAGGTACGGTATCAGCATTCCGCAGCCGCGCGCCCATTCCTGTACTGGCGCGCCGGCTGACGTCACTGCCCGGCGCCGGGCTTGGCGCGGGCAGTGACGTCAGGCCGGCGCGCCAGTGCAGAAAAGGATTGCGCGGCTGCCGGAAGCCCAGGTAAGTGGTTGACTCGAGTATAAACCGAGTCCGAGTTTTCAGGCTGATTTTTCAGCCTGAAAAACTCGGTTTATACTCGAGTATATACGGTAATGCCTTTCTTTACCGATGTGAGTCCTTACAAATGTGGGACTTTCTTTTCCATAAACAGTGCATGATTGTTAATAAGATCAAACACAAACTGATTGAAATGAATCAATAACCTGTCAAAATAATTGACTAAAAATTTCTAGCATGCTGGTAATTTTGCCCTAACCAATCAGATCTTATTTAACATTTGAAAGCTATCATCTGATTGGTTGGGGCAAAATTAGCACCATTTTAAACAATGCAAACTTTTATTGAATCTTCCTGTATGTCTTTCTCCTTTTCAGCCTGGATCTGCCTTACTTAAAATAGAAAAGTGGGTGGGTATTTTAGAAAGCCATTAATCATAATGTTATCCCAGGATGTGCTATGCTGGCCATACTGCTGAAATCCCAATGGGACAACCACCTGAGACAAACATTTGCTGGTCAATATTTTTGATTGCAAAATGAATAGGCCCATAAGGAAAAAGTCACAGAAAGGTTGTGAAGTAACACTGCCAGACCTGAGGTGGCCATACACATGCGATTTCCCCAGCATGTGTGCCGACAGATCACATTGGTATCTGTTGGCACACCTGCTGTGGAAACCGCACACACGGACCCGACTGATCCCCATACCGGAATGGGGAATGGTCGGCCATGCTGCCATACACAGTACAATTGGTTTGGCTCCCTTTACTTAAACCTAATCTTACTTAAAGTATAGGGAGCCGATACCCACTGACAGAAATTTTTCAACTACGGTTGTTTGATGGCACCACGGTCGGTTGGGAAGAGCCCCTTCACACTGCCGATTATGGGTAAATCCCGTCGTTCCCCGACGCGATTTACCCATTATGGTTAAAGTTTATGGCCAAGTTTATCAAAAGTCAAACAGCTGTATGACTAGCAGAAATTAAATTGAGACACACCTGCTTCCAGTTCTGGAAGATTTCCTTTAAATGGTTTACCACTAAATAAGTAACAATCTTTAGAACCAACCCCCTTTTACAAAAATATTTATTTGATCTGTTTTGGATCTTGTGTCATTCAGAACAAATAATCAATCCAATAACTATTAACATTGATAGTCGTTTTAATGGACTTCCCAGGGGAAAAAACCCTGGAAGCCAAAATGTCTGGCAATGAATGTTAACAAAGGCCTAATTAAAATGGTGTCACAATAACCTTATCTTTTATTCCTTTAGACATATCCTTTGAAACCGGATTTAAATCCTGAAATTCTTTGGAGTCCATTGTCTCCTCTATTCCATTTCTTTTGGCCATCAGTTGACTGACCTCTAGGAAAGTCTTGCCTTTTGTTTCTGGTACCACAATGTAGATGAATATAAATGTTCCTAAGCAGATAGCAGCAAAAAGAATGAAACAGTAGGAACCCAATCCATTCTGTTAAAGAACAAAAAAAAATATATAGCTATTATACTGTTATTCACTGTGCCATATGAGAAATGCCAACAAAGGACCTAATGGCAGGTTATGTTGTTTTGTGTAAACATTGGATGTGATCTGATTGTGTTTGAACAATATAGGGGTTTTGCAGAAAATGACTGTAGGTGAATCTATAAAGTACTTATTGTCCTTTTTATATTTCCCAGGATAAACAGAAAGCATGGGTATAAAGAAGATGAAAAACAAAAGGAGGAGCAGCGAGAAAAAGAGGACATTACAGAACATATAAGAAGCTATAGGAATAGTACAGGTCATGAGGTATCACTTTTATTTCAAGATGCCTTAGCTTTCATCATTGGTTAACATGGTGACAACATGAGAGGGGGAAAGAACCTCATACTGACAGCAGGGCACAGATGGAGAAGAGAACTAGGAGCAATAGAGAGAAGAGTAGCGAGTTAGAATACTGTGTTAAAAGAACATTCTTTGCAGTTTTTGACACACTTTCTGTTATAATTAAACTGCTCAAAAAAAGACAACTATAAATGATCGTTTAAATGGAAATATATACCCTCACCCACTCCCACATGATTTGCACCCCAGGTGTGGACAGAAACCCATTTTTTTCTATAAGATGATTCATTTAATTAAAGTTCCCCTCTGGCTCTGGTCCCTCTCAGCTGTCAGCAATAAGGCCAATGAAAAGATGTGCTCTGCAAGAAGCGAATCTTCCTCTTGCCACATTGCAGACTGAAGAGAGAGGACGGAAGAGGACCAAAGTGGTTAAGGAAAGGGTACGTAAGTTAACAAGGTGATCAAAGAAGATTTTATAGTTGAGGACCTACCGGTTTATGTTCTCATCCTGAAAACTATTTCTAGGGAAAGGAAGATGAGCAAGGGGAAGTGAGCATAATTCTTCTTTAAATCTAGTAGTGACTCTACACTCACCAGAAGAAATTCAAAAACGAGGCCAATGGTAAAGTTTGAAAGCCAGTGAACACTGCCTGCAACCATAAAAGCTGCAGGGCGGGAAGCCTGACGAAACATCTCAGTGGTAACCACATAGGGAATAGGGCCTGGATGCAAAAAAATGAGAACAGCTGTTAATTATGTAAACTGATCAAATAAACAGACCAGGAATGTTTAGTCAGTGGCCCTATAAATGTTCAGCATGCAGTTTACAATGACAAATCCAAATAAAAAGAAAGGCTGGAGGTCATGGTCTTTGCAAGCATCTTCAAGCTTCTATAGTTTGAGAAGTAACTGACTTATTAATAGTAATATGAGAAAAAAGTTCAAGCTATGTAAAGGGTTTCTGTTTATGGGTAAAAATAAGGTGTGAATCTTTCTGTGTAAAGGGGCCCATACACTATATTAGACATTTGTCTCTAGATGTCCATCTGTAGATAAATGTCTAATCTTTCTGCCTGGCCCAATCACACAACTTGAGATCACAAAATGAATGGGCCAAATTGGATTATCCCAAGATAAGAACCGCTGCTTGTAAAATGCAGTCTTTACTAGAGATGGGATCCGGATCCGACATGGAACCCCTTGTTCCGAAACCCAAATGATCGTCCGGATTTTGGGATTTCAGAGCCTATTTTCTATAATTATCGAAAATATCATTGATCGTTCGATAATCCTTGAAAATATGATTGGAAACTTGAAAGTAGTCTCCGATTGCATTTTTGAGGGACAACGAACATTCAAAGCCATTTTCGAAAATTATCAAAAATAGCCTTGAGCATTTGATAATAATCGAAAATTCAGTCCGTTTTCGGATTTTTGGATCTTCGGGATTTTCTCAAGATCCGGAAATCCGAAAACGGAATGAAACCGATGAGTTTCGGCCATCTCTAGTCTTTAGACATTAGATAGATTAGAGGAACCTCTATAGACAAAGGTCTAATCTTTCTAATGTCAGGCCAACTTAAGTATGCAATATATAAGAAAAAGATGATGAAGGATCGCACAGCTTGTAGATGAGAAAAATTTATTGAACCATACAACACAACATGCACAACGTTTCGGGGGGCTCCTCCCCCTTCCGCAGGAGCACCTGAAGAAGGGGAAGGAGCCCCCCCAAAACGTTGTGCATGTTGTGTTGGGTAAGGGTTGGAAGAATCTGCACCCAAGGCCTTTGGATGTGCCAAGGACTCTATTGTATACCAGCTTAAGTATGATTTATTAAATGATTGGTCAGTATAGGGCTTGTTTTCCCTATACTGAGCAGTATATAGAAATCAGTATATAGAGATAAACATTAATAAAACATCAATAACATTGTAGAATTACAGGTGCTTACTTGGTCCAATAGCATGACCAATAACGTATGCAAAGACACAGGCAATGCTGAGATATGGCATCCATGGTACTGTTGTCTGGAGAGATATGGATTTTAAAAGAATGGAAAAAAAACTAAATAACTTATAAAGTCAACTTAATAACACACAGACTAATCAATTCAAGGGCTGTCCACCCTTAAAATAAAACAATAGCAACTTTCAGTTATCTGCCCCCAACCCCAAATGCTATTTTTACCAGTGTACAACAGTGTAATAACATTAACATATGGGAATGCACTAAAACTTAATTTTCATCCAAACAGCTACAAAAAAAGACAGAAGACTCCTTAGAGAGAAAATAGACATATACAACACTAACAAGACAGAACAAATATATAAGGGATAATACGCTACCTACAGTGTAATATCCGTATATTATTCTGTAAGTAGCATATTATTCCATATTATACATAAGGTAAAGAAGATAAATCCAGCACAGGCTCTGTCTCCCCCTTCCCTCAACCCTCTCCCTGTCCCTCCCTCCCTGTATTAGTGATGCAGACATCCCACCCTGACAAAACTCATTTCAGGGAGGGTACCCACACATTTCAGGGAGGACACCCACCCCCTAAAGCTCCACCCCAAGATTAATGCATAATCCATGTATACAGACACAAACACATGCACACAAACACATGCATCTCAACAGACACACACTCATGAGAACAGTCAGATGCATACAACAACTCATGTCACTATTAAGTGTTTTTGTCACTTGTTAAAGACTCTGACATTATTGTGTTCCCTCACTCTAATTCAAACAACACATTTCAGGGAGATTGTATATTATTTCAGGGAGTCAGGGATCTGCCATTAAAATCAGTGAGACTCCCTGAACTTCAGGGAGAAGTGGGATGCCTGGTGATGTAGATAACAAGCCTGTTTTTGTACATACAAATATTTAACTGCAGTTTTTATCTGAAAATAAAAGAAGACAATAAACATCGTCTCTCACCCGGTGCAGTTCCAGTTTGTTACACTGACTGACTGAATTACTGTGCTGATAAGGAGGAGAGAGCACATTCCTGTGAGTCATAATGGACTTGGCCGCTCGCTCCTCCTTATCAGCACAGTAATTCAGTCAGTCAGTCAGTCAGTCAGTCAGTCAGTCAGTCAGTCAGTCAGTCAGTGTACAGAAACGGGCTTGTTATCTACATTACTAATACAGGCAGTGACTGTATTATCTGTATTATCACTGAGTGACTGTTTATATAGATTCTTGCCACTGCACCTCCCCATTGAAATGCCAGAGCCTTATGTATTAAAATAACAATATTGATTTAAAGATATTATAAAACCACAGAACAGTGTGATCGATGGGAGCTGTAAACCACAAGCTGGACATTTATTTCTGAAAAAAAAGTTTTCTTGCTAGGGACGAGTCCATCCAACTTTGGGACAGTGACTGCAGAGTTTTTGTTTTATCCCAATGGCAGCCCTGCCACTAGGCCAGAGAAATTCTGTTTGTGACTATGAAAACTTTGTCATGCCAACATTCCAGACTGAAAAAAATGGGAGAATTGGACATAATGTCTTTGACTGAAAAGTATGATGTAATGGGTAGAGACAAATTATGGCTACATTTCTTCATAATCAGTTTGATATGCAGGTGACAAAGGCTGTAAGCTTGGGGCAAGTTCTGATTCTTGGGGACTTTAACCTGACATTGATTGGAGAAGTGGAACTGCCAACACAGTAAAGGTTAAGGCAGGGTACACCCCCCCCCCTTGGCACACCACCAGCAACAACCTCACCTTTTATGCCACCAGTAACACCCCACCCTCCTTGGAACACCACCAGCAACAACTCCCCCTTGGCACACTACCAACAACAACCCCCCTGGCACACCACCAGCGACACACACTTTGGCACATTTCTAGCAACACCCTTTTCCCTCTGAGCACACCACCAGTTCACAAATCCCCCCCACCTACTTGGCACACCAGCACACAAATAACCCACCCCCTTGGCACACCACCAACACACTAATACCACCATGACACTCCAGCAACACAATATTCACAGTAATATCCCCATTGCATACCCACCAGCACATCCCCCCATATATCCCCCCAACCCAATTCCCTCAAACAACTTTTTGGCAAATGCTGTATAATTATGTTATGTAGTTGTGCTGTGCTACTAACCTGGCTAGCAAAATAGCAATTGGATTGGAAAAGGTGATAACCAGCACATGCTCCACCAGGCAGATGTAGCACACATGCGCAGCAGCACTGTAGACTGTTGGCCTCAAGAAGAGAAGTGCACAGCTCAGCAATGCACACCATGCATTTACTGTCACTTACACTGTTTGGCTCTTGATTGGATGCCCAGGCCAGGCCCCAGCTACATTTAAAGGGGGCATAAATGCTGGCCGGGCCTGCACGGAGTAAAGTGAATAACTATTTTTTTATGCATAGCCGAGCACAAGCAAGCTGGCAGAACAGAAATGTGAGTGAACTGGAAACCAGCTGGACTGGGCTAGGACGGGCCCCATTGGCATATGATAATCCGTCCCTGTGCATGTTACTGGTATTGATACATAAAGTTGCAGTTGATCCAAGGATATTTCCGATTGCTACTCAAGAAGGAATCCCCCCCCCCTTCCCCATACAAAAACAAAAAACTTTTTGGTAAATCTGTTTTGTACTGAGACCAGTGGGATCTTAGACAGCCTCTATTTTATCATTAATCAAACTGCAGGTATAAAAAACAATTCTATTACATAAAAACAAACAACTTCCTGTTCTATGGAGAAGTCTTTACTTAACCTTCATTCAAACTCTGCATACAATACCATAGCAGGTAAACTCTTTCCAACATTTCTCACCTGATACACAAGAGCAATGGTTAGCATGACACAAGAAAGGCAACAGGTCCCAAATCCTGTAAGTAGCAGTATTCGTCTCCCCCAGGTATCCACAATGAATATCTGATGCCAGAAAGATGAAAACATGTAGTTAGAATTTATTATATAAAGCATGATATATAAAACACATGTTTTGTGCTTCAATCTACTACTACTACTACTTTATCATTAAGCAATCCTTGTACTCCACCCTTACAACTGAGCAGAACAGCAGGACATTGAGTAACCATTTGTATCTGTGAACCAAAGGAGTTAATAACAGATATCTGGCTTATTTACATTGGTTGTGGGACTGGTGGTTTGGATTGAAAACTACTGTTGGCCATTAGGAATAGTGTATGGGCACTTGAATGACTGAGCCACATACAGAGGTATAAGAGGTTGGTCAGATGTGTATGCCTGATTCTTGAGGTGAAAATCTGGCATGTAATGAGAGATACCTTTAAAGGGTATCACGTAATCCAAAAATTGTTTGTTTCCCCCGCACACCTGTAAGGCAATATAGTAGTTGCTGGGTGCTACTCAGAAAAGAGAGGTGGTAGCAGGGACAATGCCCTATTAAGAAAGGAATCCTACTGGATCTATAAACTAAATGCTTTGCAACCAAAAGGGTTAAATACCAATTTAGGACTAAGGTGTTTCCTCAACGATAGCTAATGACCATTATTCTATCTGGTTTTTGTATGTTTTACTAGTATTGGACTTTGTATTATATATATGCAGATGCTGTTCTAGCCTTTATGGTATTTTTATGGTATTTTATTCACATCTTCACAACATTTTATTTACAGAATATTTATATTTTTATTCACAGTATATTTATATTATATAAAATATTACCAATTGGGTATGTACATTCTATTGTATTAATATTCCCTCATAGGGATAACACTACAGTTAAATATGAACTTTATAGATGATAATATTAATGTATACAATTTTAAATGTACATTGACACACTTTCTGGTTGAATATATTATGTGGGTCCTTGTTGTTATATATACTTATTGTACACTAGAGGTCACTGTTACTATTTACTTGTATTTATTTTTTATTGAATCATTACCAAGGGGTTAATGCTCCAATAGTTATTTAAACTGCACTTGCACTTTGTTTGGATTATTGTGTGTCTGAGGAAGGTGCCACACGGGCACGGAAACGTCACGTGTTAATAAACACAGTTTGGTGGTTTAAGACTGGTGTGCGCTCTGAATTATATACTTTTTGGATTTGAAGTGTATCACCACTAGGGAAAATTAATTTGGACTATTTAGTTTTATTGAAAAATTAGAGGTAAAGGAGCTGTGTCTTACCTCCCATTCTTCAATAAAACCTGTATGCGCATATGCAAATGTGATACGCATGCACGTACAGTAGGAACCTCTTTTTTCAATGAAACTGAGAGACCAAACTTAATTTTTCCCAGTTGAGATACCCTTTAAATCATCTGTGTGTGCAGATATATAGGGCCGTAATTAATACAAGATCACTCGTATTTGTACTGTTTTCAACTGCATTGTTCAACCAGGGGAAATGGGGGTATTGTCAACAGACATTGAGAAAGATGGGACAGGATGAGGTTTAGGTGGAAAAACAATCAGTTCAGTTTTAGAAAGATTTAATTTGAGGTAGCGTTGAGACATCCAGGAGGAGATGGCAAGAGGTAGTAGGAGACACGTGATTGGATGTCAGGAGTTAGCATAGGGGTGGACAAATGTGCTCCTTATATTTCAACCCGATCAACCAAAATACCAGAATAACGGTCGGGTTGTAATCGTCTTCTGTTTACAGGGCCGGATTTACCATTAGGCTCAGTAGGCACGAGCCTAGGGGCACCTGAGTTTGGAGGGGCGGCGGTCAATCTCCTCCCACCAATCCAACCCCTTTATAGTCTATTTTCCTCCCCAAAAAAGAGAAAATGGGTGTGGTTCAGGGGTGTGGTCTGTGTTTAGGGGTGGGGATAAGGACGCCAGGCTCTTCGGGCCTACAGGCTGCTGAGCTGTAAATCCGGCTTTGTCTGTTTACCTAGCCTTTACTGGTAGAAAATATATGAAATGTTATTGTTTATGACTGACAATAGATACTCAACATTGCAGCAGAGACCTAACATAACCTATTACAAGGACAGCTGTAAATGCCTACAATCTTAACTTTTAGATAATAAATACATTGAATGACAGGTTTGTTAGAAGCTCTACATAGACATCACTTACTGCTGCCACAGTCATCACCACATTGACAGATCCTGTAGCCACTGTAACATACTGGATGGTGTCTTCTCGAACTCCAGCTGATTTGTATATACTGTCTGCATAATAATACACCTATATATCAGACATATATTAAACAATGTTACTCTCTAGAGTGTACAGAACAAATGTATACACATAGGTAGGAAATCAAGGAAAGAAAAAAGAAAGACAGAGACAGGTTTAATGAAAGTGAACCATCTGCAAAGTTGGTTGTTCCTAAAGAAATGTGAATATAATAGCTTAGATGGCAAAAATCCAGTAGTGCTTTTCTAGTTAGGCAATCTATAATTTAGAGTTCAGGCTCACCGCATTTATCCCTGAGAGCTGTTGTCCCATGTTCATTATAATAATGGAGATAAGCTGCCAACGCAGAGGGCGGATGGAACAAAGGTTTCTGACTGATAAACGACCTTCTGCCTTTTCTGATTGGTCCTCTTGGTACATCTCCTTTATTTCACCATCCACATCTTCCCAACCTCTTATCCGCTGAAGAGCTTCATGGAACATAATAATTTACTAGTTCCTTGGCCACAGATGTTTGGCTTATTTAAAATTTATAATACTCAATAAGGGAATGCAAATCTAACATTATTCTAGGATATTCTCAGAACTTAATTTAACCGCTATACATGTGAATGAAATTTACCTTAAAGTTACCTTTAAAGTTGGCTAAAGATAGTAAGTAAATTATATTTTATTTTCTGCTGCGCACCATTGCTCCCCTGTGTTTGGGGAAACTTGCATATACAGTTCTGTATTTCACAAAATTATTTTTTAAAGAAAGAAAGAATTAATTTTTTAAAATTTTGTTCAATCTTTTCTCAGCATTATAGTGAATCTTTTTGCTTTAAATCTTCACACTGTGTGCTATAAGGATTATTTTACAAACATCTAAGCCGTGGTATCGCTTTATAGTGTTTGTTAATTAACGAACGTTCGATCGTAGAATACCGTGCAGTAGTAAACTACCGCACAGTATTCTATGGGGATCATAAATCTACGATTTCATTATCGTAGATTTACGATCGGTATCGTAAATGTATGATTGGTATCGTAAATTTACGATCGTTAATACGATCGTTAATCTCTAATCGGTTTAACAATCGTAAATTTACGATGCTGATTATTAAAGGCACGGTATCGCTTAAAAGTGATACCGTGGCTTTATAAATATGGCCCTTTGACTTTGAGAAAGTCCAATCACAGCATTCTTCATCGGTGGCTATATTGTGTAGTGCAGTATCAGTCAAAAAATGTACCCTTTTTGGCTTTATCCTCATTGCCCCTGTGTAGCAATGTGTATCTTGGACTCTCTGGAAAGAAGGGCAGGAAAAGAAGTTCCAATAGTGCAGGGATTCCAGTAAGAGCCAGTAGAATTGGCCAACCTGTAGTAAGTGTTGAGATGTAAGGAGTGTATAAATCTTGTACATTTTAGTCATGGTAAATGATAAAGCAACATTCACAGATATTTGTTTTTACACTACACAAAACAATTTAACTTTGATATAAATTCATATCGCTAAATCAACATCAAGAACAATGTATCAGTCTACTAGACCGATTCAGTAGTATAGTAGCAGGGCCATTTATAGGCATAGGCCATCTAGGCAAAGAGCTAGGGCGCCAATGTTAAACCAGGGTGCCCAGTGTTCTCCCTAGCATCTCCCTGTCAGATTTTACTTGCTGTGTTAGATCTGCTCTCCTTGTTCTGCTGTAATTTGTAACATTGTAGTGAGTAGAGACCTGAACTCAGCTCCCTCTAGTTGGACACAATGTTACAAATGAACTGAAGGTGAAGGAAGGAGGGGGGAGGATGAGCTCAGTTAATAGTACTGAGGAGAACAGTTCTAAAATGCCAGGTAAAAGCTGCTGCAGACTTTATAACAGTGGCCTGTGTAACTAGCAGCCATGAGATCCCTATCCCTGCCTCTTCCTTCCATCCAACTCTCCAATTAGAACTTAGAGTAGGTGAGGGGTGAACAATTCAATGGAGGAGCAGGGGAGGACTGGCCCAGTAGGCTGAGGGGAAAATGCCCCCTAGACTGGTCTCCAATGAAAGATTTGGGCTGCCACAGAAGCTATTAGTAAGTTACGTGCTTGAAAGGCCGAGAACATGCCTCTAGCTCTAACATAGGTAAGGTACAAGAAACCCCTCCTCATAGTTCATATTGTTTACCAGTCAGTCCTCCAGTTTATTAGCAGCATTAATCAGTCATCCAATTTATTAGCAGTGTAAGTCAGTCCCCAAATTCATTAGCCAGTGTTATCAGCCCTCCAGCTTATTAGCCAATGTTGTCAGCCATTGAGATCATTAGACAGTGTTGTCAGTCCTTCAGATCATTAGCCAGTGTAAGTCAGCCTTCCAGTTCATTAGCCAGTATCATCAGCTCTTCAATTCATTAGCCAGTGTTGTCAGCCCTTCAAATCATTAGACAGTGCTGTCTGTCCTTCAGATCATTAGCCAGTGTTGTCAGCCCTCCGGTTCATTAGCCAGTGTTATCAGCCCCCTAGTTTATTATTCAGTGTTTGTCAACCCTCCAGTTTATTAGCTGGTGTTAGTTAGCCCTCCATTTCATTAGGAACAAAGGAAACTTTGGGTAAGTATAACTTGACCTACAAAGTGTACCCAGGGGTGAGAACTTAGTGATTCAGGTCCTCATCCTGGGTATTTATAAGGGGGAGATTTTATAATTATAATTGTCCTTTAACCACATCATACACTTGATGGGAGTAGTGATCTAAAAAATGGGTGTAACCTTAACAAAGTGGGCGTGGTCAAAAATGTTGCAACCTACCGTGAAAGGGCCACTTGGCCATATTTGCCCCCCAGGCCAAAAGGTCCCAGTCCTCCCCTGTGGAGGAGACACAGAAAGCAGGTACATACTGTATATCATGTCAATGCTGGCAGCTGGAAGGGTTAAAGGTTATACTCTGCTGGCACTGAAAGTGTTAATGCCAATACTCTGGGAAAGTGCTGCCACTGAAAGTATTAATGGGAAAGTCTGTTGGCATTGAAGGGTTAATAGTAATACTCTGCTGGCACTAAAAGTGTTAATGGCAATACTATGGGGAAGTCTGCTGGCACTGAAGAGTTAATAGCAATACTCTGGAAAAGTGCTAGCACTGAAAGTATTAATAGTAAAATCTGCTGGCACAAAAGGGTTAATGGTAATGTTCTGCTGGCACTGAAAGTGTTAATGGCAATACTCTGTGGAAGACTGCTGGCACTGAAGGGTTAATGTCAATACCCTGTGTTGGCACTGACATTATTAATGCCAATACTCTTGGAAAATCTGCTGGCACTGAAAGAGTTAAACATCTCAGATCTCACCAAATTTCCCTGTTGTGCCTTACCCGGCTAGAAACTATTTCTGGGGAGATCACTGTTGCCGCTGAAACCTATCCTGTCCTTCCAATCTGTATTTCATTGGTGGCCAGTGTCGCTGCATACCCACAAACGTATATATATACACGCCCACCTCACTTAGTATATCGTGCGCCTCTTACCAACTAGTAAAGTGTTCCCACTATAAAGAACAGCAGCAGTGGACAGTGTCAGAAGGAAGAAACCCAACTGTAGTTTGACAGGCTAAGTTTGAATTTTATATTTATTTTCTGACAATTTAATAATTTCCAAGATTAATATTACCATTTCCTGGTCATATCACATGGACCTCTTAACAGCTGCAATTCCAAAGTGGAGACATGACTTGCCTTTGATAAGCTGCAGCCTAACAGCCACACACAGTAATGCATGTAAAATCCGCAATTCAGCTAATATTCCGTTATCAGAGCGCATGCGAGTCTCAGAAAAAAGGGTGTTGCATCCTCTCTAAAAATGGATTGCAGCACCCACATTGTGTTAGTTTGGTACATGTTTCTCAAACACTATCAGGTTGTAAAATGTGACCGCTATCATGAGAAACGCACTAGTATGGCCAAGCCCTAACTGTTTTTTCCTATGGGATGTTCTATATACACGTCCCAATGAGGAGCTCAGTTGTCAGGTACAGACCAAAATATCCTATGGCCTAGATAAAGGATGAAATAGTTATAGTAGTTTTACTCCAAAAGAATATAATGAAAAGGTAAGTAATATAGAATTCAGAAAAAGCCTATAAAAAACATTGTCAGAAGGATAACATAAAGCCAGAAAACAATATTCCCAAAGCCTCACCTTGTGTGTTTCCAAGAATGAATCGGATTCCAAATATCTGTGCCATCAAGATACCCACTGTTATCATCAACTGGGGCATGATTCCGATCCCACCTCGAAGATTTTTTGGAGACATTTCCCCCACGTACATTGGAACAACATTGGAAGAGAGACCTGAGACATATGTAATCTAAATGAAATATATGGATATATAACACTATGACCTTTTATTATTATGGAGCATAATTTACCTGCACAAATTCCAACAACAAGCCGTGAAGCTATGATGACTTCAAAGGTTTTGGCCACTACACTGGTTCCCATTAGTATGGCTGGAACAATGGAGAAGATATTGTTGAACAGCAAAGTACCTTTCCTACAGAAATGTATAGAGAAAGACATTATAACTATATATATTTAAATCCTAGGTTAACAGAAAATGATGTTTCACCTTACAGAAGATTGGAAATGATCCCTCTCTAATATACACAGCATAATAATTGTCTGCATTGATTAATTGCATATACTGATATATATTTTAATTGATATATTATTGTTAAGTGCAGACTATTGGCATGGGTCCAGGTTCCTGGGGCACTTTCTTAACTTAAAAGTGCTTGTATCTCACATTTGCAAAAATGTTCTCTTAGTTAACTTTTTTGTTTAGAATTTTTTCTCATGACTTTTTACTAAAAAAAGACAATTGTATTGTAAAAATTAACTTTTTAAAAATGAAACATGCTCCCTGGGGCGGGGAGGTAGGATTGATAATTCCTACCTCCCAATATTGTTTTATTGAGGAGCTACAACACGAACAGTTTTCCTCTGCCAGGTTAGTGCCATGGGCCTTCCTTTATTAAAGATAGTGCTGAAGCACTCAGGAAGACTGGCAAAAAACAGTTTTCTTCATGCTGCTACTCCTCATTAAAATGATATTGGGAGGTAGAAAGTACCAATCCTACCATCCTGCCCCAGGTACTTTTCATTTTAACTTTTTTGAAAAAGATGTACATCTTTTTATCCCAAAATACAAATCATTTTATACAATTTACATTTATCACAATGATAATACATTTATGAGGGTGTGGTGTGGCAGATTTGCGATACTGATAATGATCGGTAGTAAACGATCAGTATAAACCTTTTGTATAGGACCTTTCCAATATCACGGGTTTACAAATATGGCCCATAAAACATTTTGAATGTTCATAAAATTATAAAAATCATTCAATGGGTAACATAAGAAATTATTTTGCACTTCCCCAGATTTAAAAGACAATTATTATTTTGAAAAGTTTTTCTCACAATTGTAATCTTCGGATTACACTAATACATTAAATTTACTGTAAGCATTCTTACACTGCTATCCTGCACATTCCAATAGTTACATCCTACAAATTCTACGAGAAGTGCCTTTTGGCCAGTATTTATAAACCCGGAAAGGTTTATACTAGCTGGTAACAATCGTTAATTATTTTATGACCTGTTGTTCTTTTATGGTCATATTCATAAATTTATGGCCATGGCTGTACAATGCCTATGCAGTTGTTATACAGATGCAGTAGTAAAATAGTGGGGGTAGTGGCATTTTACAACTGGGTTAAAGATGCAGAATCGCAAAATAGTGATACCACCCCATAATACAAATATCCCTTTTTCCTGTAAAGACCTTTATAAGGCCATACACTGCAAAGTTTGTCCTCTAAGATGAAGGACCTTTATACATAGGCCATTTGGTTCACAATTGTGATATTTACCTGCCTATTTTGGAGACCAGAGGACCCACCATTAAGGATCCAAAAAACCCTCCCAGCGGATACAAAGACACAGTGAGAGACCAAAGAAGAATTAGGAAACCATCATCAAAAGAGGAACCAACTCGATCATAATTGGTTGCATTGTAGAATGCCTTCATAAACTACAATCAGAAATAGTCCAATAAATGTTAAGGAATACAAGGTTGCATTACATCTTGGCTTACTAGAGGATAATACCTAATTATGCATAGTTTTATGGTATCTTTCTTTACAGCAAATAGGCCAATGTAGGGTTTCTTTCCATGCTGATTATTATGCTCGGTCTTTTTTTATTACCATGTTTATATTTTTATAATCTGCTACAAAATGTACTTGGCAACAGATACAGTAGTTAGGAGTAATATCGACAGAAATCAATTTGTTAAATGATACAGTATGTAAATACAGTATGTAAACCGAGCCCAGCCACCTTTTATAAGAGACACCATGACCCAAGTTAACTTCCCCTTACTGTGTCAGCTCCCACTATGATGAGTGAGGTATGCTGGCTACACACATGCAACTGGAACCTGCCAGAAATGTATGCTTGTGAAGGTTCTCATTTATCCAGGCCATGGTATATCTGTTGTATTCAGCTAGATAAACTGGAGTTTAGATCTTGAACATGTTTCAAGAACTAAATTGAAGTCAAGTTGATCTAACTGAATACAACAGATCTTCCAGAAATGTGTGCCAATTTGCAAATATTTTTACTTGATCAACATCTGTGTAGGCATCGATTATTCATGTGACTACACACAGCACTAAAATTATAAGCAGCCTGGGTATGCTCAAAAGACAAGGGACTTTAATAGTGTTAATTAAAATTACAGCTTTGTTATTAATGTTTGAATTGTGGCAGTTAGGGAAATCTATTTTGTAGGAAATGTACGGTATGCTATTTCGTAGAAAACCTTTAGATTTCCTTTAAAAATAATAGACACTATAGCTGAAAATCAGGATTAAATGTGGTTAGAGTAGGATACCCACAGGTGCTGGGGAATTCACTGAAGCCACGTTATAGCCATACTGGAAGGAAGATCCAAATGTTGAAATCAAGGTGGCCAGGAAAAGCGTCACTGTCAGCTTCTACAGACCAAAGGCAGAGATTAAACAGTTACAATTTCATCAGGATTAATACAACTATTGGAAGGACTGTATGGGAAGAGGTAGATTTGTTTGCCAGAAAGGAATATAACTTATCATTAATATCTGGATCCAAATGCATGTAATAAACTGTTAAACTTAAGGGTAACTGTGGTCCCCACACTACATCAGTGTATCATATATTTATTGTGCTAAAAGTATATATGCATGTATATGCTTTTTGCACCATAAATATGATACACTGATGTAGTGTGCTCCTTCTATCTTTCTTTGCTGTTGGACTTTACATACCCCAGGCTCTGAAAGGATTGCACCTACCGATTATTGGCAATTGCTAGCCCTGGTATGCTAGAATGACTTTACATTTGTTTAGGCTGTGTAAGAAGCCCTCCAGTTAATCATCCAGTGTTTAAGTAACAGTGGGTGGTGAACTGGAGGGATGACCTAACGGTGTCTGTTGAAATTGAGGGCTAACAAAAAAATTGGCTTCTGAAACCTCCAGCCCTCGAGTTCAGCAGACACTTTAAGATCAGGCCTCCAGTTCAGGAGACACTGTTTGGTCAGCCCTCCAGTTCAGAAGACACTGTTAAGTCAGCCCACCAGTGTGACTGGTACATAAATGTTTGCCCACTGTGACTGGCACATACAAGTTTGCCCACTGTGACTGTTACAGTACATGCAAGTCTGCCCACAGTGTGACTGGTACATGCAAGTCTGCTTAGTGTGGCACTGGTACATGCACGTCTGCCCACCGTGTGACTGGTAAGCGCAAGTTTTCCCACTGTGACTGGTACATACAAGTTTCCCACTGTGACTGGCACATACATACAAGTTTGCCCGCTTACTTTGGTAGAAGGCAGGCAGAGGCAAGATGAGGTGGAGACATGAGAGGCACACTGTCTGGAAGCAGGAACCTTTGCGCTGGTGCGCGTGCTTTTCGCTTTTGCTTTTCCTGCTGTGGGCTGTCTATCATCTGAGTGGCAGAAGTTCTGCCTAAGCCAAAAGGCGCACTCTGCCTCATGGGAGAGGCAGCCTTGGATCACAGTGCTAAGGACAACTCCCCTATACTGTTGTAACTTTTGATAAACTGCAGTTAGAAGTGTGATCCAGGATTTTTTTTTTAAAGGTAGCAGTGTGCCCTTTTTAATAAAGGCCACTTGTATGCAGATCACAGTTCCCCTTTAAAGAAAAATACTTACCAACAGTGTCGGATTAGGGTGATGGTGCCCACCAAGAAGCATTATTGTTCCTTTGCCTTAGTATCTAAATTGTAACTATTTTCTCTATTTTCATGTACTGAATGAAAGGGCTTTGGGCCCACTGTGGTTTACCCCCTGAAAACCTGCGGGTCAGCCTGACCCTGACTACCTACAGTTAAACTTGCTAGGTCTGGTCCTACCGGTCATGTCTGTTGTCTGGCCAATGGAACATGGTACTTTTTCAGATACTGCAAATTTAAAATACGGCCTATAGAACCTTTTAAAAGTTCACAAAATTATCAAAATAATTAAATGGGTAACATGTGAAATGGTTTAAAAGAAAATAATTATTTTGAATTTTTTTTTTCTCACAATCTTTGGATTATGCGGATACATTCAATATACTATAAGAATTCTTACTTTGCTTTCCTGCACCAGAGAAATACTTTTCTACAGTGGGCAAGTGTGCCCAGAACCGTATGAGCCCAAATTTAGGTATTATTCTTATTATAACTATTGTGAACCCAGGGGTGAGGATTGCTCAGTTCAGGTCCTCACCCTGGGTACCTTTTTGGGTGAAAGCCAAAGCTCAAAGAATGGTTAACGAGTAGTGTAGAATCTTCCGCACACATGTACCTAGTAGATATATGGTGGGTGCTGTTCAGGGTACCAGAGCCAATGGTAAGTGATATCCAAATGAATTCATCCTGGACACACACCAGACTTACAAACAATTGTGTTTTTAATTAACACGTGACGTTTCAGTGTAACACGTACACCTTCCTCAGACAAACAAGGTTTGTGTATTTTGTGTACGCAGGGAAAGGTGGTGTACCATGTTAGCCAGTCAAAATGTTTATAGGGTACCTTTTGAAATAAAAAAAAATAACAGTGGTAAAAGTGGTATAAAGGTGATACCTTTATTGGCTAACTAAGATAGTCAGAGCAAGCTTTCAGAACATTCTAGTTCCATTTTCAAAGTAGGTAAATTGTTAGGACCTTCCATACTGGGGTTACCTTGATGTGGTTGGAAGGCTTTTCACTTTTATGCATAAAATTGTAACTAAAAACCCCCATGTTTTTACTGTTTGCACTAGCATAGATATTATGATATATGGAGCCCAGGAATGTGCATTGATCATCTCTTTTCTTGTTTGTCTGAGGAAGGTGTACGTGTTACATCGAAACGTCACGTGTTAATTAAAACACATTTGTTTCTAAGTCTGGTGTGCGTCCAGGATCATTCTTACTTTTGAAGCTCATAGAATGGGGGGCCGAAACCTTTTTGAGGAGTTGCAGGACTTCGGATTGGCACAGTGCTGGAGACAATTCGGTTAACAACAGTTTAACAGCTCAGTGCATGTTTGGGGAAGACATACCATGAATAGGGCTGATGTGTAACTGCATAGAAAACAGCAGAACATTTAATATGACTTAATGGAGTTTTTGTCAATTCATTCAATTGAATCAACAATTCATGTTGGGAAAAATATAATAAAAGGCTTTTGCTATAAAATCTGTTTATAGTATTGTTTTTTTGTTTGGTGTATATTTATGTTCTGTTTACACTATTAAGGTGACTTGTGCAGTTTGTTTAATTGTAGTGCAGGTTTGTACAAACACCAACATGAACTGATGTAACCCTAATGTAGTAAGGTGTTTGTGTAAGTCTGACACATATTGTGTTTGCATTGTTTTCAAACCCTCTCTGGTCTAAAGCTAGGTACACACAGTAACGATTTCTGAAAGATGACAGACAGGATCTGCAAGATGCACCGAGCGCTGCTATTGGCAACCAGGTGCAAACAGCCCTGCAATGTTATATGCAGGGGCGCTCGGAACATCGCTACCTGCCGATTTTCTATTCCGGCACTTTTAACACCAGCATTAGCAATAAATGACGATTTCGGTATATATCATCGCTTGCGGCGGCTATGAGGTTAACTTTCGCGTTAGCCACGCAGCCACCACAAGGAAGGGGTTTAAGTCCCGCTAACAGATATAACATCGGTTAGCGTGACTTAAACTCCAAAAAAGGAGTGGTGCACCCGTTGGTGCATCACCGTGTGTCTCTCTGCTATCACTGCATTCAGCAATTCATGTTTTAGTAAACACAAAAGACTTTAGGGCTAGGCCCCACTAGCGCGTTTTTGCTGCGTTTTGCAATCTGTTTGTGATCCACATAACGATTGTATAACGATTGTCTATCTTACTAATCACTTTCACAAATTACGTCCTATTTAAGCTTCGTACACACGTCAGATCATTTTCGTACGATGTGCCCGACGAACGTTCAGCAACCGTCTTGTTATACACTAGTTCTGCCAACGATGCCTGTACATACATCAACGATAGTTGATAGATAATGTTCGTTGGTTACGTGACGTACATATTAAGTGATGTTCGAAATATTGCGTGATCTCAAAATGTTGCACATGTGTATTTCATTCAATCTTCCATTAGAATATACCGATAATCTGCTGACTATGTACAACAAATGACAATCGTCAGAATGAGTCTGCCAGGCTGATAGTCAGAAAAAGCAGAAAATAGTGAGGGATCATTGGTCTTAGAAGATCGTTAAAGCTTCATTTTCGCACGAATGTCGCACTATGGGTCGTTTATCGGGTAAATCGTGTGAAAATTATCTGACGTGTGTACGAGGCTTTACAGTGCCCTTGTTTTTATTGCTTTACTGCTTATAGTTCACCCTATATGCTAATCATGTTTTAATGTTTTACATTCGAAACACAATAGGATTTCCAACATAAAAAGTTGCAACTTTATAATGTACTCTGTGTTATTTAGTACTGCCTGACCTGAGGAAGAGAGAAGTGTATCTCATTATTTTGTCTGTTAATGAACTGTTAAGGTTCTTACACACGTGCGATCACGGGTACCGACCTGCGACGCACAATGTGTATGAACGGCTGATAATCTGTCCAAAACAGCTGCTCGTTAGGAGATCCACCTGGTGGATCGGGCAACAATCTCCGAACTAACGTTTTGGCTGATAAAGTGCCAATGCATGGGCCAATTATCGTGTAAATGAACCTTAAGTCCATGTATGTATGTGTGTGTATATGTTTATTTATATAGAACCACTTGGGGATGCAGCGCTGTTCAATATAGAATACAAAAACTCATACAAGGCTGACAATAAATAAATACATAAATACATATATAAGTATGAGAATCATAAGGTGCTTGAAACATGTAACATGAGGAAAGAGGTCCTTGCCCCGTAGAGCTTACAATCTAATTAGGGGGGTAACATACAGATACATAATAAAATTGTATCACCTTATCCTACAGTACTCACTGATTGTATAAAACATGGGATCATTGTATAAAACATGGGATCACCATTTTTTTTATGTTTTTGACAAAATTTCCAAGTCTATGGAAACGCATAGCACAGTGGACACAAACGGATTTTCATTTTATCTATAATCCCCTTGAAACACAAGTGCAAAGCATGTAAAAGCAGATAGAAGCAGAGACAAGTGGATGGCAAAAGCACACAAACACACAGCATTTTTACCTGCACTCAAGTGGGGCCTTGTCCTTAGAGATGCCACCCCTATAGACCCGGAGACTCTAGGCCATGGCCTAGTTGGCCTTGTGGGAAATCTGGCCCTGCTGGGGAGGTTGTATCTGGTTGAACGCACAGTATGTAGATACACCCCCAGAACTAGCATGTGCCAAACAAAATTTCCTGTATCGTTACTTGGACACTTGGCCATGAGCTTGAACTTGAAGTAGAGCTGGACTATCGATAAAGCCTTGATACCGTCAGATCTGAAGGTATCAGGGCTTTATTGGCAGTGTGTCTAGCATCTTTCCAAGCTCATGGCCGTCAAATGTTTGGGGTCGGCCCTGCGGCCATTTGGGAAAGACCTAAAATTTCCCTCGACCGCGGTATTCTCCCTATAGGGGAGTTGACTGCGACTGTGGGAAACACACAGTCCCAAGCGTTCTCCCTATGCTCTGCACACATCTTTAAAGAATGACAGACAGGATCGTAAAGATTCTATCATCTTTCAAACCATAGGTACAGTGTGTACCCAACTTTCACAAATCTACTGTATCAATGACTGATTGCTTTCTAGAGGTTGTAAAATCCACACCCACTAACCCACAATTACTGTGATGTAAACCCACAAAAAACAACTTTCTTTCAAAATCAGCACAAATGTTTTAAACAGAATAAGAAAGATACAAAAAAAAATAAAAAAAAATTAGCATATCAGGAATTAAAGTGGACACACCATTAGTTTGAGGAGGTAGATCGAAGAACAAATAAGAAACAAACTTTATAAGGCTGCATATATGTCTGTTGAAATAAGATAAGTTGGAGATGCTGAAATGAAGCCCAGCTGATGTGTGTATATAATAATTAAAGGTGTGTATACAGTTGAGGGGTTTTCTTCCACCCTCTGCACATTCTATAATTAATTACCTTGACAGAATGTAATTCGCTGCTTTTATTCATTTACTCACCCCCTTCCTTTCTTCAGACTCCTCCTTTTTTTCTTGTATTTCCATTGTCTCTGCAGACCCTGAACTCTCTAGTACTTCTGACCAGATGTAAAAAACATCAATAGAAAAGGGAGGAAAAGACTTTGTTCTGTACTTTGTCCTTGTTATCAATTAGAGTGAAATATTTGCGATGGAAAGCTCTCAGGCTGCTAATTATTTATTCGAAAAAAAGGCTGATCTAATAGAATTTAGAATAAACCGTTTACTAGCAGGTTACATAAGAAGGACAAACGTTGCTGTAGTCTTACATCATTAATCCTACAAGATTAAAAATCTTTTAAAAACTGTTTTTTAAAACTGCCCATTACTGGAAATTATATTTCTTCCCAACTTTCACTGTGGCATTTTTTTGTTGTTCTGTCCACTATTTCTTTAGCTATCTAATCTGAAAAATCTTAAACTGGGTACACACCATCCATAATTTCAGGCCTACCAACCGTCATTTCAGTGTTTGGAAATATTGGAAGTTTTTTTTGGGTGGCCAAGACCGACATCCGACCATTCATCTAAATCAGATGAAAGGGCATTCGGAAGGGTTGGAAAACCACGGCTGATCATGCAGCCCTCTATGCAAACTGTCGACTGTGGCTATTTTTACCATGCTTGACTTTGCAGAAATTCATGTCAAATTTATGGAGTCGTTGGCCACAAGATTGCCCCCTCCCTCCCAAGAAGATCCATGATCAGCTGTTTCGAAGTAAAGATACACGCAATCAGCTGTTTAAGACCAGAACCGAACTTCTGCAGCTGATCGCGCGTATGATGTAAAGTTTAAAAAAACTGTTGATCATGGATCACCTGGGGAAGGGATCGGAGGCCCTCTTACTAAGCACCAACCCTCCTTCCCAGTACCGGGCAATATTGTGTTATGCCACTGGAGAGGCAAAAATTAGAAAAACAAGTATTGGATCATTCATTCATTTCTTCAGTGTAGGTGCAGTTTAAAAACAAAGGAACAATTGGTCCTTCTGCTATATTTTCATATACAAGATTTACAATTATTTGCTATGAAGCATTTACAACTTAAAGAAATAATAAAATGCTAATCCATTTACTCCCTGAATATGGATATACCTAATAGTTTGATGAAGATGTTACTTCATTAATAAATCCTACCATACAGTACGAGAAACTTCTGGGTAATTTCCATGTTTCGGACATTTAATTTGGCGTATTTTGACTCTGTAGGACTCATTAGCACCATCCAGTGGTCAGAAACAAGACACCTTTTCTCTGCAAAAGGTAGAAAGTTTTAGTAGAAATGTATTAATATTTAGCTCAGGTCAAGTATTAGATTAGCAGACCAGAGATTAACCTCTCATAAATGTAGTAAATTGCGCTTTGTGGTCCTGGAGATGGTCCGTTTTCCATTGTGGGGGTGGGGGGACAGGAAGCTCAAGTTGAAACAGAGAGGTATGGTGGATGAAACGATTAAATACATGGGTCCCTAATGGGTTAAATCAAGACTACCATTTATATATACAGGTTAAATTACATGTATGATGATGATGTCATTTCACATGTTTAAAAATTGATGCCAATGCTTGATAAAATGTATGACTATGCTTATCTGATAAAGGGAGCAGGGGCTCTAGAAACGTTACTCATCTTGATGTGTATATTATAAAGATGATACTTCAATAAATATTTTTGATGCAGAATTTACAATTGCTGCCTAACCTTAATTAATGAAACAGAAAACCTTAATTTAAAAAAAATGCATATTTTCCCCATAATTTTAGGAGACCAAATACACTGCCAGG
Source organism: Hymenochirus boettgeri (assembly GCA_019447015.1). Lineage (NCBI taxonomy): Eukaryota > Metazoa > Chordata > Amphibia > Anura > Pipidae > Hymenochirus > Hymenochirus boettgeri. Next base: position 164,234,332 of record CM033475.1, read on the forward strand.
ACTATTAACCAGCAGCTTAATGTTCCCTCCTTAATGGCAGATATGTATCTGGTATTAAATATGGGAAAAAATATAACAAACGCTATATTTCATTGCATGTTGCTATATGGTCTACTGATGCAAATCCTGTGTTAAAGGCACACTTAGGGCTAGGCCACACTAGCATGTTTTAACACGCATGATTGAGCGTTTAACATGCTAGCATTGGCCAATTTGTCTAGCCACACTAGAAGTGCTTCGCTGCTTTTAATATTGGGGAAACAACTCCCCCCCCCATTGCTGATCAATTTTAGGGGGGGGGGTTACAGATGCCCAGAATCTCTGTTTTATTGGCTTATACTTACCTGGCACCTTAAGGTAATCACAGCCCCACAGTAGCCCAAATGGGAATGTATCACCCTTTTGCTAATTGTTTCACATGCTAACTATGTATACAAGGACAGCACTGAAAAAGGATTTATATAGCAATATTGTTTATACTATACTGAGGTTTGTACCTGTAATTAAAGATTACATAGAAACCTATGCCATATACTTTTATATGGTCATGGAACTCCTTGGTAAAGTCTGGGGGCAAGGAAAATATAAAGAAGGTATACTTTAACATGGCAGTAACCTTTAAAGAGGGAGTGGTTTAAAATATGTTAGCGGTGCACGGAGCTTTCCACTTTCTGGGTGCACGGAGCTTTCCACTTTCAGGAATTCCTCAGTTGGAAAATGAACAAAAACTCACTGATATATGAAGAAGAAGAAGAAAAAAAAACTATTTGTAAATCTGTTTATTTGAATATTACAACCATAGTACAGTACAATATAACATTATACAAAATAGCAGGCACCAGGAGATAAGAATTCATTTTATGCTGGCATTATGCTTGCACGCTTATTTTGTTACAAAACTTCAGATAAGAATGCCAAACAACAGAACAGGCATGGTAGTGGTATAAAAAAAGAGAATTTTAACATTGTGAAAAAGGATAAAACCATACACTTTGGCATAGCTAACAATATAAATAGCACTACCTCTGCAATATGATTAAATAATCACTGTTGTATTCTAAAATAAACCCAAAAGGAAAGATTTGATACATTGTTTAAAAATATAAGAAACCTTACATAGAAAATAACATCAAACCTTACTACTACTCCCTGCACCCACTAAATACATGTTTGTTAATATTTCCTTTTCCCAGCAGTGGTGAGCCTAGTGCACAAACCTACATATTAAAAGTTACCCTGCTCCCTTCTATAATATATAGTTACAGAAACTTTAGTCTTATATGTTTCACTTGACAATGCAAATGTTTATTGCAGCATTGCTTATGATTTTTTGCATTTAATGGAACAGGAACATAATACGAGAAAAATTATCCAAACATGTGCCGTATGTTACAGTTACATCATGACCAATGACTTATGGCTGTATACTTTGGCTATAAGAATTTGAGAGGCTAGCGATGGCAGAGACAAACCGGTAAATGGAGCATTAGGGACCATAGGGAGGTACGTATAACAATCTCAGGATTGGGGGGGTGGGGAAGGTAAGTACAGGTTTTATTCCCTTAGTTAAGACAAAAATAAAAAGTTGGTGTTATAATTGGAAGTAGTGGAAGTAGAAAAAAAAATTATATTTTGTGTATTTTTAATACCATATAAAGTAACAAGAATCACCATATAGTTTTTATTAAAATATTTATCTATAAGAAAGACTACTGAAAAATTCAAGTCTATGTCTGTTATTAAATGGAAAAGCTTCAATATATTTACAATCAAGGTGTCCAGATAAAACCCAATCGGTTCTATTGCTAGAGGTAAAAAGCAAATAATTTTATGTACATCCATGTGCAAGGGAATAATCTGTACATCCATGTGCAAGGGAGCAATCGGTTTCCCCTTTTACAGACGAAAAGATATGTAACAAAATTAATTGAAAAAATATCATTCATGAAAAAAAATTCACAGTGATGTGTAAAATAAGGCATCAAAACACTCTGGAGAGTTATTTATCTAGAAAGAAATTCAATAAATTTTTTCTTTCCTGACTTAAAGCCCAATCATAAATAAACCTTGTACCTACCTTTCAATCACTTCTAACACCTTCTCCTCTACGAATCACTGTTTTAGGCATGTTCAGTGTGCAAGAGGAAATTATTTAATATCTCCTTATGCCAAGGAGGGGGCAGTGAAAGGAATGGCAGGGAATCTTGAAGTAAAATAGACTTTACACAGGCACATTTCTAGGACTGTCCTAGAAAGTAAAACATCAGTTTACAACAGTCTCTGGAATATATAAATCAGGAAAAAATGTTGAACCTCTCTAATAACAACAGGAGTGTGTTTGAGGTCTTTACCAAACTGCATTGATATCGATAAGTTTATTAAAAACAATATATCAAAGCAGACCAAGACATTTTAATACTTTTAATCTGCAAGCCATTTGAGCTTGTCTGTGGTCATATTGTGAGGCAGAGAAGAATACAGTGGGACTGCTGTAGAGAATTTTGCTCTACTGGAGCTCTGTGTAGCATCACACAGCGACCCTATAGTACATCAAATAATTTTTTTCTATTTTAATAATTTCCCCTTCTGCCCTGTAAACCAAGAGCTGAGCTGTCAAGGTGCAATCGCCAACAGCTCTCCTGCTCATCGCCCCAAAAACTCCCTAAACACATTACATGACACTGATGTTGTAAATAAGAGATCAATACAGTGCAACCTTCTTATTCCAAAATTGTACCAGTTGCAGTCTTTCAACATCATCCTCATTGTTTTATGTTACAACAGTCTGCTGACTTTTAAGATTTTGTGCTGAATAAATAAAAATGGTAGTGAAATATACAATTCACAGGCTATTTCATAATCTGTACAAAGAGTAAGTAATCGCTCTGTTACAAATACAGAGATCACCAAAGTGAACTGCATACACTATGGTGAGAATCTAGATTTGAATAAACTTCCCAAACTCTCAGGTCAACAATACAGTGGGCAAACGCATATACCAAAGAAATGTCCTAAAGCATTTGTAATGCCATTGAATTGTGCGCAGTGTAAGTAAAGGGGAAGAAAAAAATCTCTTACGTTGTGTAAACACGGGCAGATTTTGGATTAAATGACTTATATTTTAGTAATTTAGGTCAGTCAGCCCTAAATATCTGTGGTACTATGTGACTGTAACCGTCAAATTAGTTTTCTGTACAGACTGGACGAAAGACAGATCGGACATGGCAAAAAATCATGACCAATAGTTGGACCCCTGTGTACACAGCTTTAACCAGGAGTTGCCTTTATATGTTTAAGTGAATTTGATAGGTTCACAAATTCACTAAGACATTTTTATATAATGTAGTTAATGTTTTCAACTCTACATTTAGTTTCCTATCAAAACACAGTGATACAATTCCAAATGCCTTACATGAAAATGTTACTGTTGTCTACTTCAAAAGGAAGCAACTTCAGGCAATTGATATGAATTTATCCCCTAAAGATGGGGAAATTCCACAATTTAGATCCATGAATGCAAATCATTTCAGTCATTGTTGCTTATTGCATTGATAGTAGAGACCATTAAAATAGACTGTAGCGCTGTGATGCAACTTTGTCTAGGATTCTGGTGTTTCTGCTGTTGAACCATAAGTTTCCCCAGTTGATGTCTCATTTCCTCTGTAATCATTGGAAATAGATGATCTGCAACAGCTGGTCAGTGAGAACAGTAGGCGAGAGCGAATGACAGGTGTACATAGAACAAATGTGATACAGTTTGCACCTCCTTGAAAGGTATTTCCAATGCCCTGAAATAAGCAAGAGGCAACAAATGTTTAGGTAACTGCGCTAATCTGCAGGGAATTTAAATAAAAAGCTACTAGAACCAACATCATTAATATATTAATTCCTATTGCTCATTATAGAAAAGGCCTATCAACAAATCTAAAGCAAATCACCCCTAATATTTCCCATAGCTCACATAGACACATTTTGAAATGCAGGTCTTGAAAAGGTGCAGCTGCATTGTAAAGTGAATTGAAAAGTTAAGGTCTAAACAACCCCTTCCATTAAATGTGTGCAGTTTGAGGACCAAAATTATTATGCCCTCAAAAGCAGCTGTTTGCAATTTATAGTTACCAGATGCCTTGTTCCCCTTTCCACTTTGGTCCGTCCTGCACCTATGGTAGGGCAGTAATCCTGCACTGCATGCCATCCATTAGGTTATCCGCCTGTCTATTAAGGTAAACTGACAGGGGGAGCAAGGAATCAGGTAACCGCTTTTTTCCCACAGGTGCAAATCTTTGTTCTTACCGTGGGTACATTTGATAGGAGGAGGCTTGTTATTCTTTAGATAAATAAAAGGGTATGTTTGATGTTTATAATTTGATATATCCCTGCTATACACTGCATTGATGGAAAAGGGTGCAGTAGCACTTACATGGAGGGTGACAAGGAAGGGATTGTGCACTGCTGGAGAGTTGCAAAGCGTCAGAATAAATCGGATTGTGCTCCAAATGCGAAGGAAGATAAATATAAGGGGGATGAAGATCAGTTTCTTATCTGCTATTGTCCGGGACTGGTTTACTGGCGTGGAAGCCAGGATAGGCCGGTACTCCGCAAGCGCAGCATGCTGAAGTCAGAATACAAAGGTTACACATGCAAACAATACATATTTCAAACACAGAGTAATACTGAGAGTAACTATATTCATTTAATTAACAATGCTAAAAAATAATAATGAAAATCTCCACCTGTTACTAACAACCCAAGTGATTGATTTATTTAGATAACTAAATTATGCTGCACCTTTTAATGCGGCAATAAAACAACATTGTACTATATATGATCAGTATTTTACTATTGCCGTGTTTATATTACTGCATTTTCAAAAAACCCATAATGCTTTGCCAATTACAAATATGTGGCCAAAACAAAACATTCTTCAGCGGTTTATTGTAAAAGTGTTAAAGGTGTGGTACTATTTTAGTATTTTATGTGTGTAGATTTGTAGTAGGGAAAACCTTGCAAACTACAACTGCAGATCTCCTGATGCTGGAAACTGTGGTTAGCAAAAATCTGGAGTGCCGCAGGTTGGGCATCCCTGATTGAAAACAATATTTATTTTAGAAATTGTCTTATGTTTATGGTTTAGGTCACACTAGAATGTCATGTGTAAAATCCACAAATTACAGTTTGGCAGGAAACTCACAAAACAGGTTTAAAATTAGAGAAGGAAATATGTTCACCTTCTAATGTTAAGAGATCAGAATAAGAAAATCTGGTCACTTCAGGACAAAGGCCTATTTTACAAAAGTGTCCAAAGGTTGGTTGTGTTCCTTTAATTTGCTAGTTAAGTTGCTGTTTTTAGTAAGTTGTGTTCAATCTTTTTTTATCCTTTCAGTAAAGAATCACCTTCTGCAGTGATGAAAATATCCAGGCAACGCGTGATATTTAAAAGATCAACAGGGAAAGCGTGGAACCACACAACTGCTCCGAATCAAAAAGGCTTATAAAATATTAACAGGGAGATTCAATAAAAGTTCTTAACATTTAAAATGGTGCTAATTTTGCCCTCAACCAATCAGATCTTATTTAACATTTGAAAGCTAACATCTGGTTGGTTGGGGCAAAATTAGCACCATTTTAAACGATAAAAACTTTTATTAAATAACCCTGAAAGTATATCTAATGGCAAACATTAAGAGAGACATAGGAAACAGAGAAAAGAGAGAACAATAGGAAGGAAGGAAGTCACAAAAACAAGTGAGTCATACCGCTCTTCCAATGTGTTTCTTAATAAGAATATAAAGCACCGGCAACATAAGATAAGCTAGGATTTCCCAGATCTTCCCAGCTAGCAGCATCCACAACAGTTTGTCCTCAATATCTATCCTGATCCAACACCAGCCAACAGACACATAAGAGGCATCATATCCAATCTTCTCCAGGAAGACAGCTGATAATGTAATTACCAATGGGACCCCCCAGCTGTGGGGAAAAGGAAATTGTTTTATACACTTAGAAATAATATTAGGCACTGGTTAGTCCCAATCTAAAAAAAGAATGTCAATGTCAGGGAATGTTCTAGGAATCGTACAGAAAATGCAGTTAATATAAATGTTGATATTGCCACTGTTGAGAACAAGGAACTTGATTGACAGCTGAAATATAAGAAGTTTTAGATTGGATATCTAAATAGGGGGCAGGTCATCAAAAAAATGACACAGTGGTGGTTGGGAAGAATTGTAGTTTCCAGTTATGGCCAATTTAAAATAATCTATTTTTCGGTATAATGCTAGCCACACCCAAATTAAGTCCACACTATACTGTGTAAAATATTGCCCTATGTACCTGGTCCCTGACTACTACTGTCAACAGAATTTCACACCAATCCCAAAACAATTAATACTTTAACCTGACACTCCTTCGCAGGGGGCACTTTTCTGAAGCTCCTAACATACAAGCTGCTGATATTCAAGTGCAAGATCAGCAGGTAACTATGAGCCATTAGAAAAGGAGGATTCTGGGAAACTGTAACACCCCCCCCCCCCCCCCCGATTTTATTAACTATGTCATTTTACTGAAATATAAAGGAGGAGAACTATAATTTATAATGCATTTCCTGACTTCATCATTGTGTATCCCATGATGCACGCTATACAGTTTAACAGATGCCACCAGAGTCTTTCCCAAGCTGATATTTGGCTTTCACTTCTAAGCAGCTTTAAATTCATACTGGCACATATAAGCCTATCTCTTAAAGGGCATGTCCACCCCTTTTGATAATTTTTAATATGTTGTAGGGTTAGTTCACCCACAGCCCCAACCGCTATATTGTGTTTTCAAGAAAGGCCCCCAATTGTTACTTACCTTCCCTCTCTCCTCCGCCGCAAAGCCTGGCCTTCTGCTTGCAAGGAACTGTAAGCAGGGGGCCGGTCCGGCAGTCGCCAATTATAGACGCGGCTGCCGGCATTTCAGAATGCTGGAGGAGAGAGGGAAGGTAAGTAAAGATCGGGGGACTTTCTTACAAATATTTTATAGCGTTTGGGGCTGGGGGAATGATCCCTAATATGCGGTAAAGGGTTTTTACACTAGGGGGAGGGAGAACAAAATGGGAGGGAGAGGGAGGAAGAGGGAGGGGAGGGAGTGAAGGGCTGCTCTGAGCAAGCCAAAAACCTCTGAGACGACAGTTCAGAGGCGGAAACAATTTCTCTGGTGGCCAGGCGACTGGTGGGCAATTTTTTTAACTTTGGGGGGACATTACAGGAGAACAATTTGGAGTTGGGATGTAAGGTAAGGATTTTTATACACTACACAGTGGGGCCAGTAGTGGTTTAGTTTTGGGGGTGGACATGCCCTTTAAATGTGTTTAGCAAAATTCTTCTCCAGGCTGTTCCCTTTCTATACAACAAGTTTAAAGGGCAAGTCCAGCCCCAAAATGAAAACTTACATACAGGTAAATCACCCCCCAAAACCCTAAATGCTAATAGTTTAAAATCTGAAATACGGTATACAAGTCTAACCTAAAATCCTGCACAATGTCCTGTTTCCGCTTCCTGGTTTTTCCAGTTAGTAACTGTCAGTTATGGATTTGACAGTTGACATCACAGCCAATGACTGAATGTTAATCCCCTGTCTGCCTTTCTAACCATGCCCAGGCTCAGTACAGGCTCAGTACAGGTTTCTAAATTGCTCATTTTCCATGAGGCACCCAGAAGCATAGCAGGCATACAGTAATGAATTCATAGGACAAACTATGATATATCAACATATTTTAAAGTGGCCATTCTTTGTAAAAGATGTTCTTATGAGGGTGGAGTTGTCCTTTAAGATTACTAGTGCAACAGTTTTTTTTTATGAAAATAAACACAAAAGTTCAAGTCTATAACAACTATGTGCAATGAGTTTCCTTTCCTGGGTTGTAGGGTTTGTTCCGTTTCCATCCGGCTATAAAAAACTGCTCATTAGGAGACGTTTCTCCAATTTCTACCTGTGATTTAGGTCGTACTCTGTTTACCTTCAGCCTGATATCACATTGTCTAGGCTGATTTCTCTCATACGCTCACTAAGGGACACTGACTAGTAGTAAAGTACTTTAGAGTATAGAAAGGATAAGAAATGACTAGAGAATTAATCTTACATAACAGTACAGGTAAATGTTTATTTTTAACAATAGTAATGCTTGGCTTGTCAGAGCAACAAACAAGGCAGCTCTCACGCTTCCTGTTAGGCCTTCTTGTTTCCCTTTAGTGTGCATTACAGGAAAACATTAATCCACATAATAAAAAGAAAAAATACAAACCAAGTTGCACATTAGACACAAATACTAGTACCAGGGAAATTTGCAGGAGGTTAAATCATTCTTGCAGTTACAAATAAAATCATTTTAATTGTTATTTATTTATATCAGCAAGTTATGTTTTCAGAGAACATATAAATTATATATAGTAATTTTACATTTGATAAAGAATAATAAATTATATTTAGGACCAAAGCTGACATATATACAAGGGGAATATTCCAAACATTCTAGGCAAAAAAAATTAGCTAATTAAATGTAAATGACAAATACACCAGTTACCATGACCTCCCATAATCTCAAAGCTTTAACTACATGCACCCGAGTGTTTACTTTGTTCAGCCTGCAATACTCAAAAGGTACTTAACATGTCTCTTACTAATGACTGTTGAATAAGTATTCTAGTCATACATGGAATAATATTAGAGAAACATGCAGTATACTTAGAATTTGCAAACCAATAGATAAGGACGCACATAAAACTATATCAAAATACAAAAAGACCCATATTGCTTTCTGTAAAACATGAACGTTTTACAGGATCATTGAAATCATTTCAAGTAATTTTTAAAAATCCATTTGCTGTATCGTATTTGTGACCATTAAAGGAGAACTAACCATAATGCCCCTTCATCTGCAATTGCTGGCAGATACAGCAAATAAATGGCCCAGGCAGTTGTTGGAATGTCGGCTGGCTGGTTGATATTGAATTGATATTACATTTGATAACAATTAACTTAACCATGGAAAAGTGTATGGTCTGCATTAGGATCAGGCTGTACCATCAAACAAAAAATCAAATCATACACACACACACACACACACACACACACAAAAAACCCTGGATAAGGCAAAACTTGTCCCTTGTGTACCAGCAGGGGCGTAGCTACCAGGGGTGCAGGGGTTGCGACCACACCAGGGCCCTTGGCCAAGAAGGGGCCCCATTTTGTGCTAAGGTTCCAAAACTACCAGTCTGTGTGCCAACTGTTTTACCAGTGGTCTGTGTACAAAGCATTTTTACCATTGTCTGTGTGCCAAGTATTTAACCAGTGCCTGGCTGTGTGCAGTGCCAGGTTCCCAACCAGTTTATCAGTGTCTGCATGCCAAGCATTTAACCAGTCTTTGTGCCAACTATTTTACCAGTGGCTATATACAAAGCATTTTACCAATGATTATTTGGTTTGCAGTGCCGATTTGTGTTTGCAGCGGTGTTGGGGGGGCCCATGCCCAAATTTTGCATCAGGGACCATAAGTCTGTAGCTAAGTCACTGTGTACCAGTACACTCAATTATCATACACAGCAGTTGTATTTGCTTGAAAGTTAGCTCTAACGCTCCTTTAAAGGGTCACTATACTCACTGAAACAACTTTACATTTTCTGAAACTACAATTTGAGACAAGTAAAATGATGGTACTCACATATTTATCTGTGCTTACTTTGTCATTAAATTATTAATGTTTAGTGAGTGCTCCTAATTCCCCTCCACCCTCCCTTACTCACTGCCTTCTTTTAGTGTCTGTGACACTTATGTGTTCTGCACAGCCTCACCATGGACACTGCTCTGCTTACACATCTCCCCCTTCCTCCCCACTGCTGTCTTTTCTCTGCTGATTCTCTTAAATGTTGCAGACGTGTGCTGGCAGGCAGGCAAAGAGGTCAAGCATGGGTTACATATTATAATAACTGCTTCTGGAGTGACAGGTCTTTCCCTGTAAATGTTGTGATTAAAATGATTATCTCAGAATTTCTTAGAATCTACTGCTAGAAAATTCTTTTTTTTTTTTTTCCGAGTATAGATACCCTTTAAAGTAGAACTATACTACTTGTGTACGAGAATATTTAAATGTTACTGCTAAAGACTATATCCTAAAAATGTCTTGCCTAAGAAATTTATTTCTGTAGAGCTGTGGACAGCAAATGCTGGAATCAAAGGGTCAGTCCACTCTTCAAGTGAAAATCTACATATAGCCTAATCATACACAACCAAACACAGTCCGTAATATTTACATTTGCAAGACATACCAGAAGGAAAATCTTCAGCCAGATTTTCACCAGCCCCTCCTGTAAAGGTTCCTGCCTCCTTTCAAAGCTGTATGAGCTCTTAATATGCTTGCACATGCTCAAAGGGGGCAGGCTATGGGAGCCTTAGTTGTCACAACCATGCCTTAATACTGCTATCTGAGAAACTAAAAAAAAAGAAAGAAGGGGGTGGCAAACATTGGGTTAAATACTTACCTTTATGCATGTCTTTTTAACTGTGAAAGTATAAGGGCTATCTGGGGCTTGTGGTGGGTGATAAGGCTACTTTTTCAGTTGGGGGGTGGACATTTAATTAAATACAGGAATCCTGGAATTCCCACTATATCAAAGGGTGATGTATGGATCAACAATGACATGGTGGGGAACTGTGGGACCATGGGATATAAAATGTTACAAAGGCCAGCATAATATTTTGCACTGGTGTTACCAGTTTATCAGGTACTTTTTTACAATACATATGGGATTTAAAAGGGGAAGAAAGGTTTTGTCATTTGATTACTTAGTTTCACTAGGAAAACCAATCATGTTCTCTTACAATATGATCAACTTTGCCATTAAAATTTAAACTCATCCATTTCTATGCTTTAATCTGAAACATGCCATCATGCCAGAGACAATTTTGCATGCTGCCATGGTATATAATATTGCCATGGCAGCTTTTAAAATCATTCATGACCAAGATAAATATTGAGGATTTACAGCCCTGTCTGCCCCTTTCCGTTGGGTTAACACCGTACCAATATTAGGTCAAGTGTAGAATCAGTAAATTATTGGGCCATGTAATTGACTTTCTGCTGACATTTATTTTTATTGATCCCAAAATGATCCCAGGGGCCTGGTGGAACTTTTCCTGAACATCAACAGGTAAATCAGCTTTTGTATGGCTTAAACGTTTTACTTTCTAGGTATTTTCATATCTTCACAAAAACACAGAATTATGGACTCATCACAATGACGTAGCTACATCAAAGCCCCTTTAAGATTAGACATATACAGTATATTTATATTATTTACAAATACATGTATTGCTTTCATCTGTCAAAGTCGCATGGTAATTTAAAATAAGCCGGTACAGAACTTTTGGCTTTTTCAACTTTTTATTACCTTTGTAGTGCAGCTGTTTCTGTGGATTTGGTTGCACATACTCATTCCTAACCCTAAACAGGACTGTTTAACAGTAATGCCATTGTTCTCTGTATGTTATTTAAAAGGATCTGACTGTTTTTCCTTTGGACTAACCTGATCAAATGGATCCAGGGAACAATTTGGTCAGCAAAGTTCTGTTGAGACTGTACAATGGTGATGTAGAGGTAGACAGCCACAGCCACTGTCCAGAAGAAAGAGCTGATATTTGAAAAGGTGGACAGAGCCCCTTGGGTTACACAGTCCCAGGTGGATTCATCAAAATTTCGAAGGACTCCATAGAAATATGAAACAGCAGACAAAAGATCTGCAATTGACAAGAAAAGGAGGAGGAGGCGAGGACGACTCCTTAGATCAGGCCACAGAATATAAGTTACAATGATAAGTATGGAGCCAAGGAAGGAGAGGACACAGGATAGTAGCACAATAACCTGCTCAAAGAAATAGAGATTTTCTCGAAGAACCAGTAACCAAGCCATGGGAGCCGTAGCAAGACCTAGGATAATGAAACAGAATAAGTTTTATATCAAGGTTCAGGTGATTGGCCATGCACATCGTGTGTATTGGCCATACACACCGTAAAGCTCTACCTTCCTATAATCTGCATAGACAGTGATTGTTCTTTGGTCACACACACCAATGTTAAAGGGGAACTGTGGTCTCCAAACAGGTTAGGTTTTAAAAAGGCCAGTTTCCTACCTTTAAAACGAGCCATCAACCACCTCTCTACGTGCTCCACAGCCCAAGATATACAGAAATGACTCACCAGAAAATTAAAGGGCATGTCCACCCCTTTTTTGAACTTTTTGAAGGGGGGTCTGAGTAACCCACGGCACCTGCGAGTGGTAATGGGCCATGAGGGCCTGCAACTGGAGGGACCATGGGGTCCATGTGTCAGAGGGACCAGGGGGGCTGCAAAGGGGAGGAGGAGACACAGGACAGACTGACTGACAGTTTCAGAGCAGGAAGCGCAGGGGACCTGGTGATGCTGTTGCCATATCACACACAAAAATGTAAATATCTTCAAAACTATGTAAAATAAACAATGAAAATAAATTGCAAAAATTATCAGGGGAGCAATTTCTATCAATTTACCTAAAGCCATTTTTGGACCACAGTTCCCCTTTATTGTCTCACTTTACTTTAAAGGATAATTATACTCACCTCCCCTCTTCTTCCTGCCATGTATAGAACCAGAGTGAGGCCCTCAACCGCTAGGTCCTCACCCATGGGCTCTTCTTAGATGTGCAGCTTTACTTACCTAAATTCTCTTTTGTTGGGTACAGGCAGCATCAGGAAAATAATGAATTTGTGCAATATCTGAGCATTTTAAAATGGTTTAATATAGCGGAGCAGGTCCCCATTTAGATGTGGAATGTATGTAAAACATACAAACACACACAAAAAAGCCTAGTGGTAAGAGAACATTCATACCCCCGTTCTTATTTTTAAGGACATGTCTATCCCCCAAATAAAATTTGCCCCACTGTTGAGCTTTTGTCCATCCCCCAAATAAAATTTGCCCCACTGTTGAGCTCACTGTGTTTCTGATGTTTTCTGTGATTGCGTAGCTGACAGGATCCCCCAGCCGACAACCAAACTGGTCTACATTTTACTATACAGTATGCATGCACATATAGTAGAGAGAAGAGGGATAAGCTGTGTGTTAGCGAAAAACACCATACCCTTCTGCACTTACAGGGTATGTCCACATATTTTTATAGTATGTTTTATTCAGTTTAACTGATGAAAACAAGTAAAACCTGCAGGAGAGAAAAAGAAACTTACAGCGGATCGTTCCATCGCTGGCTTTTCATTCACGCATCCATGCTCCCTTGGACTGTGTGCGCATGCACGCACAATGCAAAGGACTGTGGATGCATCAGAGAATATCAGCAGCGCTGGAGCAATCCGTGGTAGGTTTCTTCTTTTTTCCTGCAGGTTTCACTGAAGAATGGGAGGTAAGACATAGCACAGTGATGGTGAATCTTTTAGAGACCGAGTGCCAAAACTGCAACCCAAATTCCACTTATTTGTTGCAAACTGCCAATACCACAATTTAACCTGAATACTGAAGTTTATCTTTAGAAAAAACAACCTTAAAGAGATAGACAGACAGATACAGTAAATATGCCATAAATAGTAGCACGATGCAGCACAAAATACATCAGGTGTTTCGCTTGTGTCTGGATTACAAAGTGATGTTTTAAACCTATTAATACTGAACAGCGTGGTTCCGTAACTTCCAGATGTATTGAGACCAGTGGGAGTGCGCTCAACGAGTTTGGTGTATCTAAAATTTTAAAAAATTTCTCACTTACTGCACCCCCCTACCCTTCATTGTGTGCTGGAATGGGCAGAAGCCGAGAGAGAAAGAGACTGATGTTTTTTGTGACCTCTCTCTGCTACAGACATCCGTTACACTTTTTCAAGCTCTGGATTGCAGAAAGGGGAGAAGGCCGAGCACTCTAGTGAACTCTGCTGTGCACGAGTGCCCACAGAAAGGGGTGCCATCACTAACATAGCACATTTACCTCCTGTTCTTCAGTTAAACTAAATAAAACATACTTTAAAAACTGGTAGACATATCCTTTATTGTTTAAGTTAGAACAGGAGGGGAAAATGTTCTCTTACATCGCATTCACCTGAACAGACACTCTACCAGTACTGATCCAATATGTGAAAATCTCAAAATGTATTTAGACCTGCCACCCAGTTACTTTAAAGCTGATTTAGTACAACCCGATTCACACACCCCCACCCCCGGAAAAAACTACCGTATATACGCAAGTATAAACCGTCCCGAGTATAAACTGAGGTACCTAGTTTTAGCTAAAAGATATTGACTCGAGTATAAACCGAGGGGGTTAGTATTTGCCACTTAAGATGTTGGAAAGAATCCCAGCATGCTTTATTGCTGGGAGTTGTAGTGTTTCAAACATCTTAAGTGGCAAATACTTGCAAATAGGGGTAAATCCTCCTTATTTGTGCATACAGTATGCACAAATAAAGAAGGTTTTACTCTATTTTGTAAATATTGCCCTGGTGTCCGTTATTCTCCTACCTTGTCCGGCGGCCTCTCTCCTCCCCTCAGTGCGCATCCGGATGATGTCACTACTCTCGCCAGACCACTGAGAGGCGCCATGGGGGGGTACCGCCGCGGCAGGCTGACGAGATCGAGATCGCACCTAGAATGGGCCAGGCCTAGAGTAAGCACTTGAGAGGAAGTCCAGGAGCTACCACTTTGCGCCCTGCCGGGAACAGAACAAGGACCAGGCGACTGTGGACGGATACTCGCGAATTCGAGAGCGGAGCATACAAGAGTTGGATTTTGCGCCGTAAGGAGTAAAGCCTGACTGCTTGACAACAGCCGTACAGGTGAACTCGAAGGGGATGTGAAGGTTAGACAACCAAGAAAGAGGACGGAGGACAGAAGAAGTCAAAAAATGCAAGGGTTTTGTACGTTGTAATGAAAAAGGCACGTGTGGAAAATGGCACTCGGTTTATACTCGGAGTATATGTAAGGTGTATACGAATCGGGAGGTACTAGCTAGACTGTACAGAGAAAAAGAGAAAAAAGAAGTATAACACAAAGAAGGGAGGAGACACTAAGGGATGTAAAAATTAGAACCAGGTTAGTGGCCATCATTGAGGCAAGGGCTTCGAGAATTCAATGAGGTCAAGAAACAAAATCTCATTTCTAAAGGAGAAAAAAAAAGGAAGCAGCATTTCTTATTTAAACCCAAATTCATGGGTTCACCTTTTACGTGAATTCACAAAACTTAATTTGATCCTACATTTTTCTTAAACAGTATTTTTAAGCTATCCTTTCAAGTCAAAAAGGGAGATTCCATAAAAGTGTAAATGGTGCAGACATCCCACCCTGCCACTATGTACTTGCGGGCAGGGGGGGGGGAAGGGGGCATGGCGGTGCGGCGTGACGTCATTTACATCATGCCGTGGACGGGCGAGGGATCTACGTCTCAGATTTAAAATCTGAAAAATGTTTTGGAGCAGTGGGATCTTTCTGTATTTAAAGGTACAATTTTTGAAAATTCGATTATTTAGAGTAAAGATACCCTCTAACTAAGAACCACCCAGGGGTAAGGACCTAGCAGTTTAGGTCCTCACCCTAGGAACAATACATGTGTGAGTAAAGGGGAGGCTAGTATAAATGCCTTTAAAGGGTATGTCCACCCTTAATTTACATTTTTAGTATATAATAGTAAATGTGCCCCCAGCCCCAACCGCTAGAAAGTCCCCAGATAGTTACTTACCATGCCTCGCTCCTTCGCCGCACTGCCCCGGCCCTCTGCTTGCACGGAAATGCAAGCAGGGGGCGGGACCAGTAGACGCGTTTGTGATTGGCTGCGAGGCAGCAAATCACGGACGTGGCTGCCAGCTTCTCAGTGCGGCGAAGGAGCGAGGCATAGTAACTATCTGGGGACTAAGAAAATTATTATAGCGGTTTGGGCTGGGGGCACATTTACTATTATATACATAAAGGGATTTATGCTAGGGGGAGGGGAGAGAGGAGGCAGAGTCCTATATGGACTCTGCTCTCCTCCTGGTGGCCACTTTTTTGGACTTTGGGGGGGGGGATTACTGGAGAACCACTTGGAGCTGGGATGTAAGGTAAGGATTTTATTGCACTATACATTGGGGCCAGTAGTAGGGGGGATTATAGTTTTGGGGGTGGACATGCCCTTTAAAGGGCATCTATAGTGGGAAAATGACCCCCCTTCTTAATAGCTTTCACTGATTGATGATGGGTCACAAAGTGAGAGATCGAAAACTGTACTGTTCTCCTTCTTCTGAGTCTCCAGGACAGCTTTTTAACTCCTACTGCACATGATAAGCTTGTCGGTTAGCCAGAGTTGAGACATGGAAGAGGTAACAAAGGGGAGGGGGAAGGGGGGAGTGCTGCAAAGAGATCTGACACCATGGTTAAACAAAGTCACTGACAGAGATAGGATTAAGGCAGCACAGAGTACATGAATTTAACTTTGCAAAGAGGTAATGTGTTTTTTTCACTATAGATGCCCTTTAACAATAATTCAATGGCTTAAACAGGAGGTTTTAAGGTGAAGTTCACCTTTTTGCATTTGATCAACTAAAGTTGATAAGTTTCAAGTGTCAGAAATTGAAATTAATGCTGTTTGATTATATATAAAAGTATGCTTGCTTGTTGGAAAATCCGTAAAGAATTGCAATAATACAGAACAGAAACTAAATGAACATTGTTTCCCTTGTGTGGTTCCAGTTCATCTTCAATCTACAGCTGATCGAAACTACCAGTTTAACTGCTTCCTTCCCTTTATCACAGGGAGATACAACGAAAATTATTCTGTTTCACCCTGAGCAAATTACACTTAATATGCCTAAAACTCTGCAAGCTATTGGAGTGGGGAATAACAGCAGGGCTCTTTGTACTTTAAAGGAGAACTTAAGTCTCTAGACAACATTGTCCCAATAGACAGAGCACATTCACAAACATACAACAAGCCATGTCTCACCTCTCCCTTTGCTGTGGCCATTGGATGATTTATGAAAATAACCTGTGAGTAAACCCCCAGCTAAGTGTCCGTGTACAGGCACATGCTCTCTAGCGCTCAACAGATCAAAACAAGGAAGTTGCAGCCTTGCTTCCTAGAAGCTGGCAGCCAATCACATTACATCCCTCTCCCTGACACAGAACAGAGATTTCAGGTTTTTGTTTTCAAACACATTCAATGCTCCTGTCCTAACAATGATATAATCCTTTACTTTTCATACAAAAGAAAAGTATTCTTTGTAGTGTATTTCATAGATAGCATGGATGTATGAAAGGGAGTACTAACATTTCAACAAAAATAAAAAAAAATAAATGTAAGTCTGAGGAATAGAACTGCAACTTGTACATTTACTCGGTCTTGCTAAAAGCAGAGCTCTTACCTTTAGGCTAACACAGATACAATATATGTCACTGGTACATGTAGAATGTTTTAAGAACATAATGGAAACCAAAAATAAAGGTAAGAAAGGGGATTTGAACTTGTGATCTTCAGAACTGTGTGTTTCTAAAACTGGCGTCTCACCACGTGTGCTACCAGTGAAGTACATTAGGTACATTTAGAAGCTTTATCTTTTTTGAAGCATAATAGAAACAAAAAGAACACTAAGTTTGGGGTATTGAACTTGTGACCTTCCGAACTGTGTATTTTTAAACCGGTTGACATACCAGGTGAGCCAACACTGAATAAGCACAGATTACAGGTACATTTGAAAGCTTTATCTTTTGCTCAGGAAAGAAGAAAAAACGAATGGAATATGGAAGTCCCTGATAAGACTTTGAAAGCTGCTTGTTACCCTGCAGTTTATTTACCATCAACTCACACTGACTGGTAAATAAATTGCAGGGTAACAAGCAGCTTTCAAAGTCTTTCCAGAGAATTCCATTGGTATTTGGTATATAGAAAACACTCTGTGCATAGAGACAGTGAATACTGGGGTCAAGGGCTGTGATAACTTCATGGGCTGTGGGTGGTACTGGCAACAACATGTAAGCCTTCTTATTTACAGAATCTATTTCTCACATGTACTAAATGCAACTTACTAGAGAAGAATCTTACAATGTATAGGTGTTCTGGGGAGAAAAACTTTCACATTAGGTTTTAAAAAATGTAAGTTTAGTTCTCGATTAAAGAAATAGTTAATTCCCAAAGTGAAGGTTAAGGAGCTATGCCTTATCTTCCACTCTTCAATCAATAGCTCAGGATCGGGGAACAAAGATTCAGGAAACTTACCTTTTGCGAGATCCACTGCAGCGAGAGTGAAATCCCAGACCGCTTTCTTGTTCTGTCTAACTATAGCCCGCATTATCGCGCATGCGCACTAAGCTGTACAGAACCAGGAAGCAAACAAATTCTTACTTAATGTAAATGATGGCCCGGGTGTATATTACCTTGGACCCCTCGCCTCATCAATCTATGAACAGGTATATGGACTCATTCGCAGTAACCCAGGTCCCAGAAGCCCAAGGCCCGTCGCAAAGTGCCAAGCAATCAAAATTCAACATCAGAGAAGTCCGCACCAACTGAAGCCACATAGAACGAGAAACCAAGCCTTAAACTGCAGCACGGTGGCTCAGTGGTTAGCACTGATGCCTTGCAGCTCTGAGGTCCTGAGTTCGATTCCACCCTTGGACACTTCTGCAAAGAGTTTGTATGTTCTCCCCGTGCTTGCGTGGGTTTCCTCCGGGCACTCCGGTTTCCCCCACAATCATAAAGACATACTGATAGGTTGTATGTGTCTAATAAATGTGCTTAGATTGTAAGCTTCTCGGGGCAGGGCCTGATGTGAATGTATACATGTAATTGTAAAGTGCTACAGAAGATGTTGTGTGTTTGATCATGCCATAATATCACTGTAGGCTTCATCTGTCTTAGATAAAATCGTCAGAATGATGATACTGTGCCTATAAGTCGTTGAGAGCGCGGACGGGGGCACTACCCTCTAAATTATGACATATACTGTTGGGTATGATATCTGAACTGATGTAAATTTTCAAAATTAGTTTATGCAGGGCTATATTACTTTATCCTATACAGTAGCCTTTTAAGCTACCAATATTTTGTGGTTTCTAGTAGTAAGCTCTTTGCTATAGACCTTGCCCACTATAATTTAATTAACAGCAATAAGACCACATTTTCCTGAACTACCAAAAAAAAGGTTTTAAGTTACTTAAAAATAAACAGAAATGGCATTTACACTTAATGATCTAAATTGGGATTCTGACCTATCAGATGTATTCAGTTCAAGCAGTAGATCTTCTAGTTCTGGAGGTCCAGATGAGTGGAGTACAAATACAAAAAATATATAAAAAATTAATTCTTAAACAATTCCGACTTAAATGGGAAATTTCTAGTCTGTCCAATTATAGAAAGGCAGAAATAATCCAGAGGGGATTGAGGTTAAGAATAAAACCAGGTAAAAACATTATGCACAATGATGATGGTACGTTCTTAAAAGAATGGAACAAAATAATCTCTGAATGTTCATTAAAATTAATGGACTTATTGGTAATGCAAAATGAAAAAATATTTAAAAAAGAGGGATAAGAAATGATATTAAAGCTACTATAGATAAAGAATGCAATATAGAAAAATTCACAGCCTTTAATGAGAAGTTGAGAAAAGATATGGATAAACTACAAAATGAAATCAAAACAAGAAAAACTAAGAAGTTTATAAGAGATACAAATGATTTCAAACAAGAAATGGTATACACCTTTAACAATCAGATGCAATCCAATAACCTTCCTTTTTTAGATCAAGAACTGAACTCCCAGGACAATTCCATGTCCAAAAATATGATGGAGAGAGAGCTGGGAAGAGGAAGAGGGGGGAAGAAATTTAGAAAAATTTCAACCGCAGTTACGAGATCGAGAGAAGTGGGGGTACAAGAGGGGGAGGAACAGCAGAAGAACCCGCAGGTAACAGATAACATAATTTGTCAGATGAAACATTTGATGAAGCGAGCTTAAGTCTATTGAGTAAAGGGTTATCATTTGTCCCAACAAATAATCTGGACAAATTTGAGTTTATCAAAGATCTCCATCTATTTGCTAGAAAATTAACTCTTAGCAAATTATTTAAAGATCACGAAAAAATACAAAAGATGGACATGATAAAAGATCACTACATATCTTAAAAGACCTGCATAATCCTCCTTTTAATGTTATATCCGTAGAAGAGTCACAAATATTAGAAAGAGAAAGACATATAGGATACTCTACACTGAAACCCAATTTAACGTATTTCCCCCCTCTCACTCAATTCCCACATATTAAAATGTTTATCGATAGGATGGAAAAAGATATACTGAAAATGAAAACAACATCTCAAGGCACAGATAATTTAACAAAAGAAGAGAGAGTAGCCCACAACGTTGAAAACAATAGAAATTAAAAATGCCGATAAAGGGGGTAATTTAGTAATTATGAAGAAGGAAAACTATAGGAGAGAAGCTCTCAAACAATTGATGGACAAAGATCAATATTTACTACTGAAAGAAAATCCCCTGGTGAGAATTCAAGCAAAGATCAAAACACTGGTAGACACGGCATTAAAAGAAGGGTTGATTAATAGTCAAGAATATAATGTTATTTATAACAAAGAAGCAAATATACCAACATTTTACCACATACCGAAAGTCCATAAAGATAGAAGACAACCTCCAGGAAGACCAATAGTTTCAGGCATAGGAGGACCCACAGATGGAGGAAGTAAATATGTAGACTTTATACTAAGACCATTCTTATTCACACTCCCCTCGTATGTGAGAGATACGCGAGACATACTACAAAGGTTGGAAGGAATAACAAGAGATGATACTAGTTACCATGGATGTGGAAAGTCTGTATTCGTCAATTCCTCATAAAATTGGAATCCAGGCAGTAAAATAATTTTTGGAAACAAAAGGTAAAGACTATATTAGACATTCATTTTTTGTAAGTGAATTACTTGAAATTATTCTGTATAATAACATATTTGTTTTTGATGGCCACTATTATGAGCAGCAAAGAGGAACTGCAATGGGCGCCTCTTGCACGCCAACGTATGCAGGTCTACACCTGGGTAGATGGGAGATGTCGAAAGTCCAACAAGTTTGCACAGAGTTGAGATGTGAGGACAAAATGCTTATGTGGATCAGGTATGTGGACGACATATTTATGTTATGCAATGGAACCAGTGAAGATCTGGAGATGTTTGTTGAGACACTGAACTATAACAATTTGAATATAAAATTGACACTTAAATATGATAAACAACAGATAGAATTCTTAGATTTGTTGATTCAAATAGACGGGGATCACATAGAAATTAAGACATATACAAAACCCACAGCAGTCAACTCTGTACTACATGCAGATAGCCATCACCCATATTCAACCATTAAGGCCAGACCTGGAGGTCAATTTCTATATAAGAAGGAAATGTTCTAAGGTAACAGATTTTGAGGACCAAGCAGATAAAATGGCTGAACAAGTTCACTCAGAGGGGATATAAACCTTCCTTATTGACCAGAGCAAGAGCAAAAGCAAGAAGAAAAAACAGATCAGATCTACTTAGAGATCAAAAAAATGGGGGGGGGGGAAGAAGAGGCTATACGAATATCTCTAAATTCAATTCACAATGAGGAGGAATTAGAGCACCCTAAATAAATATTGGTATCTATTGGCAGAAGATCCTGATTTAAATGTAGGTAAAAGCCATCAATAATAGCAAGAAGGGCCCCATCTTTAAAGGACATGTTATGTAGAAGCCACTTTGAAAATGAAGAGGAGAATGTCTCAATATAAAGATGGTTAGGAGTGACAAAATAGGAAATAGATGTGGCAAATATAATGTTTGCATTTACAATTCCAAGGAAGGACTTGTTAACAAATGGGGACAAAAGTATGAAGTGAAACAATTAATAAAATGCCAATCAATTAATATTATCTACATAATAACTGTAAATGTGGAATCATACATTGGAAAAACAAAAAGGACATGTCGTTGAGAATTCAAGAACACGTCAGAGCATTATTAATAAGGATGAAAAAAGAAGTAGTGTTGCGAAACATGTAATACAGAAATGGAGGAAATCCTTATGTTATAGAATTTGGAGGAATGGAGAAAAAGTGTCCTTAGGAATAGAAGGGCCCCATCTTTAAAGGACATGTTATGTAGAAGCCACTTTGAAAATGAAGAGGAGAATGTCTCAATATAAAGATGGTTAGGAGTGACAAAATTAGGAAATAGATGTGGCAAATATAATGTTTGCATGTACAATTCTCAAAGGAAGGACTTTGTTAACAAATGGGGACAAAAGTATGAAGTGAAACAATTAATAAAATGCCAATCAATTAATATTATCTACATAATAACTGTAAATGTGGTAAATCATACATTGGAAAAACAAAAAGGACATTGTCGTTGAGAATTCAAGAACACGTCAGAGCAATTATTAATAAGGATGAAAAAAGAAGTAGTGTTGCGAAACATGTAATACAGAAACATGGAGGAAATCCTTATGTTATAGAATTTGGAGGAATGGAGAAAGTGTCCTTAGGAATAAGAGGAGGAAACTTAGAGAAACTACTCCTCCAAAAAGAGTTAATTAAGATGGATTTACCAAATGGGGACATTGAGCCCGTGGTTTGAATGAAGATAATAGCTTTAAGTGTTTCTTGTAAATTATCATCTTTAATGGTGAAAAGGTTTATATAATTGTTCAATCCATAAAAAAATGGTGAAGAAGATTTTGTAACTACTTCTAATGGATTTGCTTTGCTCTAAATAATTAATAACCAAATGGAACAATGTATATAAAGGTGATGCTAAGCATCTTAGACACATAGGATCTGTCATTATATAAATCCCATATATATAATGTATAAATTAATTTAGGAATGACAAAAAATAATTTTTGTGATCAAGTGTTATAATGTTGAAGTGTTATGTTCTCCTCTACTATATGATATAAGGTGATGCACAGTTAATACACTAATTACGGTACACCCAGAAAGTTATAGGCGGAGTTTTGCTAGGCACAAGTTAAAAGGAGGTGTACACAGAAGGTACAACGCCCTGACGCGTTAGTGACGAAACGTACGTCGGTTGGTTTCAGTGGAGAAGGTCACGTGATGCACGATCGTGTCTGAGGACACGAGCGCCATTTCCAAGCCGAGTAACTGCATGGTCTCAGACACATGTGGACACAGAAGGATAAGTATGGGGGTGCATTGTATATAATGGAGGATCTTAAGTAAAGCGGGTGGAATAATGTGTACAGTTGATTTAAGTGCCACAACATATATTTTCGTTAGTTTACGGATATTAGAAGTCCTTTATTTAGCTTAACAACTGTCAAATGTCCAATATACCACAGCCGGGTTGGCAATAAGAGAAATTGCATTAAAGTAGGCCACAGTGAGGCCACGAGTTAACGGATACAATATAGATGAGACATTTGACAAATGAGATAAGGAGTACAGGCACTGGTCAAACTAAGGGGGTCTATTATGAGGCTCTATAGGTTCTGTTCACTAATACACTATATATAGTAGAGGACATATGTGTAAAGTCGTGATATACCCGAATTTGATAATATTAGATCCTCCATTATGCAGATTCTGTGACCATTGTTAAGATTACTAAATAAGGTCCAGACGGACACTATTAGTGTTTGGGTCCCACTTTTACCTACATTATAGACACATTTTGTGCCGGTAGGTTTGTAATTAGTCCATTGGATAAATGCAGTATCGAGCGTGTGTATATGACATACTTAACAATATTGGATATGTGTGTAATATGAATGCATCATTAGATCATCCTCCATCACTAATGGTTGTTGGTGTGTTTTAGGTGTTTTTGCTATAGACCTTGCCCACTATAATTTAATTAACAGCAATAAGACCACATTTTCCTGAACTACCAAAAAAAAAGGTTTAAGTTACTTAAAAATAAACAGAAATGGCATTTACACTTAATGATCTAAATTGGGATTCTGACCTATCAGAGTATCAGTTCAAGCAGTAGATCTTCTAGTTCTGGAGGTCCAGATGAGTGGAGATACAAATACAAAAAATAATAAAAAATTAATTCTAAACAATTCCGACTTAAATGGGAAATTTCAGTCTGTCCAATTAGAGAAGGCAGAAATAATCCACGAGGGGATTGAGGTTAAGAATAAAACCAGGTAAAAACATTATGCACAATGATGATGGTACGTTCTTAACAGAATGGAACAAAATTAATCTCTGAATGTTCATTAAAATTAATGGACTATTGGTAATGCAAAATGAAAAAATATTTGAAAAAGGGGACAAGAAATAATAGATATTAAAGCTACTATAGATAAAGAATGCAATATGAAAATTCACAGCTTTAATGAGAAGTTGAGAAAAGATTGGATAAACTACAAAATGAAATCAAAACAAGAAAAACTAAGAAGTTTATAAGAGATACAAATGATTTCAAACAAGAATGGTATACACCTTTAACAATCAGATGCAATCCAATAACCTTCCTTTTTTAGATCAAGAACCAAACTCCCAGGACAATTCCATGTCCAAAAATATGATGGAGAGGAGAGCTGGGAAAGGAAGAGGGGGGAAGAAATTAGAAAAATTTCAACCGCAGTTACGAGATCGAGAGAAGTGGGGACAAGAGGGGAGGAACAGCAGAAGAACCCGCAGGTAACAGATACATAAATTTGTCAGATGAAACATTTGATGAAGCGAGCTTAAGTCTATTGAGTAAAGGGTTATATCATTGTCCCAACAAATTCTGGACAAATTTGAGTTTATCAAAGATCTCCATCTATTTCTAGAAAATTAACTCTTACAAATTATTTAAACAGATCAACAAAATCAAAGATGGACTGATAAAAGATCACTACATATCTTAAAGACCTGCATAATCCTCCTTTAATGTTATCTGTAGAAGAGTCACAAATATTAGAAAGAAAAGACATAAGGATATTCTACACTGAAACCCAATTCAACTTATTTCCCCCTCTCTCACTCAATTCCCACATATTAAAATGTTTATTGATAGGATGGAAAAAGATATACTGAAAATGAAAACAACATCTCAAGGCACAGATAATTTAACAAAAGAAGAGAGAGTAGCCCACAACGTTGAAAACAATAGAAATTAAAAATGCCGATAAGGGGGTAATTTAGTAATTATGAAGAAGGAAAACTATAGGAGAGAAGCTCTCAAACAATTGATGGACAAGATCAATATTTCTACTGAAAGAAAATCCCCTGGTGAGATTCAAGCAAAGATCAAACACTGGTAGACACGGCATTAAAAGAAGGGTTGATTAATAGTCAAGAATAAGTTATTATAACAAAGAAGCAATATACCAACATTTTACCACATACCAAAGTCCATAAAGATAGAAGACAACCTCCAGGAAGACCAATAGTTTCAGGCATAGGAGGACCCACAGAAGGAGGAAGTAAATATGTAGACTTTATACTAAGACCTTCTTATTCACACTCCCCTCGTATGTGAGAGATACGCAGACATACTTACTACAAGGTTGGAAGGAATAACAGAGATGTATACTAGTTACCATGGATGTGGAAAGTCTGTATTCGTCAATTCCTCATAAAATTGGAATCCAGGCAGTAAAATAATTTTTGGAAACAAAGGTAAAGACTATATTAGACATTCATTTTTTGTAAGTGAATTACTTGAAATTATTTCGGTATGTGTGTTTGATCATGCCATAATATCACTGTAGGCTTCATTTGTCTTAGATAAAATTGTCAGAATGATGATACTGTGCCTATAAGTCGTTGAGAGCGCGAACGGGGGCACTACCCTCTAAAGTATGACATATACTGTTGGGTATGATATCTGAACTGACGTAAATTTTCAAAATTAGTTTGAGCAGGTCTATATTACTTTAGTCTAATAAATGTGCTTAGATTGTAAGCTCTTCGGGGCAGGGCCTGATGTGAATGTATACATGTAATTGTAATATGGCTTGAGAAAGGTAATGGATGTTACGGAAACGTCGCCTTCTATCTTTATATGATGATTTACAAGGAATAAAACGTTCTACGAGTGCTGCACAAACTTGTTCTCTTTTCCATGTAATTGTAAAAGCGCTACAGAAGATGTTGGCGCTATATAAATCCATAATAATAATAAAAAACTGCAGATTCACATTGCTTTATTGAGAAACGCCTTACTCGTTTTGGACCTCACGGTCCTTAATCATAGCATGCAGTTGGCGAAGGCTGCTGGTATGGGGCATGTTCTAGTTATGGGGGATTTCAATTACCCCAATATAGATTATAATAAGGGAACTGCCAGCAACTCAAAAGTTCTTAAAGGGTATGTCCACCCTTCTGAAAAAAATTTTACCAAACATTCCCCCTGTCCCCCCAGCCCCAACCGCTATATTAGTATTATCAGAAAATGCCCAAAACTTTACTTACCTTCCCTCTTTCCTCCGCCGCGCTGCCAGGCCCCTCCGCCGCGCTGCCAGGCCCTCTGCTTGCGAGAAAATGCAGGACCGGCAGTCGTGTCTGTGATTAGCTGAGCAGCAGCCAATCACGGACGCAGCTGCCGGGAGTTCAGTGCGGCGGAGGCAAGAGGGAAGGTAAGTAATGTTTTGGGCATTTTCGATTACTATAGAGCGGTTGGGGCTGGGAGGACACGGGGGAATGTTTGGGTAAAATGGGTTTTATGGTAGGGGGAGGGAATCCTAATCGGGAGGGGACGGGCTGCATCCTCTGGTGGGCAGTTTTTGGGTTGGGGGGGGGACTACAGGAGAACCATATGGAGCTGGGATGTGAGGTAAGGATTAAACTACACTACACATTGGGGCCAGTAGTGGGGGGGATTATAGTTTTGGGGGTGGACATGCCCTTTAAATCTTCTTTATGAGCATTTGTTTCACATATGGTAGAAGTTCCTACTAGACGGAATGCGTTGTTGGATCTGGTGATATCTAATAACCCTGAGCTCATTTTGGAGATGAAGGTAATGTTGAAGCTTAGGGAATAGGGATTATGATAGTGCCATTTAATATAGGTTGTAAAAAACAAAAGTGCACTGGGGTAACAAAAACTTAACTTTAGGAAAGCTAATTTTAGTTCTGTTAAAAATCTGCTTGTGAAGTTAATGTCTGATCACCTTTTTGTTTATTAGAGTTTGAAATTGATTGAGATTCTTTCAATTAGAACAGTTATCAGAAACAAATTTTTGTCTGATTTAAATTGAAAAAGCCAAATTGCTGATATTTTTCTCTTTCACATTTTCTGCTTTTTTACTTTTATTTCACCCATATTTTTACTATATCTCCTCCCAAAATTTTCATGCTAGAGACACATAATATGAAACAGATATGTGGGACAACATTTCAGAGAAGTGTGCTACCTTCTAGAGTTATTGACAAAAGTCCATTTCATAGAAGCCTGCACTGTCCTTTGGTGACATTATTGCTGCTATTCCAGACAGCGTCCCCACTCTACAGGTTGCTTAACCAGTTCTTCCTTCCAGGCTCATTGTCTTTTGGCTCTCAAGCACTGATTAACCAGGTCTACATTCCACTAGTGTCACTCCAGTTTACTGGGGGAATGTTGTTAATTTGGGTGAAGAGTAAAATAATCAACTCTGAAGCAGTAGAATAGTTATATACTGGACGGAATGTACAATTTACCAATGGACCTATCATTGTTACTACACAATAACTACAACCAAACTATACACTAACTACAACTAAACTATTAACCAACTACATCTAAACTATATAGACTAACTATACAATTACTATACAATACCAATAGACCAACTATACAATACCTATAGACTAACCATACAATACCTACACCATACAATACCTACACAATATCTATAGACTAACTACACAATACCTATAGACTAACTATACAATAACTACGCAATACCTATAGACTAACTATACAATAACTTCGCAATACCTATAGACTAACTATACAATAACTTCGCAATACCTATAGACTAACTATACAATAACTTCACAATACCTATAGACTAACTATACAATAACTACACAATACCTATAGACTAACTACACAATATCTAGACTAACTATACAATAACTACACAATACCTATAGACTAACTATACAATAACTACACAATACCTATAGACTAATTATACAATAACTACACAATACCTATAGACTAATTATACAATAACTACACAATACCTATAGACTAACTATACAATACCTACACAATACCTACAGACTAACTACACAATACTTATAGACTAACTACACAATACCTATAGACTAACTACACAATACCTACACAATACCTATAAACTAACTATACAATAACTACACAATACCTATAGACTAACTACACAATACTAAGACTAACTATACAATACCTACACAATACTTATTAGCACTAACTTAACAATACCTATAAATAATTAATACAATCCGTACTACGATCTAAATACCACAATACCTATAGACTAACTACTACAATAAACTACCACAATACCTATAGACTAAACTATACATAACATACACAATACCTATAATAAGACATACTATACAATACAACTACACAATACTTATAGACTAACTACACAATACCTATACAATACATACCATACCTAATAGACTAACATACAATAACTACACAATAACTATAAACTAACTATACAATAATACACAATACCCTATAGACTAACTATAGACTAACTACACAATACCTATAGACTAACTACACAATACCTACACAATACCTCTACGTACTAAACTACACAATACCTATAGACTAACTACACAGACCTACACAATCTTAATAAAACAACTACACAATACCTATGACTAACTATACAATACTATACAATACCTAGATAACTCACAAATACTATAGACTAACTCCACAATATCTATAGACTAACTCCACAATACCTATAGACTAACTCCACAATACCTATAGACTAACTATACAATAACTACACAATACCTATAACGAACTAACAATACAATATAGACTAACTACACAATACCTATAGACTAAATACCACAAACACTAAACAATTAACCTATAGACTAACTACAATACTATCAAACTAACTATCAATAATTACACAATACCTATAGAATAACTACACAATACCTACACATACCTATAACAATAACTATACAATAACTACACAATACCATGACTATAACCAATACATAGACTAACTATACAATAACTACACAATACCTATAAATCCTATACAACTACACAATACCTAAGGACTAACTATACAATAACTCACAATACTATAACTAACTCTATACAATAACTTACAATACATATACGACTAACTACACAATCACTACACAATACTATAGACTAACTACACAATATACCTATAGACTAACTATACAATACCACACAAGACTATCGACTAACTACACAATAACCTATAAAAATAAACTACACAATACCTATAGACTAACTATACAATAACTACACAAAAGAACTATAACTAAACTACTACAATACCTCACAATACTTATAGACTAACTACCAACAATACTATACAATATACTACACAATACCTATAGACTAACTATACAATAACTAACAATACTATAGACTAACTATACAATACCTCACAATACTTATAGACTAATCCACAATACCTATACAATAACTAACACTACCTAAGACTAACTATACAATAAACTACACAATACCTAATAAACTAACATACAATAACTACACAATACCTATAGACTACACTACAAATACCTATACCTAATCCTACACAAAACTACACAATACCTATAGACTAACACACAATACCATAATAGACTAACTACACAATACCTACACAACCTTTAAAAATAACTCACAATACCTATAGAACTAAACTAAGACTAACTCCACAATACCTATAGACTAACTCCACAATACCTATAGACTAAATACAACATACCTATAACTAACACACAAACTATAGACTAACTCAACCAATACTAGAGAAACTACCATACTTATAAAACTCAAAAACTACCACATACCTAACGACTAATATACAATAAACTACACAATACCTATAGACTAACTACACACAATACCTATAGCGGATAACTACACAATACATAGACTAACTACACAATTACGATAGACTAACTACACAATACCTAGAGAATAACTACACAATGACATAGGACGTAACTACACATAACTACACAAACCTTTAACAAACTCCACAACCCCTATAGACTAAAACATAACTACACAATACTCAAATATCAGATCAATAACTACACAATACTATAAACTTAAATATACAATAATTCACACACCTATAGACTAACTACGATACAATAACTCACAACCAAGACAACACAACCCAATACCAGACAAGAAAAACACACAAACCAGAAGACAAGTAACAAACAGAGAGACCAACTACACAATACCTACAAAGACACAAGAGCGAGCAGACTAACACCCACAAGACTAGAAACAAACCGAAACAACATGTCCACAATACAATAACACACAATACCATAGAAACGAGACCATAGAACTCACAACGACTCTGAGAGACGGAACTATACATAAATAACAATTCACAATACACTAACTAATACCTGAACGAGACAATAAAACGACACAAATACTATTAGACTAACTACAAAGAACTATACACAATACCTACAAAACTAAGACCTGATACATAATAACCTTCACATAGATATAACTAAACTACACAATACATACACAATACACTATAGACTAATTATACAATACCTAACAATTACCTCATAGACTAAACTATCATAACTACACAATACCCTAGACGAACTAACAATACCTATACACAATACCTAAGAAACTAAACAATAACTTATAGACTAACTCACAACAATACCTAAAATAACTAAGACTAACTTATACAATAAACTACACAATACCGATAAACTAACTATACAATAACCTACACACCTACTTACGAATAACCCTACACAATACCTATAGACTAAACTAACAATAAACTACACAATACCATAAATAAACTACACAATACCTACAATAACATATAGACTATACAATAACTACACAATACCATCTTAACTATACAACCCAAATACCTATAGACTAAAACTATACAATAACACACAATACCTCTAGACTAATACACATACCTACAGAACTATACCTAATAACTAACTACACAATACCTACTCACGACTACCTACTAACACTAGACCTAACCACAATACCACACAATACCTAAACGACATAACACAAATACTACAAAATATTTAGTACATAACAATAACTACACAATACACATAGACTAATATAAAATAACTTAACAATACATAAGATACTAACTAACTTCACAATAATATAGACTAAATATAAAACTACAAATACCTAGACTAAATACACAAACCTATAGACTAACTATTACTAACCTAACTATACAATACCTATAGCTGACTAACTATACAAGTAACTATAACAATCCCTTGTACACTAAATAAACTACATACCTATAGACAACCTATAAACTAACTACACGAATCCTATAGACTCTACACAATACATATGACTACTCATAACTCACAATACCTATAACAACATATTACAGACTAACTACAGACTAACTACACAATTAACCTACACAAATACCTATAGATCTAAACACAATACGATATAGTACACAATTTTACACAATCATACAAATACCTAGAGGACTCTAACTACCACAATCACTACACAATTCCCTATAGACTAACTACACAATCCAATACACAATACCTATAGACTAACTACACAAATAAATACACAATAACTATGACAATACTAACAATAAGTCACAATGCCATATAGACTAACTACACATAACTATAGACTAACTACACAATAACAATTCACAATACTTATAGACTAACTAAACAATCACTACACATACTCATTAAGACTAACTACACAATACCTATAGACTAAATATACAATACCTAACAATACTTATAGACTTAACTCACAATACCTATAAAATAAACTACACAAATACAACTATAGACTAACTTACAATTAACTACCACATACCATTAAGTAACTATACTAACCTACACACAAATACTATAGACTAACTACACAATACCTATAAAATAACTACACAATACCTATAGACTAATAATACAACTAACACAATACCTATAGACTAAATATACAATAACACACAATAACCTTATAGAACCTACATATACAATA
This sequence comes from Hymenochirus boettgeri, assembly GCA_019447015.1. Classification (NCBI taxonomy): domain Eukaryota; kingdom Metazoa; phylum Chordata; class Amphibia; order Anura; family Pipidae; genus Hymenochirus; species Hymenochirus boettgeri. Next base: position 164,266,585 of record CM033475.1, read on the forward strand.
CCTACACAAATACTTATGACTAACTACACAATACTATACAATAACTACACAATACCTAAAGACTAACTATACAATACTACACAATACCTACTAACTAAACTATACAAAAACTACACAATACCTAATAGGGCTAGACAAAAACAATACCTATAGACTAACTACAAATACCTAGACTAAACTACACAATACCTATAGACTAACTACACAATACCTATAGTACTAACACGCAAACTAATCTATAGACTAACTACACATACCTACACAATACCTATAGACTAATACACACAATACCTATAGACTAATACACAAACCTACACAATCTTATAAACTAACCAAACCTATAGGACTCACACAATACCTATAGACTATAAATAACTCCACATACTATAACTAAACTTCACAATTACTATAGACTAACTCCACAATCTAGACTATACAATAACTCACCACAATCACTATAGGACTCCTATACAATAACTCACAATACCTATAGACAACTACACAATACCCTACCGAACTAAACTACACAATACCTATAGACTAACTACACAATCCTCTAGAATAACTACACAATACCTAAACAAACGATGACATAACTACACAATACATAGACTACATACCATAACACAACAATACCTATAGGACTAACTTACACAATAACCTACACAATACCTACAAATAACTAACAATAACTACAAATCCGATAGAATAACTACACAATACCTAACAAATACCTATAAACTAACTACACAATACTATAGACTAACTATAATAACTACACATACTATAAAAAAACTAACTATACAATACTTCACAATACCTATAGACTAACTATACAATAAACTCACAATACCTATAGGAAACTAACTAACAATAACTTCACAATACCTAGAAACTAACTAACAATAAGTACGACACATACCTATAGACTAACTATACAATAATACACAATACCTATGACTAACTACCAATAACTACACAAATACCTATAGGACGACTACCACTAAATAATATAACTAATACACAATACCCTACACTATACCTATATACATAAACATACAATAACGAAACATGACCGATAAACGTAGACAATAACGCACAATACCGAGAGAGAAACTGACAATAACTTACAATACCTATGAAACTAACTATACAAAATACCACAATACATCATAGACTAAACGGATACAAGAAACTACACACTACATAAAACTAAATTTACAATACACTTACAAAAACATACAGAATAACTACAAAATACCTATAGACATCTACACATCACTACACCATACTATAGACTAACTATACAATAACTACACATACCTATAGACTAACTACACATATACACTAACACAAGACCTATAGACTAATTATACATACAACACAATACATAGACTAACTATTCAATACCTACACAATACCTAGACTAAACTACACAATACCTACACAATACCTAGACTAACTACACAATACCTATAGACTAACTGCACAATACCTACACAATACCTATAGACTAACTATACAATAACTAACACAATACCTATAAACTAACTATACAATAACTACACAATACCTGTAGGACTAACTACACCAATACCTATATGGACTAACATATACAATAACTACACAATACCTATAGAATAACTACACAAAAACCTAAACGATACCTATAGACAAACCTACCAACTAACTACACAATACCTTAGGACTAATACAACATCCTATAGACTAACTATACAATAATACACAATACCTATAGACTAACTACACAATACCTACACGATACCTATAGACTAACGACCACAATACCTATAGACTAACTACACAATACCTACCACAATACCTACACAATACCTATAGAACTAACTACACATAAAACTACACAATATCTAGATACTATACAATAACTACACAATACCTATAGACTAACTATACAATAACTTCACAATACATATAGACTAACTATACAATACCTACACAATACCTAGACTAACTACACAATACCTATAGACTAACTATACAATAACTACACAATACCTATAGACTAACTATACAATAACTACACAATACCTTTAGACTAACTACACAATACCTATAAAATAATTTATACAATAAACTACACGATACTATAGACTAAAGTCACAATAACATAGACTGTAACTATACAATAACTACAACAATACCTATAGACTAAACTATACAAATAACTACCAGGACGAACTACACAATACCTACACAATACCTATAGACTAACTACACAATACTTATAGACTAAATACACAATCACTACACAATACCTATAGACTAACTACACAATCACTACACAATTACCTATAGACTAAACTACACAATAACTACACAATACCTATAGACAAACTATACCCAATAAGTTCACAATGCCTATAGACTAACTACACAATGCCTATAGACTAACTACACAATACCTATAGACTAAAACTAACAAACCTATAGACTAACTACACAATACTATAGACAATACACAATACTACACAATACGTATAGCTAATATACTACTACTCAGATAACTACACAATACCTATACAATAACTACACAATACCTATAGACTAACTATACAATAACTACACAATACCTATAAACTAACTATACAATAACTACACAATACCTATAGACTAACTATACAATACCTACACAATACCTATTGACTAACTACACAATACCTATAGACTAACTATACAATACTTACACCAAATACCTGTAGACTAACTATACAATAACTTCACAATACATTATAGGACTAAATATACAATACCTACACAATACCTAGAATAATACACATACCACACAAACCTAGACTAACACACAATACCTATAGACTAAACTATACAAATAACTTCACACATACCTATAGACAATATACAATAACTACACAATACCTTTAGACTAACTATACATAAACTACACAAACCTATAGATAACTACACAAATACCTAAACACTACCTAAACATAACTTACACAATACCTATAGACTAACTACACAATACCTACACAATACCTATAGACTAACTACACAATACCTATAGATAACTACACAATACCTATAGACTAACTACACAATACCTATAGACTAACTACACAATGACTACACAATTCTTATAAACTAACTACCACAATACCTATAGACTAACTATACAATAACTCCACAATACCTATAGACTAACTCACAATACCTATAGACTAACTCCAAAATAACTACACAATACCTATAGACTAACTACACAATACCTATAGACTAACTACACAATACCTATAGACTAACTACACAATACCTATAGACTAACTCACAATACCTATAGACTAAAAAACTAACATAATAACAATCTATACAATAACTACACATACCTACACAAAACTTAGACTAAACTACCAAATTACCTACACAATACCTATAGACTAACTACACAATTACCTACACAATACTATAGATAACTAAAATAACTACACCAACTATAAACGTAACATACATAACTCACAAATACCTGATAGTAACTATACAATAACTTCACAATACCTCTAGATAACATGACAATATACCAATACTCTATAAATACTACAATAATACACAATACATAAAACAACACTATACTAACAATACCATAAACAACATACAATAATACACAATACCATTAGACTAACTATACAATAACTACACAATACATATAGACTAACTATACAATACAACTGACACAATACCTAAGACTAATATCAATAACTACACAATACCTATAAACTAATATACAATAACTACACAATACCTATAAAACAATAACTACACAATTACAACGACAAAATACACGATAAATGAACGACACAACACGTACAACAGACCTAAGACGAACTAAACAATACAACTACACATACTAAGACTAACTAACAATAAACTACCACAGTATACCGATAAGACTAACTACACAAGTACCTAGAATACCTTAGACTAATACACAGAAAACACCAATACCTAGAGACTATACTGACACAATATGCCTACACAAGACCTAGAGAACTGACAAAATACAGCAACAGACGGAACTAACAAGAAGACACAATACACTATAGAACTATATAAACAACCTATATACTAACTATAAATACAAGACGAACTACTGTACTAACTTACAATTACTACTAGACTAACAATACAATAAACTTACACAATTAACCTGAGATAACTACAATAACACTCATACTAAACTAACTATATTACACACAAATACCTATAGACAATATACAATAATCTTCACCAATTACTCTATGACGAACTCAAAATACCTATAGGACTAACTACACAATCACTACACAATACTATAGGACTAACTAACAACTAAACTAAAACAAACCTAGAGACAAACTAACAATACCTATAGACTAATTTACAATAAACTTCCACAATAGCAGTATAGAACTTATACTACTTAAATACCGAAACTACACAATACCTACACAATACCATAGACTAAACTACACAATACCTACACAATACCTATAGACTAACTATACAATAACTACACAATACCTATAGACTAACTATACAATACCTACACAATACTTATAGACTAACTACACAATACCTATACAATAACTACACAATACCTATAGACTAACTATACAATACCTACACAATACCTGTAGACTAACTATACAATAACTTCACAATACATATAGACTAACTATACAATATCTACACAATACCTAGACTAACTACACAATACCTATAGACTAACTATACAATAACTACACAATACCTATAGACTAACTATACAATAACTACACGATACCTATAGACTAACTACACAATAACTACACGATACCTATAGACTAACTACACAGTACCTATAGACTAACTACACAATACCTATAGACTAACTACACAATAACTACACAATATCTATAGACTATACAATAACTACACAATACCTATAGACTAACTATAGACTGTTCCCCTAATATTGTTGTTATTATTGAGGACGGTGATAGACAAACTGGATCCACTTCACTTCCCACAAGTAAACATCCCCCCGGGCACAATCCCCACTATCATTCCTATAGTTAACAGTGACCGGGAATTGAATGTAAATCAATGGGGAGACCCGGACCGTGTGGGTGATCAGTGACGGTCCGTCCATCACAGTCTCCTACCTCCGACTCCCATCCCAGCGCGTTCTCCAATGTTTGTGTGAAGCTCCAAGTTGTGTGTGTGAGGCGGAGCCAGAACCCGGGACAGCCGGAAGAGGCGGGAAAAGCGAGTCAGTCCCCAGGTTCTGGGGAACCAGCACCGCGAAGTGAACTTGGAAAGGGAAGAGCTGTGTTTGTTGATCCGTCGCTTCTGAAAGGAGGATCATTAGTTATGTGATTAACCTGTATTACTAATAATGAACAATCTCACCAATACATGTTTATTACAATAGTAACCTCACAAGATACTACAATGTTACCTCTGAAAGTACTAGTAGTCACTGTGTGTTACCTGTGTGTTACCCAGATTTATAGACAATGACAGGCAGCTTCCAATGGGCCAATGACGGGCAGCTTCCAATGGGCCAATGACAGGCAGTCTCCAATGGGCCAATGACAACAAACATCCAGCAATGACAGACAGGTTCTAATGGGCCAGCGACAGGCAGCTTCCAATAGTAAAATGACAGACAGCCTTCAATGGATGTAATTGGATATAAATCCGTACTAAACTATACAATATAATCTACAATCTAGTTATTGTACCGATACTATTCTTAAGGATTTCAATTTACCCCATGTCCAAAAACAAAATTGCACTATTTTACTCTGTATGTATGGCCTGTTTGTGTGTTAAGGGGTGACTAATTGCATTTGTATTATTTAATTGATATTGCAAATCAAGTGACAGTAAAACAAATACCCCAATAGGTAAGGTTTGGAATTCTCTGCCTGATATTGTTGCAATGACAGAATCTGTAGACACTTTCTAAAGAGGCTTGGATGTCTTCGAGGACAGATGGACAGGAAATGTAATATCCACCTTAAACGGACACAAAAAAAAAAAAAGTTAAACCCACGCTCCCCGATATAATATCATTTTTGGGCTACTTGCTTGAAAACTACCATCTTATTAATGAAATTGTTACTGCTACGATCCTTACCTTCCAGGTTCCTGTAAAATCAAGCAAAGTGATTAATGCATTGCGGAAATCCGGATGGAAGATAAGCATGGAGGGTATCCATTTCCCCTTGAGAATGTCCAGGGTTATAGCTACTCCACTGTATTCATAAACATACAGTTGAGACTGGCGGTGTCCTTGTGCGGGGTTTTGTATGTGGGAATGATTGGGGTGGAGCGCAATGTTCCCTATAATTTAAAATTGGCTGTGTGCGCAGAAATATATTTTCTGTACGCACACAAAATTTAATTCACACTGCAGCACATATTCCAGGTGATTTTTGTGTGTGCACCACTTTAACCTGCAGAGCTGTTCGCACACAAGCTCACAGCTTAAGCTGGGTACACACAGTAACGATAAAGCCCCGGATACCCGACGGTATCGGGGCTTTATCATTATGTGTGTGCGCTCGTTTCCCGAATGAGCGCGGCCACCGAACGATCGGGTCGGCCGTACGCTCGTTTGGGAAAGGCCGAAAATTTCCATTGGCCGCGCTAGACTCCCTATAGAGGAGTCTAGCGCGGCCGATGAAAACACACAGTCCCAAACGTTCTCCTTATGAAGTTCATAGGGAGAACGCTCGGGACTGTGTGTATGCAGATCTTTGAAAGATGGCAGACAGGATCTTGCAGATCCTGTCTGTCATCTTTCAGATATCTGTGATGTGTGTACCTAGCTTAAGAGGGAACACTGGTAAAGGTAGCTATTCACTGTTTGATTTGTAATGTTAGGTTTTGCATTGAATGAACCGATTAACCCTGTAACACTGTTCTGCTTTATTTTTTTATGTGCCAGTATTGCTTATGCAGAAATCCTTAGATAAAATTTACTGTGTAATAAACATTCTTGACCACTAGATGTCAGTAACTGACACTGAGTGGATGTAAAAATAAAGTACATTTTTATGACTTGTTGATACGACGAAGTTGATTCCGTTTTTTTGCATTTTATTGATTAAAATTGAGTTTAAAATTGAGTGTAAAATTAATCGAAATATATAAATTTGTCATTTATACAAGACATGCTGTTCGATCATATTAACATTAAAGTGTGTACACACTAAAGCTAGGTACACACCTAGCGATTTTTCCTCCTGACCGGCCATTCAATACTTTCGACCGGTCGGCCAGGAGGAAGGACTGTCAGTCGCAGCAAAATCAGCCGCGTCCGACAGTTACCGCGACCGATCGTGCTGTCCTTAGAGGACCGCAAGATCGGACAAGGTTTTCCACCATGTCCGATTCGGACGAACGATCGGTCGGACATGGCTGCGATAATTTCGGTCCGGTCAACCGATACACTGAACTATTGGTCGATCGGACCGAAATATCTCATTGTGTGTACCCAGTTTTACTGGATTATCAGTAAAGGATTGCATTAAAGAAAAAGGATCACTTTAGCATTTCACCTTCCCCCAACCTAATTTTCATCCCTCCCCAGAGGAAGGGGGGCGGATTGCTTTCCAAAATATTGTATGGGTGCGGTTTGCACAATAAATACGTTTTTTATAGGTGTGCAGCCTCTCATTTTGTTCTTCTGCTATATATATATTAAAACCTAGTTTTAATTCTGAACCAGCGCTTTTTGAATATCCACAGATCCAACGGAATTTTCAGAAGTTTCTAAACTCAGAGATTTTCGGAACTTCAGATAGAATAATAGAAAATACGAAAATTCTAAAAAAAATTAAAGAATTATGTTCAAAATTCCAACTTATAATTGAACATCTGGAAAATTCAAAAAAATTGATTGAATATTCAAAAATTTTTAATTAAAATGGGTTCAAATCAGATTTTTGGAACTTGAGTAGGTTCCACGGTTCGCCTGAGGCTTGTACCTTGAAGATCACTGGCAATGTGCACGGACAGACTAATTGCTATAGAGCCACTGTAATGTTGGATTCTTACATAAATATGTGTATGTGTTCTATAAGTGTAACGACACTTAACAATATATGTAATAGCTATAGATAGACACGCCATGCCATGGTCACATAAAGACAGAGAATTACCTGCACCTGCTTTCCTAGTAACATGATTATTTAATGTTGGTTACAAGTTACATATGACTTTTTAGTATCCATGGAATGTGGGTGAGTTTCAGTGCCACACCTCAGATTTTGTAGCTTTTGGAATGTGTATGACAAATACCATATAGCATAAAGTCCCAAGCGCACTCAATACCCTTATGGGTGTTGACGTCCTCTGAGGCCTCACCCTTCAAGGGCCAAAAGGATAATCCAACAAAGAAAAAGATGAGGGTCGCACTCCAAAAAATCAATTTAATAATGAACCACATACATCAAATCACAACGTTTCGGGGCAACTTGCCAGGGGCAATTATTAAATTGATTTTTTGGTGTGCGACCCTCATCTTTTTCTTTGATGACAAATACCATAGTAGAGACATCTTGGATATAAAATAATACCTTTTATTGGCTATATATCGCAAACCTACAAATGTAATACGGATTAAAGGAAACACATTACAAACTTCCATCTACTGTATTGCAAACATACAGAGCCAATAAAAGGTAACACGGTACGATTCTTTACTAAATGCCATAGTACATATCATATATCACACATGCATATAATAAATCCATATTGTTAAGGCCTTATACTAGAAAATGTGTCCATGATGCACAGAGTAACACCTTGAAAACACGCTAGATACTGTAGTTTTTGTCTGAAGTTTCTACTTCTTCATCCATTTACCATGAGTATTCCATGTGTCTGCTGACTGTTTTATCTGTCTTGCCAGTTTGAAGGTCTGAAGAAGGGGATTAAAGCTTCATACACATGTGCAATCATGGGGGCCGACCTGCGGCACACGATGTGTATGGGCACTTTGTCGGCATGAAATGGCTGTCCAGTCGGGGCTTGTTTCTCGATCCACCTGGCTGATCATTAACAAGCCATTTTGGTAGAAAAAGTGCCCATACATTGTCAGACGAAATGGCTGTGCATACACATCGTCCGTCACAGGTCGGCCCCAGCGATCAAACATTTGTATGCTCCTTAAGCCCTGGAAAAGTTGTGGGCATTTTGTTATATTTGTACAGTGCGTGCCTTATATTTTCTTTTGAATATGTACAGTTGACTACTGCCAGTACCACCACATTTGAAGCTTCAATCTGCTTAAACAGCTTTGTTCAGGTGAGCTTTCTGTCCATGCCTCCTGACTTTTCTGTAAAGAACGGTAACATGATTAGCTTCTTGTGGGCAGTGATTTGCTGTAGCAAGCTGCGCCGGGTGCTCAGGACTGGGCATGTGTGAGAAGCATCACTTTCAGTAACTAAAACAGTGGGTGCATCTGTAAGACTGAAACACTAGGAAATAAGGCACATGACCCACAGGTAAATTTAGACTCCCAGCAAACCCAGTGAGATAAATAATGGGAGCTGAGGACCCCCAGTTGATTTAATTCATAAATCAACCAACAGTCGCAGCAAAGGGAGAGGTGAGACACAGCTTGTATCTTTGTGAATGTGATCTGTCTGTTGGGACAATGTTGTCTGGAGTTTCCGTTTAAGCTTTAAAAAAAAATTTTTTTCTGATGTCTCCCCATTTTGTTTTCAAAACATGAGTAAAAGGCAGACTGGCACCAATGTTCCCTCTAATTTAATTCGGCTGTGTGCACAGAAATATATTTTCCGTGCGCATATAAAGTAACCTTTTGTGTGCTCCATACCACAGCACTTATATTACAGCAGAGAACACTGACTTGCACATGTTTGGTGGACATGACCCGAAGACCAGATTGTCAGACTATGCTTATTCAGATTGAGGACTAATGTTTCCCCTGACCCTGGAGGCTCTTTTCAAAAAACACCTTTCAGCCTTGAACACAGGAGGAAAGAAACTCTTGTTCTACCTCTGTGCCACAATTAGTAAACACAACACCAAAATCTTATCTGATAAATTAAAGATGGCGGCTCTGCTATAGAAAGGTCTATGTAGCTAGGGGTTCAGAGACTGATAATACTTCTGGTTAAGTTTGGGATGTCTGGTTACTGCACAGGGATAGATGGTAACAGGGATTCATAGCTAGCTTCCTACATACTTAATAGTTACTAATGTGGGGTGTCTAGATCCACTTAGCAATAGGTATTATAAAGGTAATATCTGTTTATTCCAATAGAGGCATAATGTGGTCTATCAAGGGATCATCAAATTTGCAGGCTTGCCAAAAGAGATTAGGTAAGGGATATTGATGGGTCAATTCTTGTTCTCTCTACTTGTTCTAACTCTACTCAAGTTAATGTAGAGTCAGAATACCCTGGTTGAGCTAGACAAAATGCTATATAATAATGTAAGGAGCAACAGCTTGTTCTCTTGGCGTCTGAAGTATGGCAGCACTGATTTGCAGTTTATTATTGGATTACTGCCTGGCATTTTAAAAAAATTCTGTCTCTTGATCAGGAACAGGAGTTTGGGCGAATCATCATTTTTATCACGTGGATTCACCCAAATAGTGCAATTTAGCATAGAACCATCTTTTCTGGAGGGCTATATATCTGGCTATGCATAGAGCAGTAGTTTAATTAAAGAGAGTTTTATTGGTCAATAAAGAACTGTCAACTTTTAAACCAGGCAGGTATACAAGCTACAGTATTTTTTGAATGTGCATGCAGAAAAATGTTAAAACTACCAAACCAATAGGGTGATGCACTGAAAGCCACTATTAGCTCCCCTGTGCAATTATTGTGGAGAGGTTTTATAGACATAGCAGCGCTTGACCGGTTGTTATCTGCACATTAATCATTCGGTTAGCATGATTTCAATGGGAGGGGATATATTTTTTATATCATACAAGAAAAGCTTTGAGTCACTAGGTGTGGTCTTCTTTGAATCTATTGTGTTTATATTTATGTATTGTTTGTAACACTTTTTATATGCCTTTGTCTAGTTGATTTCGGAAACGTTTATGTGATCTGTAGCTATTATTCAAAAGAAAACAATACAGTTTACTGTTTCTTAAAGATGATACAAAGACGCTGCTCAAGGGCATTTCCTCTTCAACTCAACAGTCCACCCCTTCTAGGAAAGACTAATTCATGTCAGCAGGCAAAACATTAAAGCTGGGTACACATGGACAGATCCTTATCGGTACTGCCGACTGGGCAGCCAGGGCGAAGGACTGTTGGTTGCGGCAAAAGTAGACCGTTCACTATGAACAGGCGTGTGGTCCACAAACATTATCAAATGCCTCACTAATTGCGCTGCATGTGATCACCATTTTTAGTGCGCATTCCATGCGTTGTCATTAAACTTTAAATAAAGTGGTACAGTGGGGCCCTAAGGTTCATACACACGTGTGATCGCAGGGGCATGCAATAAAAGTTCTTATTGTAAAAAAAAAAAAATATTATTTAACATTTGAAAGCAAACATCTGATTGGTTGGGGCAAAATTAGCACCATTTTTAACAATAAGAAGTTTTACTGAATAACCCTAAATGCATCTGAATGTGCTTTCTGTCCAAAAATCATGATGTGCATGGGCGATTTGTCAGCCATAATGGGCCGGTGCTCATAGATGATCCGCCTGGAGGATCTGTGAACGATGCCAGATCCAACGGCCAAGAAATCAACCGCTGACAAAGTGCCCTTGCATGGCAAAATTTCCTTCCGAAAAGCAAGTTCATACACATTCAGGGTTATTCATTAAAAGTTCTTATCGTTTAAAATGGTGTTAATTTTGCCCCAACCAATCAGATCTTATTTAACATTTGAAAGCTAACATCTGATTGGTTGTGGTAAAATTAGCAGCATTTTTAACGATAAGAACTTTTATTGAATCTCCCTGATTGTGCATTGCAGGTTGGCCCCACTATCACACGTGTGTATGAACATTAGGGCCCCTGCTGTACCGCTCTAAAAATCGGGTTGCGGTTTTTGGAGTAGTAGGATGCATCAGTACATGTGAGTCTGTTTCTTTAAATAAGTTAAATGGCAATGCATGCAATGTGCACTAAAAACGGTGATCACAAGCAGCTCAGATAGTCAAAAAGCAGCTCAGATAGTGAGGTATGGACATCGTGATTACCGTGTAATTGCAGTGATTTGTGAAAAACAAACCGCATCACGCACATTTTGCATGATAAAATTTGGCTGTTAGTATTACTTCCCCACCAAATTTTAGGGGCATATTTATAAAACTGTATATTTTTTTATTTTACAACACTATGGCATTATAGATATGCCCCCTAGGCTGGCCCCTTTGTCAAGCATATTTATTTAATTTCATTGTCGAATTTATAAACAAACAATATCACAATTTTTCATACTGTTGTACTATTTTATGCAATAGTGTGTTTTATGGCCAAAAATGGGCAGTATCCTATAGATCATGTGTATGAACGTCTGTTTCAACCAACGATCATGCTGTGTATGGGCACTTTGTCAGCCAAAATGGGCATTCGGTCGGGCTCATTGTCCAATATGCTGGTTTGATGATTAATGAGGCCAGACCGAACACACCATTTTGGGCATCAATGTGCACATATATGGAACAATCGCCACCCGAAACAGCCTTTCGTCCCATTTGTGCATGGGCATCGTTACTCGGAAGTGCCACAGGACATGTGCACGAAGCGTTAGTTGTGGTAAAATCGAGATACAGATATTCTCTCCTGTAATTAGAACACAATATGGTTTGGGACAGATTTTATTTGGCATAAAAAATTAACATTTTTACTATTAATGGGAGCACATCATATCTTTGTATGCTTAAATATGCTATAGTTAATACTTCAAAGGGAATATTCACCCCTAAAACAGGTCACATGTCAGTTACCTGCCCCCCACCCCAACTGATAAATTTTGCATTACTAGAGAAGGCTATTTTGGATGAGCAATTTGCTGAGTGCATCATTCGCTTCATTCTTTCAGTAATATATTATGTTGATGGAACGCAATACTGCATAAATAATACATAGTATTCTGTCAGCGCTATACTATCTATTATTTGTATGGGTTTACACTGTACAGCATAGCCATGGCTCATTCATAGACCAAGGGACTGGAATGGCTACAGGTATGGAATGGGCAGATTGTAAGTGGTGCATGGGTGGGCAGATGCAAAGTCTGGACTGAACGGGGTAGAGGCCCTTTTAATGGTTGGGGTAATAATAGTGTGGCCCTCAGCCAGGTTGGGCACCCCTGCTGTAAAGTAGTACTCACGCAGAACTTTATATTAAAAAGAAAAATTCATCTTTATAAATATAATTATTGTACATAATCTTTAGACAAGGCTTTAGTCCCCTGTATTTACCTACCATTTTTTAAAACTTAAACTGTAAATGGCATTTCTGAAGAATGAATGGCTGTGGTCTTGTGGAGAAGATTCCGTTAACTTGATTTCCTCGTTTCTGGCATTTCCTTGGCCACACAATGTGTAGAACTTCTAGGGCAGTATATTTGCTGATTGCTACTTCCATGATGTGTCACAACAACCAGCTAAGACACTGCCAAAGAAACACTCACAGACGGCGCATATGCCATTCATTTCCTCCTATCTTCTTTTGGAAAGTTGGTCCTGAAACAGAGAAAAAGAGAGAAATGACCAGTCCTGCGATTTACTTCTATCTAGATGCCAGAAAGTGAATCATTACATTCGTGGTTAACCAGGAAAAAAAAGTGTCATGACAAATCACTGTTCAATCTTTTACAAAGGAGAAACAAAATGAATATGAAACAAAATATGTCTTCCACCTTTCACCACAAAGAAAAACAGAAAATAAGTGTGATGAAACCAGCAATTCAATTGTGTATCTATGTAAATAAAATAACCAATATATAGCAAGAGACTGCAACTGGATTGCCAATCACTGTTCTCCAGACTTGCATATTCTAATTTACAGGGTGATAAGGCTGGGTACACATGGAGGGACTATCTATCCTGACCAAGCGATCGATAAGAGCAAGTGGTCGGCCAGGACAAATGTCCATCAGTCGTGGGAAAATTCATCGGTGGCCCAATTTGCGAACGATTGGCTGTGTGGTCCCATAAGGATCCGCACAATCGATTGGGATTTTCGGACACGTCCGATCGTTTGGAACAGACAATCGGGGTTGCAGCTGCCCGCCCCACATCAGTGTGGTCGCCCGCCCTGAAAATATCTTCTGGTGTGTACCCAGCCTAAGGATCCGATCTTGCTTTTTACCTTTCCCACTTTAGTAAGTCCATACAACTTTATTTTATAGTCTGATTTTTTTCTGTCTATTGTGTATTTAAAGGACCTAGTTGTAAATGTCATTAAAATGCTTTCAAACAGTGGCATTATTTCTATCTTACAACTGTGAATTGGTTGTGCAGAATAATGCCCTGCTGTAGCAAAAACTTACAGCCACACACATTCACCAAAAAATGGGAATTTTTGAATGTGCACTTATTGCATTACCCCCATCTGGTAAGGTTGGGTACACACCAGCCCTGACCTAATATTTCCTGTAATTAGACTACCAATCAAACTGCTCAGCAATAGAAGGGGGCACCTAATCCTGCAGTTTACCGATTATACGAAAGGACATTGATCTTTTTCCAATTCCTGGCAAGAATTGTCCTGATTGACTGAAATATTGTGCCAGGTGGTTAATCGGATTGAAATATTACACATATACAGTCGAGTCTAAAGCTAGGTACACACTGTCAGATCCAACGATATCGGGGCTTTAGCGCTAGTGTGTGTAGCTGGTTTCCCGAACAAGCGCACGGCTTTATTTAAATTTCCCTCCGCCACAGTAAACTCCCTATAGAGTAGTCAGCCACGGCTGAGGGAAACCCACAGTCTCGAGTGTTCTCCCTAGATGTGTATAGGGTGTATAGGGTGAACGCTCTGGACTGTGGGAGAGCAGCTTGTTGCAGAGCGCAACAAGCGTGTCTTCCTATTGGCCTCGTCGCCGACGGGGAGGAGGGGGCGGAGCCTACCAGAGCAGCGTTGCTGCAACACGCTGCTGTAGGTTTCGTGAATCCCGGGGTGAGGACCTAGCGGTTCAGGTCCTCACCCTGGGTAAAAGCTACTGCATGAAGATGTGGAGCGGAGGGAAGGTGAGTATAATTGTCCTTTAACATTCAGTCATTGGCTTTGGTGTCAACTGTCAAAACCATAACTGACAGTTGTTAACTGGAAGAACCAGGAAGCAGAAACAGTACATTGTGCAGGAGTTAAGGTTATAGATTTAGATTTTAGATTTCAAACTATTACCGTTAAGGGTTTTGGGGGTTTCATTTTGGGGCTGGAATTGCCCTTTAAAGGGGAAATTCAGTGCAAATACATATGCTTTTCAGAAAAAAAAGAGCAGTATTTTTTCATCCCAATGACCTTAATCTGCCAATTCAGCATTTTGTCTGTGTATAAATAAATGCAACTGAAATACTGACTTCCTGTTTGTAGGACCCCCTAATAGAGACCGTTATGGTCTTGCCCTTGACCCAGCGCCTGGGTTGATTCAGTTGCTCAGGAGAGATCTGAGCATCTTTGACCCATCCAACAGCCAATCAGTAAAACTGTTAGGAACATTCCAAGGAAGTGGTGCATCCTGGGAAGAAGAAGGACCGTTAGAACCCGAAATGTCAGCTCACAAATGTCAACAGCAGGGAACAGCAAAGGGTATGAAATCAACTGATTTTTCAAAATGGGAGAGAATATGTAGAATAACTAAGAAGGCATTACACAAACTAACAATTTAACAAATATTGATAATTTCCACTGAACTGTCCCTTTAATGTAAAAAAAAGCGAGAAAATGAGTTTATACATTGTTTGAATCAGCAGTTTCTTGACTGATAAGCTGACTAATGGCCAAACAATACAAACTCACCTCCGGACATTCCGGCAACTGCCCTGGCCAGTCATTATGCGAGATATATTATCACGATTGCAGGTAGAACAGCTGCTCCACTCAACATTACAATCGATTCCTATTGGATCAAATGTCTAATTAGTGTAAAGTTGAGGTAGTGTATGGCCAGCATTAGTCAAAGCATGGACCTCCCATTTGGCATAGATAAGATAAAGGTTTCTCAAACTGTGTGTTGGGGCTAGACGCAAGACCTAGAGGTTTGCTCTAAATAGAACAATATGCCAGAGTCTAATTCTTTCGTACATTCAATATGCAAAATAAAGCAGGATTGAAAAGAAAAGATACTTTGTTCAAACTTAAAAGGTTTTATGGGTACAGGGCATGTGTAGAGTGAGAAACGGTACAACACACAACTGTATATAATGTAGTTAAACTCGAATGTTTAATTAAGTCATCCTTTTAATGCTTCACATTTAGACAAGCCCCCGGTTTGCCGGGAGGGTTGACACGTCTACCCAGACACGGTTTACCCAGGGCTTAGAGTGCAAGGTATCTGTGCTGAGGCCGGGGATATTTGATAAAAATGAAGCGCAACTGTCAGACTGGGCACCTCCTGGTGGCACTGGAAAAGCGTGGAACAAAAGGAGTCAGGGAAGGAGCCAAGGGTCTCCGAAAACAGGGAAAGTCAGCGGAGCAAGATACCAAAGGATTACAAGAAATAGTAGTCAAAGGGTGAGCAGGATTAAAGACAGGTAGCAAACAAGCATAAATGGGAAGGAATCAGAAACCAAAAGATCAGGCCAGAAAAATCACACAATATATAAAGGGCAATCTTGGACAGCAAAGCTTAAATTAGAAGAAAAAAAAAACTATCGGAAAAAATTAAAGCATCAACCAGATAGACTCACCCCAATAGAATTTGCCGCAAAAACAACAAGGAACCAAGAGAAGTGAAATAGAAGAAAAACAAACCCGATCAAACATTTCCGGGAAAAAGTTTCATACTAAATCTCCAGAAGGGAAATATACCCAGATCTAGTGACTGCATTTCTGGGCAAATCTCCTTATCACTATATTAAAAGCAATACTATTAACAGTTAGAAATAAAGTACACTATCATACACAACCTACCATGTCTTTATGACTGTGGAAGGAATTACCCAAAGGAAACTTGTACAGGGAGAACACACAAACTCCTTGCAGATGTAACAGAGAGAACCTGAACCACAAGATTCAAGATCTGCAAAGCATCCGTGCTAACTACTAAGCTACAGAGCTAAATTCAACTCAAGAGCAACGCAATGTCCTTGGGAATGATTTTCCTTACTATTACATTTGCTGACACATAGTGCAGACCCAGAGCTTGCCAGTAGTATGATATTTTGACTAAAACAATCTTGTTTATGACAAAGCATGACAAGCAGGTTTCATTTTTACAACGATTCTCTACAGAGAATCCAGAAAACGAGGAAGTGCGGTGATGTAATTGCTGCATACAATGCAGCCAGCAAGAACAAACGTAATTACTGCAAAGGAGTCAAATAAAAAGTCATAAATCCTTCAGCTGGAATACAACTGATTATGGAATGTATTCATTCGTTTCAAAAACTAAGAAAAACAAATGCAAAGTACATCAAAGAAACACTATTTTTAACCACAGTCAACTGCCTTGACCTTGACACTGTTGGACTGTAGAAAACAAGTTAAATGGAGCCGAGAAGTTCTTACAAGCAACTGAGAAATAATGCTACCTGTATGTAGATCAATCTAGCCAATGTGTACCCTTTTACCTAATCAATATAATAAATATCTGTACACTTTTATAATGGAGAGCCACAGTGGATATCCTTATAATCAGTCAGCTATGTCATAGTAGATTATATGTTTATAATACACAAGAAGCTCAAATTATAATGGGAGCAGCAGTGCAATATCTTCTTATAATAACAGAGTGATTATTATAAGAAAATGTTCCACTGCATTTCCCATAATCTTCTGGCGATCCACCAATCCAACCCAATAACATTTTTAAAAAAGGTAAAACTAAAATTTTAAAGGAGAATTAAGGGGTTTGGATAACAAAGTAAATCACAGTCAGTTTCTTCAATTAATTTCTTTTAAAGTGGTAGCATTGCAATGGTACTGTAGACATAACGGTTTTTAAAGCTGTACACAGCCTTAAGGCAAAAAAGTGAAATATATAAACCTTATTATAAGAAATAATGCACGCCTTCCCATAAAAATCTTAGACTAGAAAGTCACCTAGGAGTTCCCTGCCCTGTATAAAAGCCCTCAGCCTGCATTCTTTTTCTTTTATATGGTCAGGAAAATCTTTGGTGACGTAATATCCTTGTATTACACTGTAAGGGGTGCATTATCCCTTATATATTACACCGTAGGTACCATATTATCGGCTAATCTGTGATAAGCGATAGCAGGGATCTTGCAGGCCTCCAGATGTCTGTAAATCCCCCTAGGAGCACTCTACAATAGCAGAAAGCAAACATGAATGTTGAGAGTTGTAGTCAAAACATCTAGAGGCCCACAAGTTGGAGATCCCCAAGTTTTGTCATCACTGTCACAAGACTCACTGAAATGTATGCACAATTGGCAATAATTCTCCCACTCTATATGAGGTACGGTCTCACACTTCCATGACCTGTATGTATCAACTTGGCTGCAGCCTTGTACTTTTTTATGGTCATGGAACTCCTCCTTGGTAATTTTAATATCCTTATATTCTTTATAAGAATAAACACTTCCTGTGTAATATAAGATGAGAAGTTTTACGGCATGTATAACAAATGTGTAGGGACTTAAAATAAAAATAACTTTGTCTCATATACATGTAAGGAGCACTTATTATGAGGCGAGTGTTGTTGAAAGTGTTCAATACAGGACTTGTTTTGACCAGGCTAAGTATCCCCCCTCCCTGTCTATCTGACTCTGTGAGGGCAAGCATGCTCAGTAATCACAGTGAGCCAGCACTGGAAGAGGGAATTTCCAAAATGCAGTTCATGTACCAAACTGTCTCCATTCCCGTTAAAGCAGAACTGCACACAGCAGAATAATGTCAATCTTATATTTGATTGACAGACAAATGTAAGATTCTTCAGACTGATATTTAAAGAAATAGGGGACAGATCAACAGAAAAAAATGGTACAGTTGGAAAGAATAATAGATTCCAGTTATAGGCAACCCTTAAAGGGCATGTCCACCCTTCTAAAAAAAATTTATACAATATACTCCCTGGCCCCCCAGCCCAACCGCTATAGTTTTAAGTTCAGAAAGTGCCAAAATATACTTACCTTCCCTCTTTCCTCCACCCGCAATGCCTCTGCATGCGAGAAAATGCAAGCAGAGGGGCGGGACCGGCAGTCGCATCTGTGATTGGCTGAGCGGCAGCCAATCACGTACGCGGCTGCCGGGAGTTCAGTGCGGCGGAGGAAAGAGGGAAGGTAAGTAATATTTGGGGCACTTTCTGAACTTAAAACTATAGCGGTTGGGGATGGGGGGACAGGGAGAATATTATGTATAAAGGATTTTACACTAGGGGGAGGGAATCCTAATCGGGAGGGAGAGGGAGGGGAAGGGAGGGGGAGAAGGGCTGCAGTGCGCATGCCACACTTCTCCCGGAGGGGAGACAGGAGGAATTATCCTATATGGACTCTGCAGTACTCCTGGTGGGTGTTTTTTTGGACTTTAGGGGGGGATAGCAGAAGAACCATATGGAGCTGGGATGTAAGGTAAGGATTAAATTACACTACACAAGGGGGCCAGTAGTGTGTGGGGGGGGGGGATTATAGTTTTGGGGGTGGACATGCCATTTAAAGGACAATACAATTATACTCACCTTTTCTCCAAACCATAACTGCATAGTAACCAGGGTGAGGACCTAAATCTCTAAGTCCTCACCTCTGGCTACTTTACCTTACTGCTGGAATACCTACTCAAAGTCCCCCTCGGCCCTTGTGTCCGATCCTCCTCTCTGCTACGATTAGTGACAGTTCGCTATGCAGTGAATGGGAAGACATGCCTCCTTGTAGAGCGTGCCTTCCCATTGGCTGGATAGCAAATTATCACTGACAGTGGCAGAGAAGAGGATCAGACCGGAGCACTGAGGGAGACTTAAATAAGAATTCTATCAGTTAGGTAAACATCCCAGAGGTGAGGACATTGGCCAAACATAAGTAAATTATCGATCATACCTGGAATGATCGATCCCCTTACAGGGAGTTTGAGTGAGTTATTATTGCATAATGTAACAGTATAAAAAGGGCATGCCCACCCTCACTACTTAATTTAAGATGGTAAAATGAAGTGGTATGGGTGGACCCACTCTTAATTACATAAAACTGAAATATGTTAAAATTAATTTAGATGTTTAATGGTACTTACCAAAGTCCACAACATTTGATACCAGCAGCTTAGATACATAGACAAAGAAGCACAATACTTTACCTTCTGCGGCACGTCCTGGTTATACAGTCCTTGTACCTGAGAAGAGAATGTTTCTCTTAAACAGCTGTGTGAAACTTATATAGATTGTAGCTGCGCATAACCATTAACGGTGTCATAACCACCCTTGCCCTGACCACACCTAGGAAGCAAGCTTTACACCCATTGGTAAATGGGAACAAAGAATTAAATCCGTGAGTCACTAACATACTAAAAGGGAAGAATGAGTATTTATCAGCAGGTGCAGAGAGATATCTCTTGTCATAAACCAAATAACAAACAAGTTACGGTCATGAGGGAATCAAGTTTTAATCAGCATTCCTGAGCTGCCATGTTGGCACTGTCTCTTAATCTCAGTGTGACCTGTGGGAAAGGTAGAACCAATCAATCTCATCTGCTAGGTTGGGTGATTTTTAACCCTCACCTTTTCAGTTATTTGCATTAGATTAGATAGATTCTGTTAGAATAAGCATTGGAGAAAATATTTGATGGAAACATGGTTAGATAATGGTATACAAGATATAAATAATAGGATAATGAAAGCACAAGATGCCGATTTAATTCAAATGATGGGTGGAAGTAGAACAAGGTGGGTCATCTAAGGTAAGGCAAATACATAGGCAGGGAAAGAACCAAAACAGAAAAAACAAGTTATATGAAGGGGGTGAGAGGAAAACGCATCTCATATAAAACCGGGGAATGAGATTGAGGTCAGATTCCATTTGATGTCATGTGACATCCACTCCCTTGTGGCTATTTTCAGCACAAAGGTATGAGGAAGCTTTTCACTGTCTGCTCAGAGTGGGTGGGTGTCTTTTAGTTTCAGCAGGTAGTTTTCTTGCAGCATAACAATGACTTAAAGATCATACAACTCAAAAAAGTTTAAATTAAACATTTAAAAAAGTGTTTGAATTAACCACTAAAACAAATCTGTCAGTTGTGGTACAGTGGGTCACATTCAAAACCATGACAGAAACAGAGTCTCCAGTTATTTTGAAGGCCACAAATAAAAAAACGATATGGTTTATCAGGTTATCAAGGTCTCAAATATCCGTTATGGGACAAGTGGGTTTGTTGGTGAAGGGCATATTGTGGCTACACATAAAAATCAAATCTCTCCTCCTTTTAGCCTCAGATTCAACCTGCAATTGAACTGTAATTTAGCCACAAAGGTAAACAGCTAATAAACTCCTTCCCCACAATAGCAAAAAAGCTGCAGGATCATCTATACCATTCAGAAACACTTTCCAGCACACATGATGTTGGCCAGACAATAGGTAGGTGCTATCCTCCAGCCCTCCAAGGGCCTAGGTAATACAAACAAAGAACAAAGGGCAGGAGCACACTACGGGTATGATGGCAATTATTTATTTGTGAAAACAGCAACTTATACAACATTTCGGGAAAGCTATGTGCCTTCCTCAGGAGTCAGGTAACATCTGTCAACATCTTAAAGGGCATGTCCAATACCAAACCTAAATCCTCTCCCACTGCTGGCTCCACGGTGGTTTAGTGTTTAAAAATCCTTACCTTACATCCCTGCTCCAAATGGTTCTCCTGTTATGTCTGCCCAAAGTCCTAGAAAGTAAAGAGTAGGAGCCTGGCTGTAGGGAAATATTTCTGGCTTGCTCAGTGCAGCCCTTTCCCCCTCTCCCAATACCCGTTTGCTCCATGGTGCCCTAGTATAAATCCCTTTTCTGTAGTGTAGAGGACCTTCTCCCACCCCCAACTGCTATATTAGTTTGTAAAAAAAAATAACCTGAACTCTCGTTCCCCCAGCATTCTGTACTGCCGTCAGCTGCGTCTGTAATTGGCTGCCTCTTAGCCAATCACGGATGCGGCTGCCGGGCCAGCCCCCTGCTTGCAGTTTCATGCAAGCAGAGGGGTGTGTCTGAACGTTGGGGGAACGAGTCTGGGAAAGTAGAGTTTGGGTTATTTTTTTTACAAACTAATATAGCGGTTGGGGGTGGGAGAGGAAAGAGGTGAAAATACCCTTTAACCACCAGAGGAGAACATCCTATGACTGCAAGGGGGCCTTTAAGATGTCCCATACCTTTAAGATGACTCCAGGATCATGCTTCTAGCTGCAGTCTATCCAAAGTTACAACAGTTTAAAGGATGTTTTTGTCCTGTTCTAGGGTTACCATAGGTAGAGGAAAAGACTGGAGAATGGTTGCAGGTCTGTAACTAGCTGTAGAAAAGAGATTTTGGGGGGATGGGGTGGGGCTTATAACACATGCCTGTCAAAGAGACACAGAGACTCTAGGCTTGTTTAAAAATGTATGAGATAAATAGCACTTGAATGGGGAGCTCAGTTGCCCTTTAAGGGATATTTCCATAACCAATTTAAATAACTTATTATTTTGTATCGTTATACATTCAAACTTTAATTCTGATATTTGGGGGGTCAAGATAATGATTGACATTTACGATTTTATATAATTTCCAGAAGCTCCTATATCACCAGTCAATACAATTGTGTATTATACAATTGTATTATTGAAAATATTGAAACAGGCATTTCGGTAAAGATGTGAACTGAGGGTTAGCAAAATTCAGTCTCAAACCAAAGTGTTGAATACCGTATATACTCGAGTATAAACCGTCCCGAGTATAAACCGAGGTACCAAATTTCACCTGAAAAACTAGTAAAAATGACTGACCCGAGTATAAACCGAGGGTAGAAATTATTATCACTACTGCTTTCTTGATCTGTATTGTTTTGAGTTTTTATTTGCCCTTTAAATGGACAGCAGATTTCCCATACAGTAATAACCATACTAGATTTGGTTATTACTGTATGAGAATTCTGCTGTCCATTTTAACCCTTTCACTGCCAGGAGATTTTCATTTTTTTTTGCGTTAACTGCCAGAAGAATTTTCAGGATTTTGTCCTTAATCGCTTTAGACTAATTTTACAGTAGGAAACCTTGCAGTAAATCAGGAATATTATACATTGTTTTTTTCAGCACAAAGTGTACTTTAACATGGTAACAGAATTTTGTAACTTTTCTGGAAATTTTACTGGAATTATGGGTAAAATATGTAAAAAAAATGAAAAATTTGCAAATTTTCATGGATTTTTCCCATTTTTACTTATAGTTATCTTAAGGTTACACACAAAAATCTTACTGTTTCTAAAAGGTCAGATACTCCCGAGTACAACGATACCAGATATATGTAGGTACCCGACTTTTCCTGTACAGGAGAACCCCCCAAACTAAAACTGCACCTCCTAGAATATTACACCAAATTAAAATGTGTAACCACTACTGACAGTTAACATAGAATATCTACCAAATTATCTAAACTATCCCCACAAGTGAGATATTTTTAGAAACTACACACCCGCAGGATTTTACGAGTGAGGTTAGTTTCGATCAAAATGCAGATACCCGGACGCAGCTCTTCGTCAAATTGTAAGTTACTTTCTCACATTTTCCTTTTTTTCCTCAACTGTAAAATCAGAGACAAAATCAAATGCGAATTTCAGCTAAAAACTGTGGAGGAAAGTTCAAACGCATCTCAAATATGAAAGCCTAACCCCTCCCGAATAAAATGTTATGCCACATTCATGGGTGTACCCAGAGACATGGCTACCAACTAACCCAGAGCGTGACCAGTGCCAAATGTCAGTAGCAGCAAAAAAAAATTAGCCAGTTTTGTATTTGAACAGTCTGCAGTTTTTCCACAAAACACCCCCCCAACTCAAAAATACCCCCCACAAACTATATATTCCTGAAATCTACACACCTTCAGCTATGTAACGCTGTAGTTCGTTCATTCATACCATCAATGGTGTGGGCGCAGTTCTTCGTAGAAGTTTGCACTTTTACCAGATTTTAAAAAAAAGTGAACAATCAAAACAAGCGTTCAAAAGGTCGAAATCATGCCAAAACCCCATGGATGTAAAAAAAAGTTACTAAATATCAATCTCCCAAATGTCCTGAATCAAACGGTATGCCATATGTGTGGTAACACACGCAACGTGGAAGCGAAAAGCCACAAAGTGAGACAATGCACGATGGCTCAGAAACAGCGAAAATATTTAGCCAACTCCGAATTTGGACAGTCTGCAGTTTTTTCCACAAAACACCCCGTAACTTAGAAATAACCCCCACAAACTATATATTCCTGAAATCTACACACCTTCAGCTATGTAACGCTGTAGTTTGTTCATTCATACCATCAATGGTGTGGGCGCAGTTTCTTTGTAAAGTTCGCATTTGTCTGAAAAACAACATAAAACAACTTCAAAAGGTAAAATCATGCCAAAACCCATGGATCTAAAAAAAAGTTACTAAATATCAATCTCCCAAATGTCCTGAATCAAACGGTATGCCATATGTGTGGTTACACACGCGGACGTGGAAGCGAAACCCACAAGTGACAATGCACGATGGCTCAGAAACAGCGAAAATTTTAGCCAACTCCGAATTTGGACAGTCTGCAGTTTTTTCCCCACAAACAACCCCCGTAACTTAGAAATAACCCCCACAAACTTATATTCCTGAATCTACACACCTTCAGCTATGGGCACTGTAGTTCGTTCATCATACCATCATGGTGTGGGGCGCAGTTCTTCGTAGAAGTTCGCACTTTTCTAAAAAAATGAACAAAAACAACTTCAAAAGGTAGAAATCATGCCAAACCTCATGAATCTAAAAAAAAGTTACTAAATATCAATCTCCCAAATGTCCTGAATCAAACGGTATGCCATATGTGTGGTTACACATGTGGACGTGGAAGCGAAAAGCCACAAAGTGAGACAATGCACGATGGCTCAAACAGCGAAAATATTTAGCCAACTCCGAATTTGGACAGTCTGCAGTTTTTTTCACAAAACACCCCCCGTAACTCAAAATAACCACCCCACAACTATATATTCCTGAAATCTAAAACACTTCAGCTATGTAGCACTGTAGTTCGTTCATCTCTACCATAAATGGTGTGGGCGCAGTTCTTCGTAGAAGTTCGCACTTTTCTGAAAAATGAACAAAAAACAACTTCAAAAGGTAGAAAATGCCAAAACCTCATGGAATCTAAAAAAGTTACTAAATATCAATCTCCCAAATGTCCTGAATCAAACGGTATGCCATATGTGTGGTTACATGTGGACGTGGAAGCGAAAAGCGACAAAGTGAGACAATGCACGATGGCTCAGACAGCGAAAATATTTAGCCAACTCCGAATTTGGACAGTCTGCAGTTTTTTCCACAAAACACCCCCGTAACTCAGAATACCATACCCCCCCACAAACTATATATTCCTGAAATCTAAACACCTTCAGCTATGTAGCACTGTAGTTCGTTCATTCATACCATCAATGGTGTGGGCGCAGTTCTTCATAGAATTTCGCATTTCTACACAATTTTCTGGAAAAATAGAGAAAAATACATTTCAAAGTTACAAAATCACACCAAAACCCCATGTAATGTAAAAAAAACTTACCAAATATCAATCTCCTAAATGTCCTGAATCAAACGGTATGCCATATGTGTGGTTACACACGTGGACGTGGAAGCCAAAAGACACAAAGTGAAACAATGCACAATGGCTCAGAAACAGCAAAAATATTCAGTCAAATCTGAATTTGAACAGTCTGCAATTTTTCCCCACAAAACAACCCCCACAAACCATATATTTCTCGAATCCACACACCTTTATCTACGAAATTCTGTAGTTTGTTCATTCGTACCATCAATGGTGTGGGCGCAGTTCTTCGTAGAAGTTCACAGTTTTAGCAGATTTTCTAAAAAATTTGAAAAAAAACACTCTCAAAGGTAGAAATCATGCCAAAATCCCAAGTAATGTAAAAAAAATTTACCAAATATCAATCTCCCAAATGTCCTGAATCAAACGGTATGCCCTATGTATGGTTCCACACGCAGACGTGGAATCAACTAGCCACAAAGTGAGCCAATGAACACAACTGTATATAATGTAGTTAAACTCGAATGTTTAATTAGTAATCCTTTTAATGCTTCACATTTAGACAAGCCCCCGGTTTGCCGGGAGGGTTGACACGTCTACCCAGACACGGTTTACCAGGCTTAGAGTGCAAGGTATCTGTGCTGAGGCCGGGGATATTTGATAAAAATGAAGCGCAACTGTCAGACTGGGCACCTCCTGGTGGCACTGGAAAAGCGTGGAACAAAGGAAGTCAGGGAAGGAGCCAAGGGTCTCCGAAAAACAGGGAAAGTCAGGAGCAGCAAGATACCAAAGGATTACAAGAAATAGTAGTCAAAGGTGAGCAGGATTAAAGACAGGTAGCAACAGCATAAATGGAAGGAATCAGAACCAAAAGATCAGGCCAGAAAAATCACACAATATATAAAGGGCAATCTTGGACACAAAAGCTTAAATTAGAAGAAAAAAAAAACTATCGGAAAAAATTAAAGCATCAACCAGATAGACTCACCCCAATAGAATTTGCCGCAAAAACAACAAGGAACCAAGAGAAGTGAAATAGAAGAAAAACAAACCGATCAAACATTCGGGAAAAAGTTTCATACTAAATCTCCAGAAGGGAAATATACCCAGATCTAGTGACTGCATTTCTGGGCAAATCTCCTTATCACTATATTAAAAGCAATACTATTAACAGTTGAAATAAAGTACACTATCATACACAACCTACCATGTCTTTATGACTGTGGAAGGAATTACCCAAGGAAACTTGTACAGGGAGAACACACAAACTCCTTGCAGATGTAACAGAGAGAACCTGAACCACAAGATTCAAGATCTGCAAAGCATCCGTGCTAACTACTAAGCTACAGAGCTAAATTCAACTCAAGAGCAACGCAATGTCCTTGGGAATGATTTTCCTTACTATTACTTTGCTGACACATAGTGCAGACCCAGAGCTTGCCAGTAGTATGATATTTTGACTAAACAATCTTGTTTATGACAAAGCATGACAAGCAGGTTTCATTTTACAACGATTCTCTACAGAGAATCCAGAAAACGAGGAAGTGCGGTGATGTAATTGCTGCATACAATGCAGCCAGCAAGAACAACGTAATTACTGCAAGGAGTCAAATAAAAGTCATAAATCCTTCAGCTGGAATACAACTGATTATGGAATGTATTCATTCGTTTCAAAAACTAAAAAACAAATGCAAAGTACATCAAAGAAACACTATTTTAACCACAGTCAACTGCTTGACCTTGACACTGTTGGACTGTAGAAAACAATTAAATGGAGCCGAGAAGTTCTTACAAGCAACTGAGAAATAATGCTACCTGTATGTAGATCAATCTAGCCAATGTGTACCCTTTTACCTAATCAATATAATAAATATCTGTACACTTTTATAATGGAGAGCCACAGTGGATATCCTTATAATCAGTCAGCTATGTCATAGTAGATTATATGTTTATAATACACAAGAAGCTCAAATTATAAGGGACGCAGTGCAATATCTTCTTATTAACAGAGTGATTATTATAAGAAAATGTTCCACTGCATTCCCATAATCTTCTGGCGATCCACCAATCCAACCCAATAACATTTTTAAAAAGGAAAACTAAAATTTTAAAGGAGAATTAAGGGGTTTGGATAACAAAGTAAATCACAGTCAGTTTCTTCAATTAATTTCTTTTAAAGTGGTAGCATTGCAATGGTACTGTAGAAATAACGGTTTTTAAAGCTGTACACAGCCTTAAGGCAAAAAGTGAAATATATAAACCTATTATAAGAA
The DNA here is from genome assembly GCA_019447015.1 of Hymenochirus boettgeri. Lineage (NCBI taxonomy): Eukaryota > Metazoa > Chordata > Amphibia > Anura > Pipidae > Hymenochirus > Hymenochirus boettgeri. Next base: position 164,294,731 of record CM033475.1, read on the forward strand.
AATAATGCACGCCTTCCCATAAAAATCTTAGACTAGAAAGTCACCTAGGAGTTCCCTGCGTATAAAAGCCCTAGCCTGCATTCTTTTTCTTTTATATGGTCAGGAAAATCTTTGGTGACGTAATATCCTTGTATTACACTGTAAGGGTGCAATCCCTTATATATTACACCGTAGGTACCATATTATCGGCTAATCTGTGATAAGCGATAGCAGGGATCTTGCAGGCCTCCAGATGTCTGTAAATCCCCCTAGGAGCACTCTACAATAGCAGAAAGCAAACATGAATGTTGAGAGTTGTAGTCAAAACATCTAGAGGCCACAAGTTGGAGATCCCCAAGTTTTGTCATCACTGTCACAAGACTCACTGAAATGTATGCACAATTGGCAATAATTCTCCCACTCTATATGAGGTACGGTCTCACACTTCCATGACCTGTATGTATCAACTTGGCTGCAGCTTGTACTTTTTTATGGTCATGGAACTCCTCCTTGGTAATTTTAATATCCTTATATTCTTTATAAGAATAAACACTTCCTGTGTTAATATAAGATGAGAAGTTTTACGGCATGTATAACAAATGTGTAGGGACTTAAAATAAAAATAACTTTGTCTCATATACATGTAAGGAGCACTTATATGAGGCGAGTGTTGTTGAAAGTGTTCAATACAGGACTTGTTTTGACCAGGCTAAGTATCCCCCCTCCCTGTCTATCTGACTCTGTGAGGGCAAGCATGCTCAGTAATCACAGTGAGCCAGCCACTGGAAGAGGGAATTTCAAAATGCAGTTCATGTACCAAACTGTCTCCATTCCCGTTAAAGAAGAAACTGCACACAGCAGAATAATGTCAATCTTATATTTGATTGACAGACAAATGTAAGATTCTTCAGACTGATATTTAAAGAAATAGGGGACAGATCAACAGAAAAAAATGGTACAGTTGGAAAGAATAATAGATTCCAGTTATAGGCAACCCTTTAAACATCCTTAAAGGGCATGTCCACCCTTCTAAAAAAAATTTATACAATATATCCCTGTCCCCCCAGCCCCAACCGCTATAGTTTTAAGTTCAGAAAGTGCCAAAATATTACTTACCTTCCCTCTTTCCTCCACCGCACTGCCAGGCCCTCTGCATGCGAGAAAATGCAAGCAGAGGGGCGGGACCGGCAGTCGCATCTGTGATTGGCTGAGCGGCAGCCAATCACGTACGCGGCTGCCGGGAGTTCAGTGCGGCGGAGGAAAGAGGGAAGGTAAGTATATTTGGGGCACTTTCTGAACTAAAACTATAGCGGTTGGGGATGGGGGGACAGGGAGAATATATGTATAAAGGATTTTACACTAGGGGGAGGGAATCCTAATCGGGAGGGAGAGGGAGGGGAAGGGAGGGGAGAAGGGCTGCAGTGCGCATGCCACACTTCTCCGGAGGGGAGACAGGAGGAATTAATCCTATATGGACTCTGCAGTACTCTGGTGGGTGTTTTTTTGGACTTTAGGGGGGGATAGCAGAAGAACCATATGGAGCTGGGATGTAAGGTAAGGATTAAATTACACTACACAAGGGGCCAGTAGGTGGTGGGGGGGGGGATTATAGTTTTGGGGGTGGACATGCCTATTTAAAGGACAATACAATATACTCACTTTTCTCCAAACCATAACTGCATAGTAACCAGGGTGAGGACCTAAATCTCTAAGTCCTCACCTCTGGCTACTTACCTTACTGCTGGAATACCTACTCAAAGTCCCCCTGGCCCTTGTGTCCGATCCTCCTCTCTGCTACGATTAGTGACAGTTCGCTATGCAGTGAATGGGAAGACATGCCTCCTTGTAGAGCGTGCCTTCCCATTGGCTGGATAGCAAATTATCACTGACAGTGGCAGAGAAGAGGATCAGACCGGAGCACTGAGGGAGACTTAAATAAGAATTCTATCAGTTAGGTAACATCCCAGAGGTGAGGACATTGGCCAAACATAAGTAAATTATCGATCATACCTGGAATGATCGATCCCCTTACAGGGAGTTTGAGTGAGTTATTATTGCATAATGTAACAGTAAAAAAGGGCATGCCCACCCTCACTACTTAATTTAAGATGGTAAAATGAAGTGGTATGGGTGGACCCACTCTTAATTACATAAAACTGAAATATGTTAAAATTAATTTAGATGTTTAATGGTACTTACCAAAGTCCACAACATTTGATACCAGCAGCTTAGATACATAGACAAGAAGCACAATACTTTACTTCTGCGGCACGTCCTGGTTATACAGTCCTTGTACCTGAGAAGAGAATGTTTCTCTTAAACAGCTGTGTGAACTTATATAGATTGTAGCTGCGCATAACCATAACGGTGTCATAACCACCCTTGCCTGACCACACCTAGGAAGCAAGCTTTACACCCATTGGTAAATGGGAACAAAGAATTAAATCCGTGAGTCACTAACATACTAAAAGGGAGAATGAGTATTATCAGCAGGTGCAGAGAGATATCTCTTGTCATAAACCAAAAACAACAAAGTTACGGTCATGAGGGAATCAAGTTTTAATCAGCATTCCTGAGCTGCCATGTTGGCACTGTCTCTTAATCTCAGTGTGACCTGTGGGAAAGGTAGAACCAATCAATCTCATCTGCTAGGTTGGGTGATTTTTAACCCTCACCTTTTCAGTTATTTGCATTAGATTAGAAGATTCTGTTGAATAAGCATTGGAGAAAATATTTGATGGAAACATGGTTAGATAATGGTATACAAGATATAAATAATAGGATATGAAAGCACAAGATGCCGATTTAATTCAAATGATGGGTGGAAGTAGAACAAGGTGGGTCATCTAAGGTAAGGCAAATACATAGGCAGGGAAAAACAAAACAGAAAAAACAAGTTATATGAAGGGGGTGAGAGGAAAACGCATCTCATATAAAACCGGGGAATGAGATTGAGGTCAGATTCCATTTGATGTCATGTGCAATCCACTCCCTTGGGCTATTTTCAGCACAAAGGTATGAGGAAGCTTTTCACTGTCTGCTCAGGTGGGTGGGTGTCTTTTAGTTTCAGCAGGTAGTTTTCTTGCAGCATAACAATGACTTAAAGATCATACAACTCAAAAAAGTTAAATTAAACATTTAAAAAAGTGTTTGAATTAACCACTAAAACAAATCTGTCAGTTGTGGTACAGTGGGTCACATTCAAAACCATGACAGAAACAGAGTCTCCAGTTATTTTGAAGGCCACAAATAAAAAAACGATATGGTTTATCAGGTTATCAAGGTCTCAAATATCCGTTATGGGACAAGTGGGTTTGTTGGTGAAGGGCATATTGTGGCTACACATAAAAATCAAATCTCTCCTCCTTTTAGCCTCAGATTCAACCTGCAATTGAACTGTATTTAGCCACAAAGGTAAACAGCTAATAAACTCCTTCCCCACAATAGCAAAAAAGCTGCAGGATCATCTATACCATTAGAAACACTTTCCAGCACACATGATGGTGGCCAGACAATAGGTAGGTGCTATCCTCCAGCCCTCCAAGGGCCTAGGTAATACAAACAAAGAACAAAGGGCAGGAGCACACTACGGGTATGATGGCAATTATTTATTTGTGAAAACAGCAACTATACAACATTTCGGGAAGCTATGTGCCTTCCTCAGGAGTCAGGTAACATCTGTCAACATCTTAAAGGGCATGTCCAATACCAAACCTAAATCCTCTCCCACTGCTGGCTCCACGGTGGTTAGTGTTTAAAATCCTTACCTTACATCCCTGCTCCAAATGGTTCTCCTGTTATGTCTGCCCAAAGTCCTAGAAGAAAGAGTAGGAGCCTGGCTGTAGGGAATATTTCTGGCTTGCTCAGTGAGCCCTTTCCCCCTCTCCCAATACCCGTTTGCTCCATGGTGCCCTAGTATAAATCCCTTTTCTGTAGTGTAGAGGACCTTCTCCCCCCCCAACTGCTATATTAGTTTGTAAAAAAAATAACCTGAACTCTCGTTCCCCCAGCATTCTGTACTGCCGTCAGCTGCGTCTGTAATTGGCTGCCTCTTAGCCAATCACGGATGCGGCTGCCGGGCCAGCCCCTGCTTGCAGTTTATGCAAGCAGAGGGTGTGTCTGAACGTTGGGGGAACGAGTCTGGGAAAGTAGAGTTTGGGTTATTTTTTTTTACAAACTAATAGCGGTTGGGGTGGGAGAGGAAAGAGGTGAAAATACCCTTTAACACCCAGAGGAGAACATCCTATGATGCAAGGGGCCTTTAAGATGTCCCATACCTTTAAGATGACTCCAGGATCATGCTTCTAGCTGCAGTCTATCCAAGTTACAACAGTTTAAAGGATGTTTTTGTTCTGTTCTAGGGTTACCATAGGTAGAGGAAAAGACTGGAGAATGGTTGCAGGTTGTAACTAGCGTGTAGAAAAGAGATTTTGGGGGGATGGGGTGGGCGTTATAACACATGCCTGTCAAAGAGACACAGAGACTCTAGGCTTGTTTAAAAATGTATGAGATAAATAGCACTTGAATGGGGAGCTCAGTTGCCCTTTAAGGGATATTTCCATAACCAATTTAAATAACTTATTATTTTGTATCGTTATACATTCAAACTTTAATTCTGATATTTGGGGGGTCAAGATAATGATTGACATTACGATTTTATATAATTTCCAGAAGCTCCTATATCACCAGTCAATACAATTGGTTATTATACAATTGTTTATTGAAAATATTGAAACAGGCATTTCGGTAAAGATGTGAACTGAGGGTTAGCAAAATTCAGTCTCAAACCAAAGTGTTGAATACCGTATATACTCGAGGTATAAACCGTCCCGAGTATAAACCGAGGTACCAAATTTCACCTGAAAAACTAGTAAAAATGATGACCCGAGTATAAACCGAGGGTAGAAATTATTATCACTACTGCTTTCTTGATCTGTATTGTTTTGAGTTTTTATTTGCCCTTTAATGGACAGCAGATTTCCCATACAGTAAAACCATACTAGATTTGGTTATTACTGTATGAGAATTCTGCTGTCCATTAACCCTTTCAATGCAGGAGATTTTCATTTTTTTTTGCGTTAACTGCCAGAAGAATTTTCAGGATTTTGTCCTTAATCCTTTAGACTAATTTACAGTAGGAAACCTTGCAGTAAATCAGGAATATTATACATTGTTTTTTTCAGCACAAGTGTACTTAACATGGTAACAGAATTTTGTAACTTTTCTGGAAATTTTACTGGAATTATGGGTAAATATGTAAAAAAAATGAAAAAAATTGCCAATTTTCATGGATTTTTCCCATTTTTACTTATAGATTCTTAAGGTACACACAAAAATCTTAAGTTTCTAAAAGGTCAGATACTCCCGAGTACAACGATAACAGTATATGTAGGTACCCGAATTTTCCTGTACAGGAGAACCCCCCAAACTAAAACTGCACCTCTAGAATATTACACCAAATTAAATGTGTAACCACTACGACAGTTAACATAGAATATCTACCAAATTATCTAAACTATCCCACAAGTGAGAATTTTTAGAAACTAACACCCGCAGGATTACGAGTGAGGTTAGTTTCGATCAAAATGCAGATACCGGACGCGCTCTTCGTCAAATGTAAGTTACTTTCTCACATTTCCTTTTTTCCTCAACTGTAAAATCAGAGACAAAATCAAATGCGAATTTCAGCTAAAAACTGTGGAGGAAAGTTCAAACGCATCTCAAATATGAAGCCTAACCCCTCCCGAATAAAATGTTATGCCACATTCAGGGTGTACCCAGAGACATGGCTACCAACTAACCAGAGCGTGACCAGTGCCAAATGTCAGTAGCAGCAAAAAAAAATTAGCCAGTTTTGTATTTGAACAGTCTGCAGTTTTTCCACAAAACACCCCCCCAACTCAAAAATACCCCCCACAAACTATATATTCCTGAAATCTACACACTTCAGCTATGTAACGCTGTAGTTCGTTCATCATATCATCAATGGTGTGGGCGCAGTTCTTCGTAGAATTTGCACTTTTACCAGATTTTAAAAAAAAATGAACATCAAACAGCGTTCAAAAAGGTCGAAATCATGCAAAACCCATGGAATGTAAAAAAAAGTTACTAAATATCAATCTCCCAAATGTCCTGAATCAAACGGTATGCCATATGTGTGGTAACACACGCAGAATGGAAGCGAAAAGCCACAAAGTGAGACAATGCACGATGGCTCAGAAACAGCGAAAATATTAGCCAACTCCGAATTTGGACAGTCTGCAGTTTTTCCACAAAAACACCCCCGTAACTAGAAATAACCCCACCAAATATATTTCCTGAAATCTCACACCTTCAGCTATGAACGCTGTAGTTTGTTCATTCATACCATCAATGGTGTGGCGGCAGTTTTTTGTAGAAGTTCGCATTTTCTGAAAAAACGAACATAAAACAACTTCAAAAGGTAAAAATCATGCCAAAACCTCATGGAATCTAAAAAAAAGTTACTAAATATCAATCTCCCAAATGTCCTGAATCAAACGGTATGCCATAGTGTGGTTACACACGCGGACGTGGAGCGAAAAGCCACAAAGTGAGACAATGCACGATGGCTCAGAAACAGCGAAAATATTTAGCCAACTCCGAATTTGGACAGTCTGCGTTTTTCCACAAAACACCCCCGTAACTTAGAAATAACCCCCACAAACTATATATTCCTGAATCTACACACCTTCAGCTATGTAGCACTGTAGTTCGTTCATTCATACCATCAATGGGTGGGCGCAGTCTTTTTGTAGAAGTTCGCACTTTTCTGAAAAAATGAACAAAAAACAACTTCAAAAGGTAGAAATCATGCCAAAACCTCATGGAATCTAAAAAAAGTTACTAAAATCAATCTCCCAAATGTCCTGAATCAAACGGTATGCCATATGTGTGGTTACACATGTGGACGTGGAAGCGAAAAGCCACAAAGTGAGACAATGCACGATGGCTCAGAACAGCGAAAATATTTAGCCAACTCCGAATTTGGACAGTCTGCCAGTTTTTTCCACAAAAACACCCCCCGTAACTCAGAAATAACCCCCACAAACTATATATTCCTGAAATCTAAACCCTTCAGCTATGTAGCACTGTAGTTCGTTCATTCATACCATCAATGGTGTGGGCGCAGTTCTTCGTAGAAGTTCGCACTTTTCTGAAAAAATGAACAAAAAACAACTTCAAAAGGTAGAAATCATGCCAAAACCCATGGAATCTAAAAAAAGTTACTAAATATCACTCCCAAATGTCCTGAATCAAACGGTATGCCATATGTGGTTACACATGTGGACGTGGAAGCGAAAAGCGACAAAGTGAGACAATGCACGATGGCTCAGAAACAGCGAAAATATTTAGCCAACTCCGAATTTGGACAGTCTGCAGTTTTTTCCACAAACACCCCCGTAACTCAGAAATACCCCCCACAAACTATATATTCCTGAAATCTAAACACCTTAGCTATGTAGCACTGTAGTTCGTTCATTCATACCATCAATGGTGTGGGCGCAGTTCTTCATAGAATTTCGCATTTCTAACAATTTTCTGAAAAATAGAGAAAAAACATTTCAAAGTTCAAAAATCACACCAAACCCCCAATGTAATAAAAAAACTTACCAAATATCAATCTCCTAATGTCCTGAATCAAACGGTATGCCATATGTGTGGTTACACACGTGGACGTGGAAGCCAAAAGACACAAAGTGAACAATGCACAATGGCTCAGAAACAGCAAAAATATTCAGTCAAATCTGAATTTGAACAGTCTGCAATTTTCCCACAAAACAACCCCCACAAACCATATATTTCTCGAATCCACACACCTTTATCTACGAAACTGTGTTGTTCATTCGTAATCAATTGGTGTGGGCGCAGTTCTTCGTAGAAGTTCACAGTTTTAGCAGATTTCTAAAAATTTGAAAAAAAACACTCTCAAAGGTAGAATCATGCCAAAATCCAAGTAATGTAAAAAAAATTTACCAAATATCAATCTCCCAACTGTCCTGAATCAAACGGTATGCCCTATGTATGGTTCCACACGCAGACGTGGAATCAACTAGCCACAAAGTGAGCCAATGAACAGTGGCCCAATTACAGCAACTTTTCAGATTTGTCAGACTAAACACCCCTCTATATTAGAAATACCCCCCAAAACTATATATTCTTGGACTCTACACACCTTCAGCTACACAATGGTGTGATTCTTTTATGCATACCACCAATGGTGTGGGTGCAGTTTTGTGTACAATTTCGCTTTCTTACCAGATTTTCAGGAAAAATTTATAAAAATACAATTCAAAGTTAAAAATCATGGCAAATTTCCATGTCATGTAAAAAAAACTTGTCAATTATCAATCTTCCAAATGCCCTGAATCAAACGGTATGCCATATGCGTGGATGCACACAGGGGCGTGGCCACCAACTAGCTCAAATGGGACGCATGCACCAGTGTAATTACAAGAAAAATATCAAAGTGCTCTGTAATTTCAAACAGCCCCAAAACTTTGAAATGCCCCCCACAAATAAAACCCCCAACTAAATATCAATCTCCCACATGTTCTGAGTCAAACGGTATGCCATATGCGTGGATGTACACAGAGATGTGGCCACCAACTAGCTCAAATGGGACGCATGCACAAATGCAATTACAAGAAAAATTCAACGTTCTCTGTAATTTGCACAGACTACCCTTTTTCTAAGGAAACAGTCCCAAAACATGGAAATTCCCCCCACAAACTATATGTTTTTGGAATCTACACACCTTCAGCTACGTTACAGTGCCATGCTTTCATGCATACATGAAGAATTCCAGACCCAGCGATCAAAAGAACTCCGTGTTTTGATGAGGTTTTGTGAAAAATAAAATGAGATGATTCAAGGATTGAAATCCTACCTAAACCCACTTGACAAGCAAAAAAACCCACTAAATAGCAATCGTCCACATGTCCTGAATCAAACAGTATGCCATATGCATGGATGCACACAGAGACGTGGCCACCAACTAGCTCAAATGGGACGCATGCACAAATGCAATTACAAGAAAAAATCAAAGTGCTCTGTAATTTGAACAGCCTACACTTTTTCTAAGGAAACAGTCCCGAAACATGGAAATTCACCCCACAAACTATATATTTTTGGAATCTACACACCTTCAGCTACGTTACGGTGCCATGCTTTCATACATGCATGAAGAATTCCAGACCCAGCGATCCAAAGAACTCTGTGTTTTTACGAGATTTTGTGAAAAATAAAATAAGATGATTCAAGGGTTGAAATCCTACCTAAACCCACTTGACAAGCAAAAAAACCCACTAAATAGCAATCTCCCACATGTCCTGAATCAAACGGTGTGCCATTTGCGTGGGTGCAAACAGAGACAAGGCCACCAACTAGCTCAAATGGGACGCATTTAGAAGTGCAGTTACAAGAAAAAATTTTAAAAACACCACAACCCACCCACCCCACACACACTCTCCCCCTTTTAGTGGTATTTTAGTGAAATCGGTTAGTATGGAGAGTCACACACGTTTTTGCACACTTTACTGATCCTAAAAACTCAATACGGTCTTTATTTGGTACCTCTGCAAAATTTCCTTCTAAAAAATAGGCTTAGTTTCCCTTGAAATCGTACAAATAAGTATCCGCGTTTACTTTACCGATATCACTGGGAACATTGGGGAGCTTGGAGATTTTTCTAATTTATAGTTTTAGGGTAAAAAAAAAAGGGTGTGTGTATCACTTTAAGAATTTTTTTGTGTGTATTTCCCCTTTTTTTCCCCGATCATTCCCAAAGATAATCATCAGAACATCTTAGGGAATGATACCGAACTTGGAATACGGGCATAAATGCCCGTTTTCCAATTCGAAATCCGATCGGAAAAATCACTTCCCGAAAAATCATTTTCCAGGAAGTGATTTTTCATTCATTGGCAAAGATCAATAATTTGGTGATCAGAAGTGATCACCAAATTTTGATCTCTGTCCCCATTTTTTTTCTAAGTCTTCGCTAAGTAGCAAAGACTTAGAAAAAATCCTATTTGTGAATGGAACTTTGAGTTCCATTCACAAAATGTATAGTAAAGCTGTTAGCTTGACAGCTTTTACTATACTTAGGGACTGCAGCATGATCTCCATAGATCATGCTGCAGTACCTCCACTGGACCACTAGGGGGCATCAGAGCACTTGTAAGGGAAGACCCCCAGTGAAGGGGAAGCCCTGTGACATCACTGGGGGTCTCCCTTATCGGGAATACCATTTGAAACAGCGAGGGACCGGCAATGGAGGAGGGGGACCTACTTTAGGGGCTGCAAACTCCTGATCCCCCCATCGGATTTTTATGAAATCAAGGGGGGATCGAGGGGGCTAGGGGGGCACTTGAATGCTGCCCCCCGATTGCCCCTAGGACTAAAAACTTTTTTGCTTGCACTATAGCAAGCAGGCACACAGTGCCTGCTGCTATAGCTCAGTAGTATCTGCGATCGGCACCGATCGCAGACTACTACTTACACTGGACCACCATGGAAAACGTGGGGAACACTAAAGGGAAGCCCCGGACGTCCAGTGACGTCACGGGGCTTCCCTTTCCGCTGCGCCTCTGCACTTCCTGGCCGCACGAGTTCTGGAAAGGATTCCCTTTCCGGAACAGCATTTGGGGGATTGATATCTTCCGATCCCCCCCTCGGATTTGGACACAACCGAGGGGGGATCGAGGGGGCTAGGGGGGCAGTTGAATGCTGCCCCCCGATCGCCCCTAGCGGGGAGCAATTTTTTTTAATTAAAGGGAAAGCCACAGATCGTATATTCACGATCTGTGGCAGTTTGGTCATTCACTGCACAGATCGTGAATATACGATCTGTGGCAGGGAAAGGGTTAAAGACAACTAAAGCCACTCCAGATCTTTGGAAACTACAACTCCCAGCATGCTTTAGTAGCTGGGAGTTGTAGTTTCCAAACATCTATACCCTCCCCCTCAGTTCAGTGGATGATAGAAAATGTATGTGATGGAATATAATGTATTTAATGAATGATTTCCTCCCCTGGCCCTGTTACAAGAATATAACCCACCCCATTCTTATCTGTCTCTCACAATGACAACCATCAGGAGTTAGGAGGTAGAACCACTTTCCAGGCTGAATTTACTGGTGCAGGTAATGGCCAGGGTCAGGGACATGATCCAGTCCATCCTGCCAGCTTTTAAATTAACATTGGGAGATCCAAAAGAATAAATGGTGTACCTGGTTGACAGTGAGATTTTCTGTGTGCACTCCGACGCTCGCTTGCTCCCTCTACTGATGCACCGGCTGACGTCACTACTCGGTGCCGGGAAGTTATGTCAGCCGGCGCATCAGTACAGGGAGAAAGCGAGCGTCGGAGTGCACACAGAAAATCTCACTGTCTACCAGGTACACCATTTATTCCTTTGGATCTCAGTCCAATGTTAATTTAAAAGCTGGCAGGATGGACTGGATCATGTCCCTGACCCTGGCCATTACCAGCGAGGGAGCCAGATTTCCACACGTAAGTGACTGCCTCGAGTATAAACCGAGGTCGGATTTTCAGGCTGATTTTTCAGCCTGAAAACCTCGGTTTATACTCGAGTATATACGGTATATGGTGCTATTACTTTTTTGCATTAAATATAAAGGTAAAGGAGCTATCAGTTGGGACCTGTCAGAGGAGCCAGAGGTGGATCACGCTCGCTGGTTAGTTATAGCTCCTTTACCTCTCGTTCTTCAATCAATGCAAAAAAGTTTGAACCTATCCTTTAATTCAAAGAACTTGATACATCAGTATCATTCCTACCAAGAAGAGTCCTCAGTTGACAGAATGTCCTGAATTGCCCCACACAGAAGCACACATACAAATTTTCCTAGTGCACTGGCCTGCAAGTACAACTAACTTTTTTTTTTAAAAATTTTTTTGAAATTCTTTGCATTTGGAGTTTTGGACTGTCTAGTTGAAATTATCTGACTTAAGGCAGAGGTGTAACATTTTAAGTGATGTTTAACCCCATTTCATGAACAGATATTAAATAACATTTTAAAACATTGCCATATTTATATATAGTCCTCAATTAAGGAGATAATTTGCCTTATGCATTCCAGAGCAGCAAATGTTGTTAGTTCATATTACTTTAATCTAACTCGAATCATCAGTTATTGCCACTTGAATTGAAATGTTCTAGCATTTGCTCTGTGTTTTCTTTTTGGGGTGAACTTCAACATAAAGGGACTGTCCACCCCTCTTTTGAAAAATGAATATATGGTAGATTAGCCCCCAAAACCTAGAGATCGTTTAAGTCTAAAGCTGTAATTCGGCTCCCACACAGAGATATTATACTTACATGCTCCTCCTCGCTCCACCGCCGCGGCTCTGACTGTGACGTACAAAAGAACAGAGCAGCCACAGTGGAGACTGGGAGAAGAACCCGGAAGCGGCGGTGGAGCAAGAAGGATGTAAGTATAATATCTCTGTGTGGGAGCCGAATTACAGCTTTAGACTTAAACGATCTCTAGGTTTTGGGGGCTAATCTACCATATATTAATTTTTCAAAAGAGGGGTGGACAGTCCCTTTAAACTCCTTTTCATGTTTCCCCCTCAAATGAAAAAATATATAGGTAAATCACCCCAAAAAAAACTACAATAATTAGAAAGCTGGCAGACAGAGGTAATTTGTTATGCAGCAAAATAGTGCTCTCCCCTTTACTATGCTTCCCAAAAGTTTCTGCCCTAAAAGATTTTTACATGCTCAGAGTTGACAGCTAGTGGAATAGCATTCAGTCATTGCATGTGATGTCATCTGTAACATCCATGATTGACAGCTGTTAACCGGAAGGACCAGGAAGCAAAAAGAAAGGTAACAGAACATCAGGCAGCATTTTAGGTTAGACTTACATCTTTCAGATTTCTAACTATTGCAGTTGTGGGGTAATTAACCTATATACAACTTTTCATTTGAGAGGTGAACTTGCCCTTTTTAAACAACTTTTCAGCGTGCCAATTACTGTAGCAGCAAAACACAAACTCTACTGTCCCCTCACCAAACACCTAGATTGTTTTATTTACTTACCTTTCCTATGTTTTCTGGAGGCCATAAAACTTACCTTTACCTCGGATAGCTTTATCAAAGGAGATGCACAGGACTGCAGAGGCATGGCAGAGTCAGTCTTTGGCCATGATGTTACATTCATGACCGTGACTGACTTCTTGCACAGATGGTGGCTTACTTAGTGCATAGGTTAGTTTTGTGATCTTCAGGGACTGTGGAGAGGTGAGTGAATAGAACAATCTTGGGGTTTGGAGCAGAGGCCTAACTACAAGAGGAGCAGACCCTGTGACTGGAAGGGGGGCATGGGAGCCAGGGGGGCCCATCCTTCTTACTTTCCCTATGACAGAGATACAGCCTCCCCCCTGAAAACTACTTTAGATGATGCAGAGAGGGGCCCCATCATAGTTTTGCAGGGGGGGACCAGTGATTCCCAACTATGCTATTGGTTTTGGGGGTGGGGAAGGCGACTATGATATATTATTCTGGTGGTTATTGCCACCCAATTTTCTGACCCCCTTTATTATTAGAACTACAGCACTTTGCATCCATGGACCTACCAATAAAGTTTAAAAATGTACTAACCACAATTAGAAAGCTCAACGTCATACCCCAGGTACCCAATAAACACATATGAAAAAAGTTGACCGTCATCTGTGTGTATACACAGTGTTAAAAGAATGATAGTATTCCAACACTATTAACCTTTACTGTGGAGTGGTGAGTATGCTCTAGCAGATAGGTGCTGCTCCCAGCTTTCATTCTTAAGCGCGAGCACTAGCTTCAGAACTTGTGCTTTGAAAGCACATCTAGGCCTTTTTCTTTACAGCCAGTGCTGTATGCAGAAATGAGGAATTTTTCCTTTCTGTCATCAAATCTAAAATTAAGATTAGCCTGTTTTGCTTAGCTTTGAACTCTAGTTTCCTTGAGTCCTAGTTGTAAACACAAAAAGAATGGGTAATCTACATGTGTGCCAAGTAATAACATCTGTATATACGATATTTGGGTTAAATTGTTCAATTACTGAGTTTGATTTTAATCACTTTTTATGCTAAAGAATTTTAACCCCTTTCATATTAAGGAAAATAAGATTAATATGTGCTAAGGGATTGATGGTCTTCGTTCTCCCATGCCACTGTGGGAGGCTGCGGAGCAGTCTCTGTGTATTGCTCAGTAGTGAAATGATAGTTAGAACACCCATCTAACAGACCCACTAGTTATACTCCGCTGAGAACTTAGTTACAGCTACTGATCTGCTTCACATTATGTTTCATCCCCACCTCATCTAGACTGTAAGCTCTGGGGCAGGGCCTTCCTTCCTATTGTACCACTGTAATGCTGTAACGTACCACACTGAATGCTGCTGGACCAGCACTTAATTATTTGCACTTTGTATTACTTGCAATACCCTTGTATGTAACATGTATGTTTTCCTCATGTATATTAATGCAACTGTAAAGCGCCACGAAGGATGTTGGCACTATATAAATCCACAATAATAATAATAACAACAACAGTGGCTCTCAGACTGTTGCATACAGTTTATTCACACCACACCTGTGTTCTCAATGCTGAAATTTATAGTTTTTATAGTATATTTTAGTTGTTATATAATCAATGTGTGTCACACATTTGGTTCTTTTTTGAGAAACACTAGTCTGAAGACTATTCCAAACTATCAGGGAGATTCAATTAAAGTTCTTATCGCTTAAAATGGTGCTGATTTTGCCCCAACCAATCAGATGTTAGCTTTCAAATGTTAAATAAGATCTGATGGGTTGGGGCAAAATTAGCACCATTTTAAACGATAAGAACTTTTATTGAATAACCCTGTATATTATTTTAATCTATTTATCTACCTTAAGCCTTACTTTTTATTTTTTTTCTGCACAGTAATCAACTCAGAAAAGCTCATGAACATATTGCCCCTTTACAAGTGTGATGTACGATAACAGTTAGTGGAGTTTAGTTTTGATGAGTTGGGCATTTTAGGTGGTCCACAAGAATTTAGTATTTCAGCACTATGACAAGCAGAATTTTACAATATGTAAGCCAAAGTTATATAAACTCACATTCTATCAGCTTACGTCATGACCAATAACCGACTTCTGCTTCACAAGCCGCCTTTAACAGGAGGCAGGAAACTTTGCAGTAGGGTAAAGCAAACATCATAGGAATGATCTTCCATCAGGAATTTTACGTTAATGAAAAAATGCAAAAATTATATTTCTAATATTCCAAAGAAAATCATAATTAATGTGTTACGTTCTGCCATGCAATCATTTCAATAGCTATTCCAGTACTAATAGAAACATTTGTGCCTGTTAAATATATTGTGTAAATGAATTTCTAAACCATTCCCTAAATTGGTGCTTTAGCAAGGTCAGTAATGGTATAAAATAAGCATTAGTAATTCATTATAATCATCGTCAGGAAACAGATGACTGAATTTGTCAGCTAACAATGGGTTAACTGTTAAAGGGAACATGTCTCTATTCTAAAGAAATTACTATTTATGTTTTGATATGCTAAAGCATGGCACAATTCGTGGATAATAGTAAAATAAAATAAGATGCATAAGAAAGTGACTTAAAGAGGACAAGGGGTGAGATGTTAAACACGTGATTGCACAGAAAAAGCAATTTAAAACCGTAAGAGTATTATAGTTTCCTATTACATGTGTGTATTATATATATATATATTATATATGTATATATATATTAATTAAGGTGTATTTGTTGGAATCTGTGATCTCTGCAGAGGTCAAACTAAACAGCAGAGTTTGTAATGTGCAACTTCCGCACAACTGAATATGCTGCTTTAACTGTTTCTTCCCCAAAGTGGCTGTGTATTGCACTAATTCTGATTACCTTATATAGGAAAGTACTGTATAGGTTCTTTTCTGCGTTGCTGCATTATGGTGCATTGAGTGACCTGATGGTGTGCAGTACAAGGAGGAGCCAATCTCTAGTGGTACCTTAGTAAGGGCCCTTACTTAGCAAATCAGTGCTGCATTTTATCGGATACATGAGTGCTTATTAAGGAAGAGGAGGGGTCCCTGCAGAACAGCAGAAGTGTGTGGTGCAGTGGGTAGAATGTGTGACTGTGTATGTGTGGGAAAGGCATTAATATAAATGAAATAGCTACCGTCTCAAGGCATCTTCAGCGATGCTCTAAGCTTCCAAGCACTGGGGAAATCCTAAGACTTCAGATATCTCCCATCCCCCTTAACAGGCAGGACAGGCAAGCCTGGACAAGCCCAGGCACATCAAGGAAATCCCCATAGCTATAATTCAGGATGCCAAGCAAAAAAGGGCATTTCTGTAGTGACCAGCAGTCACCTTGTCCCTTGATGTATTTTAATCTATAACCCAGAAATGGAGAGGATCATTCCAGGGAACACATATCCATCCATAGCAAGGCACAGCTATCTGCTTTCTGTGTACTGGGTTTATACTGTTGTTATAAGCAGTTAATAAGCAGGGACAAGGTACCAGTAAAGTAAGTGTGTCTGTGTATAAGAGGTATGATCTGAAGGGCAGCAAGTAATTGAAATGGGAAAGTCAATGACAGGTCAGTTGAGATGACCTTTTCTGACACTGATATAAATTTGAATGGAAAATTCATGTAACCTCATTCATAAATAAACTAATAGTAATAAATCTCACCTATACAATAGGCAGAACTTGGAAATTATGCTAAAAATAAGGACAGTGTTATGCTGTTATTTTCTTTAATTGTGTGACATAATTATATTAAGTTAATTAATGCACCAGCTCCTTTCCGTCTGTGAAAACCCCAGGAACCAGTTTCAATACTTGTGACTCTTCTGTCATCTCAGATCTTCCTACAATGGCTTTTAGGTTAATTTTTTGCTGCTTTGACTTCTGGTAAGTTTACTGGTATGATAAATAAATAAACCTATTGCAGCAGTTTTTTCACACGGATAACATTAAACTGTATCAAATGTTTCATATTAATTGGGTCCTGGAAACAGTTCAGAGTCTTAAATGGGAAGGGAGGGGGTAGGAGTGTACTGAAAGTTCCTTAAAGAAAATCACTTGTATGATATGCAGGGCTTAATACAGGAACAGGAAATACCGCAACACAGAGATGCGAATCTTGTGATTCTCTTATAGAACACCCTTGATTGCCTAACAGCTGGTGATGCAGAGAGCTGTAGTTCTGCACACTCTGACAGAAATAAGTTATATACCCCATCGGTAACATATTAAGGCGATGTAGATATGACAGAAATTGTACCTGTGCCATAGTAATAGTGTGGACTAAGAATGCTTACTATTCATTCATTTTTAGCAAACCATAATATATACCCATGCAATAGACCAGTTTGCCCCATATGTCCCAGCTGGCCTGGGACATATTATATTGCACACATTTTGCTGAAGGTCATCAAGGATATAGGTTAACTCTGTTGTTCATCTAGTTCCTAACATTGAATTCAGTGCTAGGTTAAATTTATATGACAGAATTCCAAGGTGAGCTGTCCCAGGCCTGTATGACAGAAATTCTGGATTATAAGTTCATAGTTTTGTTAAATGTAAAAATAATAAATGTTTTGCAAATAATTTTTTTCTCAAATTCCTAATAGCATGTAATATCCCTGGCCAGAGCAGAATAAACTATATTAAAATGTCATCTACACATGTGACATTAAAACATCATTTGAAATAACTTAGAAAGCAGGATAAAATGCATTGTGGAATCTATATATACTGATATCCTTTTCTTAAAACACAATTTTGCAGTTGGTGTTTTTGTATTTAACCCCAAGCATTTTAACCCTAGTAGATAATATTCAAAGCAGAAAAAGAATTTGTTATAGAAAGATCTCTAAACATTCCTTAGTGATACATGCACAACTAAACAAAACTGTAAAAGAACAAAGAAATGATAAGGAGCTAATTCCCACTGCAGTATGACAAAGCTTTAGCAGAACTGCTGGTGCAGTCCAAAGAGTGAAGGATTTTCCAGGTAGCAGGACATCAAGCATGCATGAGGTTACACTGCAAGAGAGAGCAGTACTGATTATCACTTACTTGCAGTCATTGATCACAGGCCGGAGAGATATGCACAAGTGAGGATGAGAATCGGAGTTCCTTCCTAATCATTGAAAGTTGAGTGCTGCAGTGCCTTGTCAGAGCAGAATGACATTGTTAAAAGGATCTCTGGCAGCTTAAACTGCACAGCTCAGCAGCCTCTCCTGTTGTCGCAAGCCGAGCCTGCAGCAGATCTGCATGCTAGCATGTGTTGGGACTTTTAAAGGGGAAGCCAACCTCCAGTGGGAGGGCAGGAAAGTGGGAAAAGGGAAAATGATGTATTTGTCCTAGCTATGTCACCCTTTCAAAGCTGAAGGGCAAAGGGTGAAGAGAAGGAAAACACTGGGGCATTACCTGAATGCAGAGGAATAGTAAAACTGAAGGGAACAACATATTTTAACATATTTAAGAATAAATAGGGAAAAAAGATACTGAAAACAGGAATCTACTGTTCTGAAGTCAGTTTAAAAACTGTTCATTCTTTTAAAAAGGCGTTAATCAATCCGAATTCACTGATCAGCCACAAACCTAAAACTCTGTAACCATTTTCTGGATTGATATTACAGCAGATCAGTCCACAGGGAAATTATGGAATCAATGACAAATTTCATCAGGGAAGGGGCAGATAGTACACAGCATTATTTAACTCTTGCCACTGCATCGTTCACTTTCTCTACAGGATAGTGCTATGGTTTTTCTGCAGGTGCTGACTAGTGCAATATTTTATTCATGGGAAGATATTTGACTTGGTAAAGCAAGATGACATGGCTCCTCTATACTTTAAGTTTTAAGAATTGAAAACCCTTTAATGCTAACTACTATTTTTATTTACAAGGCAAGCTTACCTGGGAACACAGTACAAATCATTCAGGGATGATAGAATCTGTAAGACTGTAATCTCTGTAAGATGTGGCTACACACAGTCACAAGCATTCTCCTTGTATAAAGAATAGGGAGATCGCTCTGAATAGCTATATGCCTTTCACTTTACATACATACTTACAGGGGGCCTACTGCTACCAAGGGAAATTTTACGTTCGAACATTGAACCTTCGCCCAGTATCGGAAACAGACATTATGGACGTACACACATTACTGAAAAAGAACATATCCCATCGGTACCTATGGAATTGGCCCTTTATGGTAATGTGCATACCTAGCTTTATACTGACATTTTATTTTAAACCACTATATGACCTTAATAAAGCTTGTTTGGGATCTTTAGCATCATCCAGGTTTGCCAGCCTATAATATCACAAAAGATTCTACCATGTGATCAGCTAAAAAAAGTCTGTGTGATTATTTTAGCCCAATTTAAATTTAACTGAATAAATATTTGTTGACATGTTTATTTGGACTTTAAGTGGACAAATTAGGAGATGAACTGCCTTAATTTTGTAAAAGTAGATTAAATAATATTGTGAGTTTCCTTGGGGTTTCAGAAGTACTACTGAAGAAGGGTGGATACATATCCCAAAACGTTGGATTGCTTTGTGTCTGAATATACTATATGGATTTCCCCCCTTTATTCACCTGTTTATCTAAGTAGCATTTTAGTGCCCCTTTTTGTTCTGCAGTGAAGATTGGCCCTTTGAATGGAGCAGCACCGGAAAAAACTAGCAGGTGTGTGAGTGAGCCTATCCATTACTGTTTCAGAACTACAAGTCCCAGCATTACTTGTCAGCCTGCGAATCTTACAGTGCAGTGTGCACCTCACTGTAGACAATTGCAATCTAGAATAGGTCACGTTAGAATATATGTGGAGAACGAAAGTGCAAACTATTAACATTTGGGTAAAATAAGGCTGCAATTCAGCACCCAGGATTGCTGCCACAAACGTTCCAAAAGTTAATATTTTGAAATATACTTACCCTTTTTTCCCACTACGCCAGTGCATAAAGGGTCTGAAAGTGATCAGGATTCCAATTCCCTCCTCCAGCATTGTCCCTGCCTCAAGGCAGCATCCCCTGGTCCTTGAATAGTTGCTTAATTGTTTAACCCAAAAAGTTCAAATATTTTAGTTTAGTTCCCCTTTAAACAAAGCAAAAAAGTTACATTTTATAAGTGGACGGACTGGATTTTTTAGATGTGGCTTTTAAGAAAACGTTTGGTACGGATAATTAAATTAACCAAAGTTTTAGATGATCATCACTGACCTGTTATACAACTTTTAGGTATCAGAGGATATTGGGAAATTAATGTCACTAACAGCTTCCTGGTGATTTAATTCACAAATGAATAAAATCTAAACCCAATTAAGATTGCTCTAATGTTTAATGTTAGTTTTAATCATTTTCTTATCTTATATGAGTGTGATCCAAGGTTGCAAGGTGTCCCTATTTGGATGGGATTGTCCTGACTGCAGGGACAAAATCCCACAGTCTGGGTTGAAATCCCGTCCAAGGAACACCTGTTAAGCCCTGCCCCTGGGAATGCCCCTAACTCCACCTCTGTCCCGCCCCCTACCGCCTGAGTGTTGTAAGAATCTGTAATACTTTTGTGATCCCTCACGTATAATATAAAGCATGCTTTATTGGTGTCACAGGGCCCTCTACAACGAATAATATTTGAATTGAAGCTATGGCTGAGGCCACACTACAACACATGCAAAAGCAGCTAGCGTGTAGTGTGGCCTAGCCCTAAAGGCAGGAATGTATTTTAATGTTTCTTATTTAATTCAGTGGTCTTGGATGGAATGGCAAACGCATAAAAATCAATGCCAATTTCAACAAATATTCTGAGAAAGAAACTAACAAATTCTAGAAACACCCACCAAATACAATAATGTATTTTTCCTTTAAGCTGGGTACATATCTTTAAAAGATGACAAATTGAATCTTTAATACTTACTTACTCTGTTAGTTTTTAAAGATCCCCCTACACACGGTCCCGAGCGTCAGTGGTGGGTTGTAATAAGGTCTTTTCCAGCGGCCGCAGGGGGCCCATAACAAAAAAACTGGCACGCTTCCTTCAGCTGCGGCCGACTCCCTATTCTTCAGTACAAGGAAAGGGATGCGGATGATGGGAATTTTCTGGAACATTCTACAAACCTGCAGCCTCACTCTCAAAAACGCTACCACACAACATGATAATACAGTATGGGTGATCAACAGATCAGTCATTATTACTTAATGGAAAATATATGATCCCCTACATAAAACTCCACAAAGGCAGACAGACCTAAACTGTCACTCTTACTTCAGGACCTTCTGCAGTAATGGAGATGTCAATCCCATTTTCCTTCCTGGTTCTGCTGCAGGGACTCCACCTCCTTCCTTGGTCAGTGGGCAACCAATGAGCAAACATTTTCTACACTAAGTGGTTTTTCTTACTAGGCTGGATTAAGGGGCCATACATACTACTGAAACACATGCTGCCTTGCTTTGGGACAAAGAAAACAGAACAAGGCTGATATCTATATTACTGCAGAAAATTCTGAGGTTGACTGGGTGGCAGTCTATGAGCATTATATTCCCAGTGGATTAGTGTGGTGGAATCTTTAATAACTACTTTAGCCCTGTCCATATATGAAACGAAAAATGATGTCTTGTTGCCAAGCTTTGCTGACACTGGCAATTAAAAAACAATTAATTGTGAGTCCGTGTTTTAAAAACATTATTATTCTTTATTACCTTGCTTGTTGGTCAGGCCCCTTCTTACTCATGTTTCTGCTATTCAAACCAAAGCTTGGTTGCTAAGAATAATTGAAAAATAGGAGAGTTGCACAGAAAATGCTTTTTATTTCCTCAAACCACAAAAATAAAGAGTAAATTATTTGCCTTACAAAACTGTCTACCGCAAATTAATTTTTTTTAACAAAAGCATGTTCTTAAAGGGTCACTATACGCACTCAAACAACTTTACATTTTCTGAAACTACAATTTGAGAGAAGTAAAATGGTGGTATCTGTGCTTGCTTTGTCATTAAATTATTAAAGGGCAACTGTGGTCTCAAAATAAGTTAGGGTTAAATGAAAGCCTGCAATATTTCCTTTAAAATTAGCTTAAAATCACATCTCTGGCTGGAGCCTGTGAGACATTACATTGAGGTGAAAGTTCCTGGTTCCAGTAGGTTGAGTGCAGGGCGAGATTAAGGTTGGTGCGGGCCCCTGGGCAAAACATTTTGTGGGGGCCCCAAGTATTCACGACATATAGGCACACAGACATGGCTAAACTGCTGGGTACACAGATATGGGTAAACTGCTGGGCATACAGATATGGGTAAAACTGCTGAGCACACAGATATGGGTCAACTGCTGTGTACACAGGCATGGGTAAAACTGCTGGGCACACAGATATATGGGTAAACTGATGGGCCACACAGGCATGGGTAAACTGATGGGCACACAGATATATGGGTAAATTGCTTGGCACACACAGATATATGGGTAAACTGCTTAGCACACACAGATTTATGGGTAAACTGCTTGGCACACACAGATTTATAGGTAAACTGTTTGGCACACACAGATTTATGGGTAAACTGCTTAGCACACACAGACTTATATTTCGATGGTCATTCACCAAATCAGTCAAAATATCGATGCCGTGTATGGCCTACTTAATGGTCATTCCAAATTAGATTTATCTAGTGTGTCTACAAGGCTATAATGTTACCTAAAACACCAGGCCCCCAAACCCAAATAATTTTGCATAAAGTAACGTTAGTATAAAACACATGTTCCCTGATATATTTATACTCCACAAACTTCTGATTCATTGCTTTTCTCTGTTATTTCTACACACAAAAGGGGGGATGCGATAAAATTTCTTATCGCAACATACCCGTACTTGTTCCCACAATGTATTAATCAGTTTGCAACAATAATACAATTTGGGAATGCAAGCAGTAAGTTCAGGTTTGTGGGACTTTAACACCCAATTGAAAAGGTGTTACTTTAAAAGCAAAATTTGTATCACTTGCTCTGTGCTATTTCCAAAAACCTTTGGAAATAGCGTAGGCAGTGCAAAATTAGTGCAACCTATTTTCCCGATAACATGGGATATTGCACCTCCATGATAAATATTTACATTAATCTCTGCAGTTACTGAGGGTGCTTTCCACTGCAGATGTTTGGAAACTACAACTCCCTGCAACTGAAGTATGCTGGGAGTTGTAGCTTCCAAACATGTGGAGTGCCAAGGAATTGGGGATTACTGTCTATTTCAAGGGCAACTAATGCCTCAAAACAATACAGAATCAGGAGGATTGTATCTATTTTTGTTGAAAAGGTTGCCTTCTGATTCTGTATTGTTTTGAGGCTTTAGTTGCCCTTTAAATGAACAGCAGAATTATTCTGTCAATTTAAAACGCAACTTAAGCCTCAAAACAATACAGAATCAGAAGGCAGTAGTGGTCATAATTTCTACCCTCAGCTTATACTCGAGTCAATCAGGTTTTACTCCTTTTTCAGGTAAAAATAGGTACCTCGGTTTACACTCGGGTCAGCTGATAGTTGAGTATATACGGCAGTTCACTCATAAAGTGAACTATTCCTTTAATGTAATGATTGAAGAGTGGGTGGTTAAGGAGCTATGCCTTACCTCACGTTCTTCAATCGATTCCCTAGGAGCGACTGACAAAGAAAGAAGAAACTTACCTTACACGCAATCCGCAGCAGCAGCAGAAATTCACAACCTCTTCCTGTTCAGAGTAACTATAGCACGCATTATCGTGCATGCACGCTTTAGTGACTCTGTACCAGGAAGCGGTCGGGAACTGTCACTGCTACTGCAGTGGATCGCAAGTAAGGTAAGTTTCTTCTTTCTTCTTCCATCGCGCCTGGTAAATTGATTGAAGAAAGGAAGGTAAGGCATAGCTCCTTAACCTCCCGGACTTCAAACAATACATTAAAGGAATAGTTCACTTTTCCTTTAAAGGGCATGTCCACCCCCAAAACTAAAATTTAACCCCATACTGGCCCCACACTGTAGTTTAAAAAAATCCTGTTATGCCCCTCCAAAGTCCAGGAAACTGCAGTGTAGGATCTCTGTGTGACTCATCCTGCTCCTGTGTCTGCCTCAAACTCGACAAGGTTTGAGGCATACGCAGGAGAGTCCTCCCCCCCTCCCTCTCCCTCTCGTTTCGCTGTCCCTCCCCCTAGCTCTAAACCCATTGGTCAAAATGTAGGTATAGGTCCCCCAGCCCCAAAGCTATAATAGAATTTAGAGAGAGTCACCCGATAGATACTTACCTTACCACTCTCCCCCGGCGTTCTGAGCAACCGGCAGACGCGTCTCTGATTGGCTGCCTCTCAGCCAATTAGAGACGCGGCTGCCGGTCCCGCCCCCTGCTTGCAGTTCCGTGCAAGCAGAGGGCCGGTAGAGTGCGGTGGAGGAGAGTGGTAAGGTAAGTAAAAATCGGGGCACTTTTTTAAAAAAATCTATTATGGCGGTTGGGGCTGGGGGACCAATAACTACATTATATAGAAAGTACCAAAAAGGGGTAGACATGCCCTTTAATGGTTGGGGTGGGCAAGGGAGAGGTGCAATATATCAAAAGGATTTTAAGCTAGGTGAAGGGCAGAAATAGAGGGATCTGGAGGGTTGGAGGGGGGGAAAGGCTCCCCTACGCATGTCACTGTCCTCTCAGAGGACAAGATGGAGGCAGAAACCTTTTGAACAGGAAGACACATCCTACTCATTCTATTCAGTTTCCTGGACTTTGGACAACAAGCACTGCAGGAGAACCATAAGAAGCAGAGATGCAAGGTAAGGCCAGCAGTGTGGCAAATTGTAGTTTTGGGGGTAGACATGTCCTTTAACATAGGTGCACATGCACATGGCGGTGAGGGGAGAGGGGAACTGACAGGAAAGATACTGTATTGCTGCAGGATCACAGATTGGTAAATTGTGAAATCTGGGCTTAATGGGCAATATTTACCTTCTGTTTTACTTTCCATACTGAGAAATTCTCCTTTAACACTTCATTATCATAAGTGTCTTTCAGACATAATTTACTCCACAATCTAGTGCAATCAGTGAGAACAGACAGTAAGGGTCCCATACAGTGAGAACAGACAGTAAAGGTCCCATACAGTGAGAAGACAGTAAAGGTCCCATACAGTGAGAACAGACAGTAAAGGTCCCATACAGCGAGAACAGACAGTAAAGGTCCCATATAGTGAAAACAGACAGTGAAGGTCCCATACAGTGAGAACAGACAGTAATGGTCCCATACAGTGACAACAGACAGACAGTAAGGGTTTCATACAGTGACAACGGACAGACAGTAAAGATCCCATACAGTGAGAACAGAAAGAGAGTAAAAGTCCCATACAGTGAAAGCCCCATACAGTGTGAACTAGACCCATTAAATATAGCTACGGAAATAATGCAAACTTATAGTCCACAACATATGCTCCAGTCCCCCAATCACCCTGTTATGTGACCCCACAGATGCTCCAGTCACCCCACAGATGTCCCAGTCCCTTACAGAGATGTACCAATCCTCCACAGATATCCCTCTACCCCAGATGCCCCAGTAAACCTACAGATGCCCCATTCACCACACAGGTGTCCCAGTGACCACACAGATGCACTAGTCACCTCACAGATGCACCAGTAACCCCACAGATGTCCCACTCACCCTATAGATGTCCCAGTACCAAAAAGAGATGGCCCAATCCTCCACAGATGTCACTATACCCCATATGCCCCAGTCCCCCACAGATTCCCCAGAAACCTTAAAGATGCCCCATTCAACCCACAAATGCCCCAGTAACCCTACAGATCAGATGCCCATTCACTCCTCTGAGATGCCCCAGTTCCCCAACGATGCCACCTTCATCCCACAGATAACTCATTCAACCCGCAGATGCTCCAGCCACCCCACGGTGTCCCAATTATCCCACAGGTGTCCCAGTCACCCCATAGGTGTCCCAGTCCAATTTACAGATGCACCAGTCATCCTTCAGGTGCTAGTCACCCTAAAGGTATCCAAGTACCCCACAGAGAAGCTCAATCCTCCAGTCACCCCAGATGTCCCAGCACCCTACAGAATGTCCCAATCCTCCACAGATGTCACTATCCTCCCATATGCCTCAGTCCCCCACAGATTCCCCATAACCCTAAAGATGCCCCATTTACCCCCAGATGCCCCAGTCATTCCACGGATACCCCAGTCACCCCACAGATGCCCCAGTCCCTCACAGATGCTCCAGTAACCCTACAGATCAGATGCCCATTCACTCCTCTGAGATGCCCCAGTTCCCCAACGATGCCACCTTCATCCTACAGAAACCTCATTCAACCCACAGATGCTCCAGCCAGCCCACAGGTGTCCCAATCATCCCACAGGTATCCCAGTCACCCCATAGGTGTCCCAGTCCAATTTACAGATGCACCAGTCACCCTTCAGGTGCTAGAGTCACCCTAAAGGTATCCCATACCCCACAGAGATGCTCAATCCTCCAGTCACCCCAGATGTCCCAGTACCCTACAGAGATGTCCCAAATCTCCACAGATGTCACTATCCTCCCCATATGCCTCAGTCCCCCACAGATCCCCATAACCCTAAAGATGCCCCATTTACCCCACAGATGCCCCAGTCATCCCACGGATACCCCAGTCACCCCACAGATGCCCCAGTCCCTCACAGATGCTCCAGTAACCCTACAGATCAGATGCCCATTCACTCCTCTGAGATGCCCCAGTTCCCCAACGATGCCACCATCATCCTACAGAAACCTCATTCAACCCACAGATGCTCCAGCCAGCCCACAGGTGTCCCAATCATCCCACAGGTATCCCAGTCACCCCATAGGTGTCCCAGTCCAATTTACAGATGCACCAGTCACCCTTCAGGTGCTAGAGTCACCCTAAAGGTATCCCAGTCCCCCCCACAGAGATGCTCAATCCTCCAGCCACCCCAGTGTCCCAGTACCCTACAGATTGTCCCAAATCTCCACATGTCCACTATCCTCCCATATGCCTCAGTCCCCCACAGATTCCCCATAACCCTAAAGATGCCCCATTTACCCCACAGATGCCCCATTCATCCCACGGATACCCCAGTCACCCACCAGATGCCCCATTTACCCCACAGATGCCCCATAAACCCCACGATGCCCCATAACCCCACAGATGCCAGTCTCCCACAGATGTCCCATTTACCCCATAGATACCCCTCCCCCCAGATTCCCATTACCCCAGATGCCCCATGATTCACCCCACAGATGCCCCAGTCCCCCACAGATGCCCATTCACCCCACAGATTCCCTATTTACCCCACAGATGCCCCATTCATGCCATAGGTGCCCTATTCATGCCACAATGCCCCAGTCCCCCACAGATGCCCCCATAAACTTACAGATGTCCCATTTTCCCCACATATGCCCCATTCACCACACAGATGCCCAGTGCCCACCTCCCAGTCCCCCTCCCTGTCCCGTTCAGCCCATCCCTGTACAGTCCCCATTTACACCACATATGCCCCTCATTCCACATCCAAGATGCCCATAACCTACAGGCCATTCCACCACACTGATGCCTATTCATCCAGATGCCCCATAAACTTACAGATATCCCATTTCCCCCACAGATGCCCAAGTCACCCCATATTTGCCGTTGTTCCCCACAGAGATCCAAGACAAACCACAAGTGTCCCCCCAATGGCTACATTTCCATAACCCCCCTGCCTGTGGTCATTGTGGGTGTGTCACATGCTGCCGGTAGGACAGGCATTGCGTGTGAATACCGTCATTATGCGCAGAGGTGCACCACGACATTACTGCCCTATTGTAACTGCTGCCAGTAACCTTAAAAATAAATTGAATGTACCACTTCTTTTGCCCTTGATTTGTTTCTTGGTGGCCTCATTAGAAAGATGTCCCTGCTCTGGGATATATATATATATATATATATATATATAATATATATATATATATATATATATATATATATATAATTGCCACATGGAAATTGTGTGTGTGTGTATGTTTTTGCTATATGTGGATGCAGTGGATATAGAATCTTTACACAGGTATATTTTAAACTGTTACTCAGTCACCAGCATCCAGGGGAACCAAATAGGATAATCCTGCAGGTCTGAGAGTAGACCCAGACAATCCTGCTACACTGTGTGGTTCAAACTAAACAGCTCCATTGGGTGACCTGAGATCCTAAACATGATCCAGATAAACATGCTCTGTTCATACTTAGTATTCACCATGGCAAGTTCCACATTTATAGCTGCTTATGTTACAACTTGGGAGCACAGGAAAGCTTTATAGGTTAAGGAGAGGTGGGGTTAAAGGTGCTAAACGCTCCCCACAGACTATTTAGAAATAGAGCCTTCTTATAACAGAAAGTACCTCACAGCTTCATATTATTATAAAAGCATTGCCCTAATAATGTAACGTAAACACGTATTTCTCACTGAACTTTCTCATGTTTGAAAACTACAACAGCATTCTCTGTTAGCAGTAAGTTTCTCCTTTATGTCCATTGGCTAATGAATGTATACAGATGCAATACAGCCTAATGATATAAAGCATGGGTGTTGAACGTTTCACATGTTTAAAAACTACAAGTAAAGTAAGATTCCTACCTAAGGACTCGAATTTGCAAGTGATCCATCTGCCCTTCCCTTTCATCCAAAGCTATTACACTTTTGGTCTATGGAAGGATTATTTAGGTCACTTCAGGCAGTAGGAGTCATGAATCTTACCAAACTTACCCTCCCTTTTCTATTGCATCTACCTGCCAGCTAGAATCCAGGGGATGTAATAAACCTGCAGATCTGAGAATGGACCCAAAAAAATCTTGTCACAATGTGCAGTTCAAACTAAATTACTTATTAATTACCACAGCAAGTCCCAGATTTACAGTTGCTATGGGGTTAGGACTTGGGAGCACAGGAAACTGATTAGCTTTATAGCTTAAAGGGCATGTCCACCCCTTTTTTTAACTTTTAATGTTATACATATTGATCCACCAGCCCCAACCGCCGTAATAAAAATATTAGAAAGTGCCCCGATATGTACTTACCTTCCCTCTACCTCCGCGCACTCTCCAGTCCCTCTGCCTGATCGGAAATGCAAGCAGGGGGTGGGACCGGCAGCCGCGTCACTTTTTCCAGGTGCTGTCACAGTTGAAGGAGAGCCCGGGCCCCCGACATCACTCACTTGATGAGGGAATCCGGCTGCCGCATGACTGATGGTCGCATCCACTGACGTCAGTACTCGGCGCCGGTCTTTTTTTTCCCCGGCGTCGAGTAGTGACGTCAGTGGATGCGACCATCAGTGAATGCGGCAGCCGGATTCCTCCATCAAGTGAGTGACTGACCCGAGTATAAGTCGAGGTTCAGTTTTCAGGCTTTTTTCCAGCCTGAAAACCTCGACTTATACTCAAGTATACAAGGTAGTTGTCCTTATAATATTTTAATACGTGCTTCTTCAGGCAAGAAACTACGTTTTCTTGAAAGCTTGCAATAAAATGATTTGTTAGACAAATATAGGTATCCAGGAGTGCCACTAGAGGACGTGGTGCCGTGAGCATATTGCCTCCACTGACGCTCCCCTTTCAAAAGTAGACAATGGTGGCGCACTGCCGCAATTGGGAACATGCCGCCATTGACTTTATTGGACAGGATTGTCATGCCCGGAGTAGGATTTTCACCCTGCTTGAAGGAAATTTTCTCATGGTGCCACTCCCTCTAGTGGCACTTCTGGATACCTATATTTGTTTACTATATTTGTTTACTATGTATTTTATTGTAAGCTTTCAAGAAAACATAGTTCCATGCCTGAGGAAGCTTGAATTGAAATATTAAAGGACCACTAATTGAAAATGGGAATTATCTAACAACTTAGATTGCAAGCTCTTCGGGGCAGGGATCGCTTTCCTTATATGAAAAGGCACACCAGACTTATTTTAGAAATAGATATGTATGTGTTCTTAACATTTGAAACTTTATTTATATAAATTTAATTTATCTTTATAATGGCTTGCACTTGTTTTGTATACTGCTTGTTTACTCTGCATTTTATAATATACAGCGCTGTGCAGGCCGTAGCCGGGTAGGGCAAAACTGGGAAATTTGATGATATCTGAGATGTTTAATACTTTCAATGCCAGCAGAGTTTCCAAGAGTATTTGCATTAACACTTTCAGTGCCAGCACTTTATCAGAGTATAGCCATTAACCCTTCAGTGCCAGCCAGTCTTCCCCAGAGTATTGCCATTACCACTTTCAGTGCCAGCAGAGTATTACCATTAACCCTTCATTGCCAACAGACTTTCCCATTAATACCTTTAGTACCAACACTTTCCCAGAGTATTGCCATTAACACTTTCAGTGCTAGCACTTTCCCAAGGTATTGCCATTAACACTTTAACCATTGCCAACAGAGTATTACCTTTAACCCTTTCAACTGCCAGTATTGACATGATATACAGTATGAAACTGATTTCCATGTCTCCTCCATTGAATTGTTAACTCCTCACCTACTCTAAGTTCTAATTGGAGAGTTGGATGGAAGGAAGGAAGAGACAGGGATAGGGATCTCATGGCTGCTAGTCACAGGGGCCAATGTTATAAAGTCTGCAGCAGCTTTTAACTGGCATTTTTAAACTGCTCTCCTCAGTTCTTTTGCCTGAGCTCATCCTCCCCCTTCCTTCCTTCACCTTCATTTGCAACTAGAATCAGCTTGAAAAAGGAATTAGAATGTTCTGAAAGCTTGCTATGACTATCTTAGTTAGCCAATAAAGGTATCACCTTTATACCACTTTTGTTATTTTTTTATTTCAAAGGGGTTATTACAAATTTATGGTCATATCGCAACCTTTAATCCAAATAAAAATGACTGATCTCTAAAATTGGATTATTATTATCTAGTTTGTGTTATACATGTAAAAATGCTAATAAAGTATCACTTGCCTAAGAAATTTCTAACCAAAGATGCACCAGTGTAAAAAAAGTTCAATCTTTACTAATTAAACTGCAAGCCCAGTGGTTACTTTCCTTTTTATTCTAACCCCCCACGTCCAGAGAGATTCAAAGTAGCTCACTAAAAAGATTCTTACTTTTTGCCAAGCACCTTACATAAACTTTGCAAGATTGCATATAATTTGTAATATTAATTAAATAATCTCAGCATAAATAACATTGCTGCCACGGGCGTTTTTTAATTTCTGAAAAGATCTGGGCCAATTTAAAGCCAGGTATAATTTTGCCTGACTGACATTTCAGCGTTTCAGTCGGTCGGGCCAATTATTGTATGGTTCCTTGTGGCGGCCTTAACCAACTGCAGACTGTTCGTTCGTCAGAACTGGACGAACGCACGATCGGACAGGTCAGAAAACCACGGCTGATTGTGCGGTTCTCTATGAGGCCGCATGCTCGGTCGTGGTTACTGTCGGATGCAGCTGCTTTTGATGCGACCGACAGTCCTTCATCCTGGCCGACCAGTCGAAAGTCTTGAATGGCCAGTCAGGAGGAAGAATTGCCACGTGTGTACCAGCCTTTCGGCATGCAGCTTAGCGTGAACAATTTAGGCCACATAATTTTTCTGCAAAATTAAGCTACACCCTTTAGACACTTAATAGTGATGAATAGACAGGGATATAGATAGCTAGATCAATTGACAGATATAGAAAAAGAGACACAGAGGACACACACAGATAGAGATAGATAGATAGATAGATAGATAGATAGATAGATAGATAGATAGATAGATAGATAGATAGATAGACAGAATTTGAGATTGAATAAAGACATATGTCCATCCAGTCCAACCCATCTAGCAATATCCTCATTTCCTGCCTAACTGTTAATCCAGAGGAAGGCAAAAAAAACTCACCAAATTTATGAAGGGGGAAAAAAATCCTTCCTGACTCCAAGTGGCAATAGGAAATTTCCCTGGATCAACTCTACTTTATGTATCAATACCAGTAACTTGCAACATTCCTTGTTTGCAGAAATTCATCCAGCTTTTTTTTGAAACTGACCAATGAACCCACCATAACTTGTCCACTGGAAGACAGTTCCACAGCTTTACCGTTCTTACAGTGAAAAACCCTTTCAGAACTTGAAGCCTAAACCTCTTTTCTTCAAGTCTTAAGGGATGTCCACGTGTCCTCTGACATGTTCTATTGGTGAACAATGCCCCAGATAGTTTATTGTATGGCCCGTTAATGTATTTATACACAGTAATCATATCCCCACGCAAGCGCCTTTTCTCCAGCGTACATAATTGTAACCTTTCCAGTCTCTCTTCATATTCAAGCTCCCCCAATCCCCTTATTAATTTAGTTGCCCTTCTCTGAACCCTTTCCATTTCAAAGATGTACTTTTTGTACACAGGATTCCAAAATTGCACTGCATATTCCAAATGAGGCCTTACCAATGCTTTGTAAAGAGGGAGAATTACATTTTCCTCACTTGAACCCATACCTCTCTTTTTACAAGACAATACCATGCTGGCTATGGCTTTGTCGACCATTAAAGTTTTTAATGGTCGACAAAGTTTTGGGTCGTCAGCAAACACAGAAAGCTTGCTGACAATACCCACCAAATCATTAATAAATAGATTAAATAGAAGCGGCCCCAACACAGAACCCTGTGGCACCCCACTTAGCACTTTAGTCCATAATGATGAAGCCCCATTTACAACTACTCTCTGCATCCGATTCATTAACCAATTTTCTATTCATGTACAAATGTGACTGCTCAAACCAACTGACCTCAGCTTATACATTAGTCGCCTATGGGGGACTGTATCAAAAGCCTTTGCAAAATCCAAGTAAACTACATCTACTGCTATGCCAGAATCTAAATTTCTACTTACTTCCTCATAAAAGCCAAGCAAGTTAGTTTGACAAGATCCACAGTGATGTGAAAAACTATTTGCCCCCTTCCTGATTTCTTATTCTTTTGCATGTTTGTCACACTTAAATGTTTCTGCTCATCAAAAACCGTTAACTATTAGTCAAAGATAACATAATTGAACACAAAATGCAGTTTTAAATGATGTTTTTTATTATTTAGTGAGAAAAAAAACTCCAAACCTACATGGCCCTGTGTGAAAATTAGCCCCCTGAACCTAATAACTGGTTGGGCCACCCTTAGAAGCAATAACTGCAATCAAGCGTTTGCGATAACTTGCAAAGAGTCTTTTACAGCGCTCTGGAGGAATTTTGGCCCACTCATCTTTGCAGAATTGTTGTAATTCAGCTTTATTTGAGGGTTTTCTAGCATGAACCGCCTTTTTAAGGTCATGCCACAACATCTCAATAGGATTCAGGTCAGGACTTTGACTAGGCCACTCCAAAGTCTTCATTTTGTTTTTCTTCAGCCATTCAGAGGTGGATTTGCTGGTGTGTTTTGGGTCATTGTCCTGCTGCAGCACCCAAGAACGCTTCAGCTTGAGTTGACGAACAGATGGCCGGACATTCTCCTTCAGGATATTTTGGTAGACAGTAGAATTTATGGTTCCATCTATCACAGCAAGCCTTCCAGGTCCTGAAGTAGCAAAACAACCTCAGACCATCACACTACCACCACCATATTTTACTGTTGGTATGATGTTCTTTTGCTGAAATGCTGTGTTACTTCTACGCCAGATGTAACAGGACACGCTCGTCGGTCCACAAGGTATTTTCCCAAAAGTCTTGGCAATCATTGAGATGTTTTTTAGCAAAATTGAGACGAGCCTTAATGTTCTTTTTGCTTAAAAGTGGTTTGCGCCTTGGATATCTGCCATGCAGGCCGTTCTTGCCCAGTCTCTTTCTTACGGTGGAGTCGTGAACACTGACCTTAATTGAGGCAAGTGAGGCCTGCAGTTCTTTAGATGTTGTCCTGGGGTCTTTTGTGGCCTCTCGGATGAGTTTTCTCTGCGCTCTTGGGTTAATTTTAGTCGGCCGGCCACTCCTGGGAAGGTTCATCACTGTTCCATGTTTTTGCCATTTGTGGATAATGGCTCTCACTGTGGTTCGCTGGAGTCCCAAAGCTTTATAAATGGCTTTATAACCTTTACCAGACTGATAGATCTCAATTAAGTTATTTTTTACCAAGGGGGGCAATCACTTTTTCACACAGGGCCATGTAGATTTGGAGGTTTTTTTTCTCACTAAATAATAAAAACCATCATTTAAAACTGCATTTTGTGTTCAATCTTTGACTAATAGTTAACGGTTTTTGATGAGCAGAAACATTTAAGTGTGACAAACATGCAAAAGAATAAGAAATCAGGAAGGGGACAAATAGTTTTTCACATCACTGTATTCCTCCTAAATCCATGCTGGTTACTACTTATAATGTCAGTCCTTGAAAGATACTCTAGAATATGTTCCCTTATTTAACTTTCCAGGATCTTCCCCACCACTGAAGTTAAACTTACAGGCATTAAATTACCCGGCTATGAACGACTACCCTTTTTGAATATTGGAATAACATCAGCCTTTTTCCAATCCAGAGGACCACCTCTGGACATGAGGGAATCTGCAAAAATAGATAGATAGATAGACAGACACAAATTAATGACTAGATACTGGCACAGCAAAAAGAATTCTATAATACTGCTACAGTAAAGCAAACTGGAAATTAAATTATACTGGTACAGCGAACTGGAAAATCAATGACACTGGTAAAGCCAATTTCATGATACTGATACAAAAAAATGGCGATTTCATGACACTGA
The DNA here is from genome assembly GCA_019447015.1 of Hymenochirus boettgeri. NCBI lineage: Eukaryota > Metazoa > Chordata > Amphibia > Anura > Pipidae > Hymenochirus > Hymenochirus boettgeri. The sequence continues at coordinate 164,329,470 of CM033475.1, forward strand.
GAATCCCATGATACTTATACAGCTAACTGGGAATTTTATTATGCTGGTAAAACAATCTGTGAATTTCATGAAACTGGTACAGTAAAGTAGGAATTCCATGATACTGGTTACAGAAAACTGGCAATCCTGTGATACTGGTACAACAAACTGGGAATTCCATGATACTGATATAGATTGTAAGCATTTCGGGGAAGGGATCTCATTCCTAATGTGTCAAGGCTTGTTGCACTTATATCCATTTATACATAACTTATATATATTCTTTCTTAACCGATGTATGAAATTGTATTTAATTTAATTTTTATCTATCTGTATAATGGCCTGTACTTATCCCCTTGTTTATATTTTTTAATGTACAGTGCTGCGTACCCAAGTGGCACTTTATAAATAAAATATACATACATACATACTGGAACAGCAAACTGGGAATTTCATTATACTAATACAGCAAAGTGGCAAATTTCAGAAATATTCAGAATATTGGTACTGGTACAGCAAACAAATCAGTATGAAAAAGGCAAGGAAGCATAACATTGGGTGGATGCGCAGGAACCAGGATAAATACCATTCAGAGCTCTTCTAAAAAGGTAAGTATTTATTCAAGATATTGCTTAATATGTTTCCAACCACTAGAGGTCATTAATCCTTAGCTTATTATTAAAGGAAATACATTATATAACCCTAATTTGCTTAGAGGCCATAGTTCTCCTTTAAAACAAGTGTAAATTTGTCTATTTAATAGTGCTCTTGTCAGGGGTAAGCGCTTACCTACTTCCCGCTCCGTCGCGGCTGACGCCATCTCTCCTAGACCAGTCTCTTCGTGCCTGAGCACGTTCTCCTCCACTCGCGTACACGCTCAGTGCTCTTCTGGTGCCTCCCGGACGCGCGCAGGCATCTCTCTTTATCTTCTCTGCTCCTGCAGTTTCCAGATTGGGCGGAGAAGATCCAATTAATTCAAACTACCCTATCCCTCAATCAGACTCAGTTTTTCCATTACCCATTGGTCCCTCTGCTTTATTTAGGTCCCCTCTCACCATTTTACCCTTACCTTGTTGTCCTTACATTTGGCTCTCCAGTTTCTGGTTTTCTCTGTTTGTTCTAGTTTTGCTCATCTTGCCCTTGTCATTTTCCTTGTCTTGCCTTCCAGTTCCTGTGTCAGTTTGGACGTCCTGATTTTCTTGGGTATACCCGGTCTCAGCACCTATACCTTGCACTCTAAGACCGAGGGTAACCGTGTACAGCGAGGTGTGACAAGTCTCCTGACGGGGCTTGTCTATAGGTGTAGATTGCAGTGATAGATTAAGTGCGTAACCACGTATCATACTTAGTAGCGACACCCTCTGGTGTGCACATATTGCAACAACGTATCATCTTAAATACAGAAAGCGACTTCTTAGTAACTCATTACTAATAAAAATGAATGGCAACAGTATTAACAAAGATGGAGAGTCTATTAGCTTAGAAATAACATCCTATAGTTTTTTAGGTCAATTAAGAGTTGCAAAAACCTCTAAGAAGGCTAAGAAGTCGCTTTCTGTATTTAAGATGATGTGTTGTTGTGATATGTGCACACCAGAGGGTGTCGCTACTAAGTATGATACGTGGTTATGCACTTAACTGACTCTGACTGCTTGGCTGAGTATCGGAGGTCCATAGGCTGCCATATTCACGTGACTGTTTGACGCGTGAGTTGGGGATTGGCTAACGGTCCTTTAAATATGTGATATGAACAAGCCGTAATCAGCGCCATTGAAAAAGCCTCCACGAGCGAAACGCGTTTGGGGTGCTCCCCCCCCCTTCCCTTCTTGTTCATTTATCATCCGTACAGCAGATTGAGCCTACAGACTATAGATCCAGATACTCAGGCAATCTGACTGTCCGTGCACGGACTTATGCTGACTTATGACGGAACGATAAGTATAGATTTTCAGTGGGTGATTATTGTACTACTATGTATGTATGATGGGGTGGGATTAATGATACTATTTAGCTGCATTACTGATTGTTTGCACACTGATTTGCACAATTTTTGATACTTTGCACATATTTGTTGATATACTCCCTATAGATGCCGTTTGACATCAAGTTTTTAAATGATTAAAATAAAGTGCTGTTTTTAAATTTTGAACCTCGGTCCTCACCTCTGGTCTTTTTCTCTTTTGTGGAATACATACAGTATGATGGGGACATAAAATATAAATAAATATTACAAAAATATTTATGTACATTAATAACCAAGTATGTAGGTGCTTGAATCTTAAGACTTGATGCCGCTTACTGTCTATTTAGGTGGGTAACATACAGATACAATGGAGTCCTGTAGTAAGATTTCAGTGTCAATCAAAACAATTCAGCCACAAACTCTAATAACATTTATTTCATTCTCCATAAAGTACTGTCTCACAGGGCCACTTCTACCATTAGGCAGAGTGAGACATTTGTCTCAGGTGACACACCCCTTGCACCTGAAGAAGGAAGGCGCAGACAGGCAGTGGTGGGGAAAAATGTTTTTTTCCCTTAACCGGTCAAAAAAAAAAAGGAATTTTTCTAGTAACAGATATGTTGTTTTTTAAAATAATTTATTTAGGTTACATTTAGTTAGTTTGTTAGGGGAAATGTCAGACTAGTTTGGTTAGTTAGGGCCCTGCTGAAAGTCACCACTTTAAAACAGCAGCTTCGCAGCACGCCTGGAAATAATCAAGGGCAGCATTCAAAAGTTTGGTTTAGGCAGCAGAAACCCTAGAAGTGCCCCTGCTGTCTCAGTTTGAACAGACTGTAAGGCATTGATCTGTTTACTCTTATCCACCCCCAACATGCACCTAATAAGCTACACCTTGACGTGCTGTCTGTATCTTACCACCATGATCCCATAACCCACCATACCTGAGCAAAGAGTACATCACATGAGTGTGGAAGATTTCCAGCCTGGAGAATGGGATGTACTATAGATTTTATTAAAGCAGGTCACAGACCAGAGAGCGAGCAATAGTTTCATGTTTTTAAACACACATTTGCACATTTGCAGCTGCATGCTCACTAGGAGAAGAAACGTGGTGACAATATTTTAGTGCAACGGTGCAATTGAAGATGACGTAATCACCCAAAATTGGCCAGCATCTCCAAACAAACTTTCTTCTGATTTTAAAGAAAAATTAGCAAAAAATTTATGAAACTGCAGCAGGAAAATCATCCCACAAAAGCTCTTATACAGTACTAGACATTAAGCCTGTTACAATAACGGGCGCTAGAAGCCCAGAGTGCCCCCCTTAATGTCCCAAGGCCAGAGTCCCCTCTTAGTGTCCCAAGGCCAGAGTCCCCCCTTAGTGTCCCAAGGCCAGAGTCCCCCCTCTGTCCCAAATCCAGAGTCCCCCCATCTGCATCCAGAGTCCCCCTCTGTCTCAAATCCAGGTCGCCTCGTCCAACGTCCTCTGTCCCAAATCCAGGGTCCCCCCTCTGTCCCAAATCCAGGTCCCCCCTCTGTCCCAAATCCAGGGTCCCCCTCTGTCCCAAATTCAGAGTCCCCTCCTGTCAAATCCAGCCCCCGTCCCCAAATCCAGGCTCCCCCTCTGTCCCAAATCCCTCTGTCCCAAATCCAGGGTCCCCCCCTCTGTCCCAAATCCAGGGTCTCCCCTCTGTCCCAAATCCAGGGTCCAACCCCTCTGTCCCAATCCAGAGTCCCTCCCTGTCCCAATCAGCCCCCTGTCCCCAAATCAGCCCCCCTGTTCCAACCAGGTCCCCTTCTGTCCCGAATAAAGCCCCCAGTCTGTCCAAAATCCAGGGCCTTCTTTGTCCCAAATCCAGGCCCCCCTCTGTCCCAAATCCAGAGTCCCCCTCTGTCCCAAATCAGAGTCCCCCCCTCTGTATCCGAGTCCCCCCTCTGTCCCAAATCCAGAGTCCCCCCTCTGTCCCAAATCCAGGATCCCCCCTCTGTCCCAAATCCAGGGTCTCCAATCTGTCCCAAATCCAGTGCCCCCTCTCTCCCAAAACCAGGGCCCCTCTGTCCCAAATCCAGGGTAACCCCCTCTATCTCAAATCCAGGGTCTCCCTTGTCCCAAATCCAGCCCCCCATCCCAAATCCAGGGTCCTTCTTCTGTCCCAAATCCAGCCCCCCCAATCCAAATCCAGCCCCCCTCTGTCCCAAATCCAGGGCCCCCCTTTCCCAAATCCAGGGCCACCCTGTCCCAAACCCAGGCCCCTCCTCTGTCCCAAATCCAGGGACACCCCCTCTGTTCCAAATACAGCCCCCCCTCTGTCTCAAATCCAGGGTCCCTCCTTTGTCGCAAATCCAGCCCCCCTCTCTGTCCCAAATCCATGGTCCCCCTCTGTCCAAAATCCAGGGCCCCCTCTCTCCCAAAACCAGGGCCACCCCCCAGTGAGCTATTTCCCCTCTGTTTATCCTCATAGCAACGCTTTTCTGCTTCTATAGCAAAGCTGCCAGCCTTAACTTCTCTTTGAAGGGAGCTATTTCCCCTCTGCAGTTATAGCAACACTTTTCTATGGCAATGCAAAAGCGCATGCACGCCATCCGGCGCCTGATTGGAAAAGCAGGGCGCACCAGTGCACATGCGACGCAATGGTTTCTATAGCAACGCACATTCCCACGATCCTGCGCCTGGAGAAACAGGCGCGCATGCGCATAACCTTTTCCCATTTCTTTAGCAACGCCCATGCGCAATCCGGGGCCTATTTGGAGAAACAGCCGGTGAAACACAAAGGATTAACTTGGCACTGGCAGCATGAAGAGGGAAAGACCTAAGGATTTTGGGAAAGGTGGACTTACATGGTAACAGTATATACTTATTTTCTGGAAGGAAGGCACACTCATAAGCGCTTTGCAGCATTTTATGCTGTAAAGCACTTTTGAGTGTGCCTCCCTTCCAGAAAATAAGTATATATTGTTATTACCGCTTGTGGCACGGAGATTGGGGAGTGCACTTCACAACTTACCTATTACAACTCCACAGACTTGGTTAAAGTTGTTACATGGTAAGAACCTTGCCTTTGGAGGGAAAAGCAGCAGTAACATTGTAAGGGTGGAGTGGGGACATCTAGCGGCCAGAATAGATCATTGCAGTGACACACACACGGACCACAGCATAGACGCAGCACTTAGGCTTTTATTTTATAGGATTCCTGATGTATATCTCACTATGGTTTGAGGGAGAAACAACATCCTGGGCTCGTTTTATATTGAAAGTATAGAGATTTACCTTACCACTGGGAACATTAAACAGCACTGGTACGCATGTTGTCATGTAAATGAGCCCTAAGCAGGTGGCTCAGAGATATCAATTCCCATTTAAAGGCTAATGAACATTTTACAAGAGTATAATTACTCCTATTAGAATGACCTATCTTCCAGCTACATTGGTAATATTGAGATGCATCTTGTAAAATCTATAAAGATTTTTTATAAAGATCAAAAATGCTGGGTTACCTGGACATTTTTACCTTTAGTGCACCTTAAAATGCCCAGTACAGCCATTTCGAGGGTTAGAAAGTTGTGGAGGGTAGGGCGGAATTATACCTACACCCAAAACAAAAAGGCTGTAATGAGAGTGCATAAAAATAAACCCAAAATTATTTTCCTTTACTCTCTGTATCTGTTTCAGAAATGTTCATACACAACTTTACCTTCTTTGTTCAAACCCCATCATCATTTTTGTATATAGCGTTGAGCTCTATTGTTAACGATGGGAAATACATAGGTAGCATAGAAATGAACACAATGTGTAAACAATTTAAAAGAGAACTACACTTGTCATTTTATAGAGTGTAATAATTAAATAAAAAGAAAGACTTTTTCTGGCAGCAGAGAAAATTTACCCTTTTATGAGCCCCCTGGAACTTATAGGGAGTGCTAAATGGATTTGGATCAAGACATCTAATCTGCTGATTTTCCTGGGTATTCAGGGCTCTAGAGAAAAATGAAAATAGTTACTGTTGTTTTCCTTCAATCATTTAAACAACCAGCAAAATGAAAAAAACACGTTTTCTTTATGAAAGTACCACAACATGAAAATCTGTTACCAGGGCTTACTGCTTCAAGCTGCTTATACTAAAATATTTTTGCAGATTTGTCAAAAATAAATGGGTACTTTCTAGATTTCAAAACATATAAATTAAGTGCCCTATATTAAAAATAGCACATTTCTATCTTTAAAGTATATGTATATTGAAAAAATGACTTTGTGTCATCTAAATCTATAAATAAATGTGTGTAAGTTGCACTTACACACACACACTGAGGTGTGTGTGTTGCTGCATGCCTTCAATACAATACTTGTTTTGCTCAGACTCTGACCATTGACCTGACTATTTTCCCACATACCAACTGTCAATACTGCATACAGTATACAGCACACCAACTATCAAACCATTCCAGCAACAGTAAAACTGCTTACAGAAATGCTGAAATGTAAGAAGTTTCAGATTGGATATCTAATGACATAGGGGGCAGATCAACAAAAAAGGTACAGTGATAGATGGGATGAATTCTAGTTTCCACTAAAAAAAAACAAATTTGCCAGTGTACATACCCTTTAAAGGGTATATACATTATAAAGGCAACTTTATATTACTGGATAGCTGTGGCTTTAAATATAAAGGTGGTTTTTTTTGTCCTATTACCCTCCCATACCCTACCTTTACTGCTTGAATGTTCTTGGCTTTCTCCTCCACTCTAATCCCATTTTTAGGACTGCCCCATAAGATTCTCTAAATCTCCAACATGCCCTGTACCAGATAATAGGGTGGGCGCTAGACAAGCATGAGTGACGTCAATGCGCACACGTCACAGTGATGTTGCCGCGAGTGTGTGCCAGCTTGTGGCAACTTCACCGCGATGCGTGCGCATTGATGTCATGTCGTGCGCACATTACCACCATGTCGCGCGCACATTGACATCACGCATGTGCTCTTCAAACGGTTGCACTATTATCTGGCACAGACTATTATAACAGACAGCTCTCTCTTCCCTTCAGACTGGAATTCTTCTACATGCGACCCTACCTGTTCTCTTCACCCAACCCGCAACCCATTTAAACCCAATTTCTTTCCTGTCAAAGAAAGCGTGGCCTGTTGCGCCTCCCACCCGCATGCACCATGACGTCAGTGCGTGAACGGACGCCTGCGTGCGTGACGTCATTGCACTGCGCTTACAGGCTCAGCGTGGCTGTGTCCATGCACACGCCGTGACATCACACGCAAGGGTGGGAGGCACAACGGGCTGCGCTTTCTTCAATACAGCAAAGCAGGAGAGGAAAGAAATCTCGTGGGACGGAGCTAAAGACACTGCAACCATAACCCAAGATGTCAGTAACTTCAGATGGTCACAGGAAGGCTCAGGGGGCCCAAGGAAAAAAACAAAAAGGAACACATTACTGCAGCTTCCAAATACAAGTCAGTTGATTTTAGGGTGTACATATCCTTTAACTTGTTTTTGTAGTGTACTTACCCTATAAGTCATGGCTACAAAATACCCATAGAGCATCCAAAACCCAAAGCAATGAAGGGTCATGAATGTAGAGTAGAACATCTACATGTACAAGACAAAAACAAATCTATTGGATAGAATAATCATAGCTATAATTTTGGAGGATTTATTTGAGATCAAAAGCCACAAAAGGATCCACCACTGCATCAATAATGCACTCAGACTAAAGTGAGTATAATTGATTTCCGGGCAGCATTCCCCATGAATATACTTGACAATACTGTGTGCAATGTTGTGTCATTTTTAAACTTACTGGAAACTGGGGCTTGTGCAGAGAGGGACAAAAGAAACATATAGTACAAATATAATAATGTGCAGCAATAATACCACTGCAGTATTTTACAAAGCCTTCATAAAATAACAATGTGATTGTAATATACTGTACACTATATTATAACTGCATAATAAAATATCAATATTTCTATATTATACAGCCCACAATTAAATTGCAACTATACTGTTTCACCCACCCCCTTCTGAATAAAGGTAACCAAAATAAGAGACCAAAAATACACCCCTGGATATACCTCAGAACTCCAGGAATCTGTCTCTAAAGTTCCTGTGTCCAGGGCCTGATCAATCAGTATTAAAAGTGTGTGTTTCCATTAGCCAAGTTCCAGGCTAAGGCCACACTGCATCACTTATTGCCTTTGCGTGTTATTTTGGTGCCCGTTTCTCAGCATTTCTAAACATTTTGCTGTATGTTTCTGTGTGTAGTATCGGACTGGACTGTTGGGGCCCACTAGGAAATCTGAGACCAGGGGCCCACCAGGACGAGATTAGGGGCCCATCTAACCTTTCATATCACTCATTTGAATCTATCTTACTCCTACTGATTCCTATTGTTTATTACAATGATCCGCCGGGTGGATCATCAATGAGCCATGACTGAACAGGCATTTCGCCCCATATACAGCACGATTATCGTCTGAAATGGCATATACATTGTATGTCCAGGGTCGGCCCCCACGATTGTATGTGTGTATGCACCTTTAGGGTGAGGCCACACTGCAACACACAGGAATCGCGCACACAATCGCTAGCGTTATCGCACGCGATTGTGTGCGCAATTCTTGCGCGTTTTGCGCATGCGTTTTCGCTTTATGGACACGCATGCGTTAACGCACCAAAAATGGTGAACGCATGCGTTACCAAAACGCGAACGGACACGCAATCGCATGCGCATCGGAAATCGCGGGAATTTTTGCGTTCCCGCGATTTCCATTTTAGCGAAAATCGCGGGCGCAAACGCAAGCGCGAAACACGTGCGCAAACACGCGAAAAACGCGCTAGTGTGGCCTAGCCCTTACTGTCCTTTTGGCTCTCTATTTACATTTTAGCAGTTTTCTCTGCTTTTTTAATTTGGTGTGGGCCCAAAGGGGGATACACCTTTAACCCTGTTCGCCAGTCCAATACAGTCCATGTACTTGCCTTTCCCAAGGGGTTGTGGGTAAAAATGCACCAAAAACTTGTGTCATCAGTGAGCACTCTACCTGTTATTCACATTACTACTAGCTGTCAATGCAGATTGCAAACTGAAACACCAATGGAAAGTGGGGTGAGGTCCCACTACAATTTACAAGAAACTCCTTGTATATTTTCAATGTGTTTCTGTGGGTTTTTTGTGCTTTTATAATCTGCATTTGATGTTTTCTAGAATGGTCCTGCAACAAAAATGGTGATCGCATAAGAACATCGATCGTGCGTTTTAAGGTACGCCCAATGGTAGGGGAGGCTTTTACTTTTTAAAGAGGGCGGGGCACAGCTAGTTAGTAAAGGACTATCAATCATCTAGCCCCTGGCACACTACACGTATTCACTATCCATTCTAACAAAGCAAAGCTTATTTCTCTGTCACTGCATGACTGATTGATTCAGCATTAAGATCAGGAAAGGTAATAAGCATTATATATTGCTCTGTGCTCTTTCTGTGCAGATAAACCCAACCCTGCTGCTGTCTGTGTTACTGAAGTCCCAATGTAGCACTGTACCTACAGCTACTACTACAGCTAAAAGAAAATCTTACTTGATTCAAACAGTTATTAGAGCTCCAAGTGCTGCTTACCTTCCTATAGCAAAGCAGTTTTACTCTAACTATAACACAAAATCACTGGGTGAATACTATTTGCTGTAGTGAGGCACAGATCATCTTCACTGCACATGCTCCACACTCTAGCTGTGCCTCAGTTTTGGGAGGGGGTAGATACATAGAGAGGAGACATGTATACTAACTAGGAGTGAGCTGAACAGAACATGAGGAGATCTAGTGACAGGGGGCACTAAGGGGCATATTTATAAAAGTCTACATTTTTCGCCTAGTTAATAACGGCGAACATCGCAGCAAAAACAACGCTTTTTGGGACTTCTTTTCGTGGTATTTATAAAAAAGTGGGAAAAAAAGACTTTGCGTCTGAAAAACGCAAACAGGAGAAAGATAAAGAGCGAAAAGTATCGCAGCGAAAACGTAACGCGTCTACAAGATGACTGCATTGCGAAAACCATTAGACATAGCCAAACAAAAGTAGCTCCTCCCCACTCATTTTCTCTAGAAACAATGATAAGCTTAAGCTGCTTGTTTAAATAGTGTTTGTTATCAATCAAACTTTATTGTTCCTATTTTTTAATTATGTGAAATTTGAAGCAAAAGAAGTGAAAACCACATCCAATCATTGTTACCGGCTAGCCAGCTGTTCAACATTCTTGGCACTATATTTCAATTTAGCAAAATTTGGGAGAATACAGAGAAAGAAAAATAATAAAGTTGACAACACGCCTATTAACAACGTAAATGCGCATTTGAAAGGCGAACGGACAGAATGAGTTGTTTGAACACTGCCAAAAAGCAGAGCATAAAGCACACACTTAAGAAGGTAGAGGATCACACTCCAATCAGTTTATGTTTTTATTGTGGACCACACATCACCACACATGTGTTTGTGTGTGATGTGTGGTCCACAATAAAAACATAAACTGATTGGAGTGCGATCCTCTACCTTCTTAAGTTTGTTGAAACTATTGTGGTTAAATGGAGAACCATTTGAGGTATCTGCACCCAGAATTTGGACAAGAGTGCACCTCCAGCTTTATTTCTTGCTGTAGCATAAAGCAACATACCCTGAATCTAACAATTGGCCTCGAATTGGAAATGCAAAAAATGTGCCTACATTGCGACCGCTAAAACGCCCCAAAAAAAAGGACGGTGCGGGTGCTTTCACACATAAAGACAAAATAGCAGACCTCATTTAAATTCCAAGCTAAAATGTGAGGAAAAAGGCAAAAGAAAAGTTACGTCACTATAAAGTCATTGTGGAAAGTATACTAAAATTTTAGGCGAAAATAAAAATCTAACCTTCATAGTTGTGTTCCAAAAAAAACCTGTTAAAATAGTAGTATATCATTTGTATGAATGTTTGTGTAATTTTTGGGTGTATTTAAAAATCATGAAAAACTCCAAAATCTCACAAGACATGGTAAAAAGTGCCTTTTCGCCACCTCAAGCATTCGTGATAATATTCCGCTCCATTTAAACGAAAAACACACTTTTCCTTTTCGCTTTTTATAAATCACTTAGTGCCTTTTCGCTCCCTTTTCGCCTCAAATTACCATGTGATGTATTCGAAGTATGGCGAAAAGGGTTTTAGCGATAGGTTGCGGAAACGTTTTTGCCACTCTTTAACGCCACCTTTTAAAATCATGTTAACTGGCTTTTTGGCAAAAAACCATGCGGAAAGCAAAAGCGGAAACTTTTCACGACTTTTCTCCCTTTTATAAATATGCCCCTAAGAGTTCCTGGTAGCACTAAAAATATGGAAATAGATAAAGGAAAGTCATTTTTTCAGTTTAGTGTCCCTTTAAAGCTAAAGACAGTGCACTCCAGAAAGTGTAACTTAACAAGCCTGTAGGTTAAGATCTAGAAAGGTACGAGAGAGCTTGTTTTAATAGAAGACATTTGTATGGAGATCACAGTTACCCTTTAATTTTAAGTTTTTGTAGTTTTCCATCTTAAAAGTTCCAATGTTCCTTGAAATGTGATGGAATTTTCCATAAGTTTACCTTAGAAATTTCTAAACCCACATAACAGAGACATCAATCCAGTCAGTTCATAAACAACATTAACAGTCACTTAAAAACAATCAGTATATACAACCCCTGCAGGGCTTTGGTAGCCAATTATCTCAATTGAAAATTAAATTATCACCAGTCAGCAAGTAACAGTATTTCTGCCATTCCACAGAATCTCCTTCTCTCTTGTAAACTCACTGCTCAGCAAACTATTTATTGATCAATGACAAACCAAGAAAATACATCCATATAGATTAGCCCAGTGGGCTAAATGCTAAATGGGACAGTGCATTTAGTTACTCTTGCTAAACATGTCAGAACCTACCTGTTCAGTGCAGCCTGGTTTTCTACCTCTCCTGGTGTCCATAGACTGTTATACAGATTGTTACATAGGCCGTTACATTGTTAATTGAGCAGCATTTGTATGTTTCAAAAATGTATCCAGTCTGCCCTGTGATTGACAGCACCATAACTAATAATAATTGATACAAAACTGTATATTAACTTGGCATGGCAGCATGAAGAGGAAAAGACCTAAGGATTTTGGGGAAAGGGGGACTTACATGGTAACTATATACGTATTTTCTGGAAGAAGGCACACTCATAAGACGTTTGCGCATTTTATGCTGTAAAGCACTTTTGGAGTGTGCCCCCTTCCATAAAATAAGTATATTGTTATAGTTACCAGCTTGTGGCACGGAGAGTGGTGGAGTGCACTTCACATCAATACCAAAAAAAAAAAAAATATTACAACTCCACAGACCTTGGGTTAAATTGTGTTACACGTGGAAGAACCTTGCTTTGGAGGGAAAAAGCGCAAGAACATTGTAGGGTGTGGTGGGGACATCTAGCGGCCAGAGATGATCATTGCAGTGAAACACACACGGACCACAGGCATAGACGCGCACTTAGGCTTTTATTTTATAGATTCCTGATGTATATCTCACTATGGTTTGAGGGAGAAACAACATACTGGGCCCTCGTTTATTATTGAAAAGTATACGGATTACCTTCCACTGGGAAACATGAAACACTCACTGGTACGCATGTTGTCATGTAAATGGAGCCCAGCAGGGTGGCTCAGATGATATCAATTCCCATTTAAAGGCTAATGAACATTTACAAATAGTATAATTACTACTATTAGATGAACCATCACAGCTACTTGGTAATATTGAGATAATACTTTAAATCTATAACAGATTTTTTATGAAAGATCAACAATGCCTGGGTTACCGGACATTTTTACTTTATGTGCCACCTGTAAAATGCCCAGTACAGGCGACATCTTCCCCGTTCTCCTTGGCCGGGTATGTAACTCTGGTGGCCTGCTCTTCTGTTTGAAGTGTGAGAGTGGTAAGCGGAATTACACTAAGACAGCGGGGGGAAACCAAAACAAAAAGGCTGTATGAGAGTGCATAAAAATAACCCAAAATTATTTCCTTACTCTCTGTATCTGTTTCAGAAATGTTCACTACACAACTTTACCTTCTTGTTCAAACCCCATCATCATTTGTATATAGCGTTGAGCTCTATTGTTAACGATGGGAACTACATAGGTAGATAGAAATGAACACAAGTGTAAACAATTAAAGAGAACTCTTGTCATTTTTAGAGTGTAATAATTTAAATAAAAGAAAGACTTTTTCTGGCAGCGAGAAAATTTACCCTTTTATGAGCCCCTGGAACTTATAGGAGTGCTAAATGGATTTGGATCAAGACATCTAATCTGCTGATTTTCCTGGGTATTCAGGGCTCTAGAGAAAAAGAAATAGTTACTGTTGTTTTCCTTCAATCATTTAAAACACCAGCAAAATGAAAAAAACACGTTTTCCTTTATGAAAGTACCACAACATGAAAATCTGTTACCGGCTTCTGCTTCAAGCTGCTTCTACTAAAATATTTTGCAGATTTGTCAAAAAATAAATGGGTACTTTCTAGTTATTTCAAAAACATATAATTAGTGCCCTATATTAAAAATAGCACATTCTATCTTTAAAGTATATGTATATTAGAAAAATGACTTTGTGTCATCTAAATCTATAAATAAATGTGTGTAAGTTGCACTACACACACACACTGAGGTGTGTGTGTTGTTGCTGCATGCCTTCAATACAATACTTGTTTGTGCTCAGACTCTGACCATTGACCTGACTATTTTCCCAATACCAACTGTCAATTCTGCTACAGTATACAGCACACCAACTATCAACCATTCCAGCAACAGTAATAAAACTGCTTACATGAAATGCTGAAATGTAAGAAGTTTCAGATTGGATATCTAATGACATAGGGGCAGATCAACAAAAAAGGTTACAGTGATAGATGGGATGAATTCTAGTTTCCACTAAAAAAAAACAAATTTGCCAGTGTACATACCCTTTAAAGGGTATACATTATAAGGCAACTTTATATTACTGGATAGCTGTGGCTTTAAATATAAGGTGGTTTTTTTTGTCCTATTACCCTCCCATACCCTTCCTTTACTGCTTGAATGTTCTGGCTTTCTCCTCCACTCTAATCCCATTTTAGGACTGCCCATAAGATTCTCTAAATCTCAACATGCCCTGTACCAGATAATAGGGTGGGCGCTAGACAAGCATGAGTGACGTCAATGCGCACACGTCACAGTGATGTTGCCGCGAGTGTGTGGCCAGCTTGTGGCAACTTCACCGCGATGCGTGCGCATTGATGTCATGTCGTGCGCACATTACCACCATGTCGCGCGCACATTGACATCACGCATGTGCTCTTCAAACGGTTGCACTAGTTATCTGGCACAGCTAGTATAACAGACAGCTCTCTCTTCCCTTCAGACTGGAATTCTTCTACATGCGACCCTAACCTGTTCTCTTCACCCAACCCGCAACCCATTTAAACCCAATTTCTTTCCTGTCAAGAAAGCGTGGCCTGTTGCGCCTCCCACCCGCATGCACCAGACGTCAGTGCGTGAACGGACGCCTGCGTGCGTGACGTCATTGCACTGCGCTTACAGGCTCAGCGTGGCTGTGTCCATGCACCGCCGTGACATCACACGCAAGGGTGTGGAGCACAACGGGCTGCGCTTTCTTCAATACAGCAAAGCAGGAAGGAAAGAAATCTCGTGGGACGGAGCTAAAGACACTGCAACACATTAACCCAAGAGGCAGTAACTTCAGATGGTCCAAGAAGGCTCAGGGGGCCCAAGAAAAAAACAAAAAGGAACACCATTACTGCAGCTTCCAAATACAAGTCAGTTGATTTTAGGGTGTACAATCCTTTAACTTGTTTTTGTAGTGTACTTACCTATAAGTCATGGCTACAAATACCCTAGAGCATCCAAAACCCAAAGCAATGAAGGGTCATGAATGTAGAGTAGAACATCTACATGTACAAGACAAAAACAAATCTATTGGATAGAATAATCTAGCTATAATTTTGGAGGATTTATTTGAGATCAAAAGCCACAAAAGGATCCACCACTGCAAATCACATAATGCACTCAGACTAAAGTGAGTATAATTGATTTCCGGGCAGCATTCCCCATGAATATACTTGACAATACTGTGTGCAATGTTGTGTCATTTTAAAACTTACTGGAAACTGGGGCTTGTGCAGAGAGGGACAAAGAACATATAGTACAAATATAATAATGTGCAGCAATAAGAACCACTGCAGTATTTTACAAAGCCTTCATAAAATAACATGTGATTGTAAATACTGTACACATATTATAACTGCATATAAAATATCAATATTCTTATTATACAGCCACAATTAAATGCAACTATACTGTTCACCCACCCTTCTGAATAAGGTAACCAAAATAAGAGACCAAAATACACCCCTGGATATATACCTCAGAACCAGGAATTCTGTCTCTAAAGTTCCATGTGTCCAGGCTCCTGATCAATCAGTTAATTAAGGTTGTAGTGTTCATTACCAGTTTTCCAGGCTAAGGCCACACTGCATCACTTATTGCCTTGCGTGTTTAAATCTGGTGCCCGTTCTCAGCATTTCTAAACATTTTGCTGTATGTTTTCTGTGTGTATAGCGGACTGGACTGTTGGGGCCACTAAGGAAACTGAGACCAGGGGCCCAACCTGGACGAGATTAGGGTGCCCATCTAACTTCATATCACTCATTTGATCTATCTTACTCCTATGATTCCTATTGTTATTACAAATGCGCCGCGGGTGGAATCATCAATGAGCCTGACTGAACAGGCTTTCGCCCCATATTCCAACACGATTATCGTCTGAATGGCATATACATTTTATGTCCGGGTCGGCCCCCACTTATTGTGTGTGTATCGCAAACCTTTAGGGTGAGGCCACACTGCATCACACAGAATCGCGCACGACAATCGCTCGCGTTACGCGACGCGATTGTGGCGCAATTCTTGCGCGTTTTGCGGCATAAGCGTTTTCGCTTTATGGACACGCTCTGCGTTAACGCATCCAAAAATGGTGAACGCTAATCGTTTACCCAAAACGCGACCGGCACGCCAATCGCACTGCGCTCGGAAAATCGCGGGAAAGTTTTTGCTTTCCCCGATTTCCATTTTAGCGAAAATCCCAGGGCCGCAAACGCAAAAGCGCGAAACACCGTCGCAAACCGCGAAAAAACGCGCTAGTGTGGCCTACCCTTCCTGTCCTTTTGGCTCTACTATTTACATTTGAGCCGTTTTCTCTCTGCTTTTTTCATTTGTGGGCTCCAAGGGGGGAATACACCTTTAACCGGCTGTTCGCCAGTCCAATACAGCTGTACTTGCCTTTCCCAGGGTTGTGGGTAAAAATGCACCCAAACTGTGTCATCATGACACTCTACCTACCTGTTATCACATTACTACGACTAGTGTCATGCAGATTGCAACTGAACCCAATGGAAAGTGGGGGAGGTCCCACTACAATTTACCAAAAACTCCTTGTAGATTTTCAATGTGGTTTCTGTGGGTTTTTTGGGCTTTATAATCTGCATTTGAGATTTTCTACAATGGTCCTGCGCACAAAATGTGATCGCATAAGAACAATCGATCTGCGTTTTATAAGGTACGCCAATTGAGGGGAGGCTTTGTACTTTTAAAGAGCGGGCAACCAGTAGTTAGTAAAGGACTATCAATCATCTAGCCCCTGGCACGCACACTACACGTATTCACACGTATCCATTTAAACACAAGCAAAGCTTATTTCTCTGTCACTGCATGACTGATTGATTCAGCATTAAGATCAGGAGGTATAAGCATTAATATTGCTCTGTGCTCTTTCTGTGCAGATAAACCCAACCCTGCGCTGTCTGTTGTCTGAAGTCCCAATGTAGCACTGTACTACAGCTACCTACTACAAGCTAAAAAAATCTTACTTGATTCAAACAGTTATTAGAGCTCCAAGTGCTGCTACCTTCCTATAGCAAAGCAGTTTTACTCTAACTATAACACAAAATCACTATGGGTGAATACTATTTGCTGTAGTGAGGCAACGATCATCTTCACTGCACATGCTCCACACTCTAGCTGTGCCTCAGTTTTGGGAGGGGGTAGATACAATAGAGAGGAGACTGTATACTAACTAGAGTGAGCTGAAACAAACATGAGGAGATCGAGTGACAGGGGGCACTAAGGGGCATATTTATAAAATCTACATTTTTCGCCTAGTTAAATACGCGCGAACATCGCAGCAAACCAACGCTTTTGGACTTCTTTTCGTGGTATTTATAAAAAAGTGGGAAAAAAAGACTTGCGTCTGAAAAACGCAAACAGGAGAAAGATAAGAGCGAAAAGTACGCAGCGAAAACGTAACGCGTCTACAAGATGACTGCCTTGCGAAAACCATTAGACATAGCCAAACAAAAGTAGCTCCTCCCCACTCATTTTCTCTAGAAACAAATGATAAGCTTAAGCTGCTTGTTTAAAATGTGTTTGTTATCAATACAACTTATTGTTCCTATTTTTTATTATGTGAAATTTGAGCAAGAAGAAGTGAAAACCACATCCAATCATTGTTACCGGCTAGCCAGCTGTTCAACATTCTTGCACTATATTTCAATTTAGCAAAAATTTGGGAGAATACAGAGAAAGAAAAATAATAAAGTTGACAACACGCCTATTAACAACGTAAATGCGCATTTGAAAGGCGAACGGACAGAATGAGTTGTTTGAACACTGCCAAAAGCAGAGCATAAAGCACACCACTAAGAAGGTGAGATTATCACACTCCAATCAGTTTATGTTTTTTATTGTGGACCACACATCACCACACATGTGTTTGTGTGTGATGTGTGGTCCCAATAAAAAACATAAACTGATGGAGTGCGATCCTCTACCTTCTTAAGTTTGTTGAAACTATTGTGGTGGTTAAATGGAGAACCATTTGAGGTATCTGCACACCCAGAATTGGACACCGAGTGCACCTCCAGCTTTATTTTCTTGCTGTAGCATAAAGCACATACCCTGAATGCTAACAATTGGCCTCGAATTGGAAATGCAAAAATGTGCCTACATTGCGACGCTAAAAACGCCCAAGAAAAAAGACGGTGCGGGTGCTGTTCACATGAAAGACAAAATGCAGGCCTCTTAAATTCCAAGCTAAAAATGTGAGGAAAAAGGCAAAAGAAAATTACGTCATATAAAGTCATTGTGAAAGTATACTAAAATTTAGCGAAAAATAAAATCTATACCTTCATAGTTGTGTCCAAAAAAAACCTGTTAAAATAGTAGTATATCATTTGTATGAATGTGTTGTAATTTTTGGGTGTATTAAAATCATTAAAAACTCCAAAATCTCAAAAGACATGGTAAAAAGCTGCCTTTTCGCCACCGTCAAGTTCGTGATAATATCCGTCCTCCTTTAAAGCGAAAAAACACACTTTCTTTTTCGCTTTTTATAAATCACACGTTTAGCCTTTGCGCTCCTTTTCGCCTCAAATTACCATTGTGATGTATGTCGGAAGTATGGCGAAAAGGGTTTTAGCGATAGGTTGCGGGAACGTTTTTGCCAACTCTTTAACGCCACCTTTTTAAAATCATGTTAACTGGCTTTTTGGCAAAAAACCATGCGGAAAGCAAAAGCGGAACTTTCACGACTTTTCTCCTTTTATAATATGCCCCTAAGAGTTCCTGGTAGCATCATAAAATATGGAATATATATAAAGGAAAGTCATTTTTTCAGTTTAGTGTCCCTTTAAAGCTAAAGACAGTGCACTCAGAAAGTGTAACTTAACAAGCCTGTAGGTTAAGAATCTAGAAAAGGTACGAGAGAGCTTGTTTAATAGAAACATTTGTATGGAGATCACAGTTACCCTTTAATTTTAAGTTTTTGTAGTTTTCCATCTTAAAAGTTCCAATGTTCCTTGAAATGTGATGGAATTCCATAATTTACCTTAGAAATTTCTAAACCCCCATAACAGACATCAATCCAGTCCGTTCATAAACAAACATTAACAGTCACTAAAAAACAATCAGTATATACAACCCCTGCAGGCTTTGGTAGCCAATTATCACATTGAAAATTAAATTATCACCAGTCAGCAAGTAACAGTATTTCGCCATTCCACAGAATCTCATTCTCTCTTGTAACTCACTGCTCAGCAACTATTATTGATCAATGACCAAACCAAGAAATACATACATCCATATAGATTAGCCCAGTGGGCTAAATCTAAATGGGACAGTGCATTTAGTTACTCTTGCTAAACATGTCAGAACCTACCTGTTCAGTGCAGCCTGGTTTTCTACCTCTCCTGGTGTCCATAGACTGTTATACAGATTGTTACATAGGCCGTACATTGTTAATGAGCAGCATTTATGTTTCAAAAATGTATCCAGTATGCCCGTGATGACAGCACCATAACTAATAATAATTGATCACAAAACTGTATATAACATTAACACCTGCAGCTGCTTAAAGCAATAGTAACTATCCCTTTTCTACATGATTGAAGCCAGGGGGTTAGGAGCTATCCCTTACCTCCGTTCTTCAATTAATGTTAGATAGCCAGGAACGAAGATCTGAAAATCTTACCTTCACGTGATCCAGCAGGGCCTGCTCTGAAATTCCCGACTTCTTCCTGCTTCTGTTACACTATAACGCGCATTATCGGCATGCGCGTTATAGGGTAACAGAGCAGAAGCCAGTCGGAATTTCAGAGCGGCCACGCTGGATCGCGGAAAGGTAAGATCTTCTGAAGTCGTTCCTGGCTATCTAAACCTTGATTGAAGAACGGGATGTTAAGGGGATAGCTCCTTAACCTCCCTGGCTTTTAATCAATGTAGAAAAGAAGTTCACTTTTGCAGTGAACTATTCCTTTAAGGTGATTGCTGAGACTGGGTTTATATGACAGAACTTGGGCTAGGCCACTGCTGCGTTTTTTTTTGCGTTTGCGATTTTCCAAAATCATTGAAAACGCGGCAACGCAAAAAAAAACGTGCGTTTTTCGGTGCCATTGCGATTGCGTTTTGTGTTCTGCATTTTTAATCGCAATCGCATGCGTTTTCCTATACGCAAACGCAACGAAAATCGCACATGAAATCGCATGCTATTGCATTTGCGTTTGCGTTGCAGTGTGGCCGTGCCCTTTCTCTACCTTCTACAGTGTGAGTGAGCTTAATGAGCAGGAATTAAAGGGAATGTTCACCGCTCTTTTCAAAAAGACATATATTGTAGATAACCCCCCAAAACCTAAAGTTCCTTTTAGTCAAAAGCTACAAATATGCTCCCAGCCTGAGCTATTATACTTATATGCTCCTCCTCGCTCCACCGCCGCGGCTCTGCACTTCCGGGGAAGGCAGTCAGTGATCGGTCGTGACAGTGACGTCACGGCCAATCACTGACTGCCATTCCCGGAGCTGTCTCCACTGCGGCTGCTTGGGAACACAAAAAGAACAGAGCAGCCACAGTGGAGACTGAGAGAAGAACCCATAAGCGTTGGTGAAGCGAGGAGCTTGTAATTATAATAACTATGGCTGGGAGACTAAAACGAACTTTAGGTTTTGGGGGGTTATCTACAATATATGTCTTTTTGAAAAGAGGGATGGACAGTCCCTTTAAGAAATCCTGGAGGTGGTAGTTGACTATTAACATTTCATTATATATGTTATATATACACAGGAGTGATTGTTCCATATATTCCATATACAGAATGATAGTTCAATGTGCCTTTGATCTGTTATCAGCTCCCCCTACTGAAGTAAAGGGAACCGGAAATTTCTGTCTTGTCCGATAAGTCCAGATACCGACAATATTCAGCAAATTCTGTCAGATCCACCGTCAGTGTCGCACCAAAATACAATAATCATAATAGATTACCCATTGGCTAAATGCTAAATGGGACAGTGCATTTAGTTACTCTTGCTAAACATGTCAGAACCTACTGTTCAGTGCAGCCTGGTTTTCTACCTCTCCTGGTGTCCATAGACTGTTATACATTGTTACAAGGCCGTCAACTTTGTTAATGAGCAGCATTTGTATGTTTCAAAAATGTATCCAGTTGCCCTGTATGACACACCATAACTAATAATATTGATACAAAACTGTATAAACATTAACCCTGCGCTGCTTAAAGCAATAGTGAACTATCCCTTTTCTACATGATGAAGCCAGGGGTTATGGAGCTATCCCTTACCTCCTGTTCTTCAATTAATGTTAGATAGCCGGAACGAAGATCTGAAAAGCTTACCTTTCACGTGATACCCAGCAGGGCCTGCTCTGAAATTCCCGACTGCTTCCTGCTTCTCGTTACACTATAACCGCATTATCGGCATGCGCGTTATAGGGTAACAGAAGCAGAGCCAGTCGGGAATTTCAGAGCGGCCCGCTGGTATCGCGTGAAAGGTAAGATCTTCTGAATTCGTTCCTGGCTATCTAAACATTGATTGAAGAACGGGATGTAAGGGGATAGCTCCTTAACCTCCCTGGCTTTTAATCAATGTAGAAAATGGAAGTTTCACTTTTGCAGTGAACTATTCCTTTGGGTGATGCTGAGACTGGGTTTATATAACAGAACTTAGGGCTAGGCCACCTGCTTCTTTTTTTTTTTTGCGTTTGCGCTTGCGTTTGCGATTTTCCAAAATCATTGAAAAGCGGCAACGCAAAAAAAACCGTGCGTTTTTTCGGTGCCATTGCGATTCGTTTTGTGTTCTTGCATTTTTAATACTCGCAATCGCATGCGTTTCCTATACGCCAACGCAACGAAAATCGCACTGAAATCGATCTATTGCTTTGCGTTTTCTGCTTTAGCATTGAGGCGTGCCTTCTCTACCTTCTCATGTGAGTGAGCTTAATGAGCAGAATTAAAGGAATGTTCACCGCTCTTTTCAAAGCTATATTGTAAGATAACCCCCCAAAACCTAAGTTCCTTTTAGTCAAAAGCTACAAATATGCTCCAAGCCTGACTATTAACTTATATGCTCCTCCTCCGCTCCACCGCCGCGGCTCTGCATTCCGGGGAAGGCAGTCATGATCGGTCGTGACAGTGACGTCACGGCCAATCCTGACTGCCATTCCCGAGGCTGTCTCCACTGCGGCTGCTGGAACACAAAAAGAACAGAGCAGCCACTTGGAGACTGAGAGAAGAGACCCCAAAGCGTTGGGGAAGCGAGGAACTTTTAATTATAAAACTATGGTGGGAGACTAAAACGAACTTTAGGTTTTGGGGGTTATCTACAATATATGTCTTTTTGAGAAAAGGGATGGGACAGTCCCTTTAAGAAATCCTGGTGAGGTGGTATTGACTATTAAACATTTCATTATATATGTTTAATTACACAGGAGTGATTGTTCCATATATTCCATATACAGAATGATGTTCAATGTGCCTTTGATCTGTTATCACTTCCCCCTACTGAAGTAAAGGAACCGGAAATTTCTGTCTTGTCCGATAAGTCAGATACCACAATATTCAGCAAATTCTGTCAGATCCACCTCAGTGTCACAGCTACTTTGAAGGACAACCTAATGATTTGAGAGGCAAATGTGGATTCTTCGGTAAAAGAAACATTAGGCTGGGAACCAATGGCCAAATTTTTCATAACGATCATTCGCCACTACGAGCTGTGGCCCGGACAAAGCACTGTTAGTCAGGCAAATGTCCTCCTATGGGTGATATTTTGCTAAACTGTGATGATAATTAGGGCAAGTACAAAATCCTATATAATAAAATGCAAGTGTGCGTCCCTGTGTCTCTGTGTGCGTGGGCTGCAATCTACCTGATGTCTGCTTCTTTTCCCTTCAGAGCAGAACACCATCGGATCATTAGTTTGCCATTTAGGGCGGGACCACCACCACAGCTGCTGGGCTCTGGGTGGGTTTGATTTCTTAAGTAACTCTTCACAGATGATGAAAATTCCTGTCCATGCTTGCTTACTGGGTTGACAAAACCAATAAACTGTACCACACACCAGATATGTTTATAAGTATCGTGGTGGGAGGACAGTGAGGCAGGGGGTAAGCTGGTGGGGTGGTTGTGTGTTGTCCTGGACCCCAATGAAATTATCATGTGTCTGTGGGGGGTTGTTGAGGGACAGGTCGGTTGCACTAGACATCAATGTCTGGGTGAGGGTGGGGCGGGTAGTCGAAGCGCCCTCACTGACATACACCAGCTAGAATTAATGTCCCTATTACACAACGGTTTGTCAGGGGAGGCTGTAAGGTCTGGGGCAGAGGGGGGCCCTGGGTCTGGGGCAGAGGGGGCACTGGGTATGGGACACAGAGGGGAGGCTGGGTTCTCGGCAAAGGGGGCGGCTGGGGCTACAGGACAGAGTGGGGGCGGAACGATAGGGTGCGGAACCTGGGTCTCGGGAACATGTGGGGGGCCCGCTGGATCTGGGGCAGAGGGGGCTCTGGTTCTGGCGCAGAGGGGGGGCTGGGGGTCTGGGGCTAGGAGGGCTGGGCGAGGAGGTGCTGGGTCAGCGACGAGGGGGGCTGGGTTGGCACGAGGGGGTTGGGACAGAGGGAGGTGAGGGACCTGGGTTTCCTGGTACAGTTGTGGGCGGGCCCTGGGTTGCGGGCAAGGAGGGCCTGGGTCGGCACAGAGGGGGGGCTGAGGCTGGGGGCTGGGACGAGAGGGGGGACCTGGGACAGAGGGATGTTGTGAGGGGGGACTTGGAGTCTGTGCAGGGGGGGGCCCGAGGGGGGGGCCTGCGCGTCTGGCAGAGGGGGCTGCGGTACCTGGGGGTACCGAGGGGGGCCCTGGGTCTGGAGACAGAGGGGTGGACCCTGGGTCTGGGCGCAGAGGGGGGACCCTGGGTCTGGGATGGGGAGGGGCTGCGATCTGGGGCACGGAGGGACCTGGGTCGGGGAGCCGGTGGGGGACCCTGGGTCTGTACAGGGGGCTGGATCTGGGCAGAGGAGGAGCTCTGGGTTCTGCTGACAGGAGGGGGGGCCTTGGGATCAGAGGTGATTCGTGTTGGGAGTGGGACCTAGGTCTGAGAAGTGATGGGGGGCCCTGGGTCTGGGGGGCAGAGAGAGGGGCCCTGGCTC
The DNA here is from genome assembly GCA_019447015.1 of Hymenochirus boettgeri. Classification (NCBI taxonomy): domain Eukaryota; kingdom Metazoa; phylum Chordata; class Amphibia; order Anura; family Pipidae; genus Hymenochirus; species Hymenochirus boettgeri. Next base: position 164,353,479 of record CM033475.1, read on the forward strand.
TGGGACAGAGCGGGGGCCTGGGTTCTGGCACAAGAGGGCGGCCCTGGGCTGAGAGCACAAGAGGCGGGGGTGGGGTCTGGAGACAGAGGGGGGGTTTTGGACAGAAGGGGGGGCCTGGGTCTGCGGACAGGAGGGGGGGCCCTAGGTTGGGAAGAGGGTGGTGCGGCGGACCAGAGGGGACTGGGTCTGGCCGACAGAGGGGTGGGCTCTGCGTTGGGACAAGAGGGGGGACCCCTGGGTCGGGAGAACATCGTCACCCCGGGGTCTGTCCTCTCTAGGTGGACCCTGGGTCTGTGGACGCAGGGCGGGGCCTTGGGTCTGGGACTAGGGTTGAGCGGGGACATATGGGGGACTGGGTCTGGGACAAAAGTGATGGGACCGGGGTGACGGCGCTGGGTCTGAGCAGAGGGGGGACCCGGGTCCACATGGACAAGTAGGGGAACCCTGGGTGTCTGCGGACATTGGAGAACCGGTGAGGGCCTAGCGGTCGACGTGGGGGCTCACTCTGAGCGGACAAGGGGGGGTGGGGGGGTCCGGAGGGGGGGGGGCGGGGGGGTGGGAGTTGGGGGGGGGGGGGGGGGGCCTGGGGGGGGGGACGGGGGGGGGGAGGGGGGGCCCTGGCGTCTGGTGGCGAGGAGTGGGCCCCTGGGTCTGGAGATACAGAGGGCGGCTTGAGGTCTGGGACAGGGAGGGCCCCTGGGTCTGCGGACGAGGGGGAGGGCTGAGTCTGGGACAGGGGGCGGGTGGCCGGGCGCGTGGGGTAAGACCGAAGGTGTGCCCCAGGGTGCGGGACGCCGGCCTTGGGTCTGGGGCAGAGGAGTGGTCCCATGGGACAGACGTGGGACTGCGCGCTCGCGATCTGTGGATCAGAGGGGGGGGGCCTGGGTCTGGGTACAGAGGTGGTTGTTGTACCTGTGGTCTGGCGACAGAGTGGGGGGCCTGGCTATGAGACAGAGGGGGCTGGCGACCGAGGCGGGGCTGAGGACAGAGGGGGACCTGGGTCGCGGGACAAGATGGGGGACCTGATCGGCGACAGAGGGGGTCTGAGGACAGAGGGGAGACGTGGGACCTGGGTCGGGGACAGAGGGGGGACCACCTGGGTCTGGGAGAGAGGGGGTCTGGGACAGAGGGGGGGCCCTGGGTCTGGGACAGAGGGGGCCCTGGGGGATGGGCTGAGGGCGGGTATAGAGGAGGGGCCTGCGGATCTGGACGGCAACAGCAAGAGGAAGGGTCTGGCAATGGGCGGACTGGTCTGGAATATCTAAAAACTCTCAATGAGAAATGTCACAAGCACATGGCTCCATAATTGGGGTTGTTGTAATAAGTTTATTAATATGTAACAACCAATCAGATGTTAGCATCTTACTGGTCTCCTGCAGTAAGAGAAGATCTTATTGGTTACTGCAGTAGAAAATTGGTTACTGCAGTTAGAGAAGATCTTATTGGTTACTGCGTTAGAGAAGATCTATTGGTTACTGCAGTTAGAGAATTGGTTACTACAGTTAGGGAAGATCTTATTGGTTATTGCAATTTAGAAAATTGGTACTGCAGTTAGAGAAGTTCTTAATGGTTACTGCTGTTAGAGAATTGGTTACTGCAGTTAGAGAATTAGTTACTGCAGTTAGAGAAGATCTTATTGGTTACTGCAGTTAGAGAATTGGTTACTACAGTTAGGGAAGATTTATTTGTTATTGCAATTTAGAAAATTGGTTACTGCAGTTAGAGAAGTTCTTAATGGTTACTGCTGTTAGAGAATTGGTACTGCAGTTAGAGAATTAGTTACTGCCGTTTGAGAAAGATCTTATTGGTACTACGTTAGGAATTGGTTACTGCAGTTAGAGAAGATCTTATTGGTACTGCAGTTAGAGAATTGGTTACTGCAGTTAGAGAGATCTATTGGTCTACTGCAGTTAGAGAAGATCTTGTAGTCTCTGCCGTTAGAGAAGATCTTATGGTTACTGCTGTTAGAGAATTGGTTACTGCATTTAGGAATTGTTACTGCAGTTAGAGAAGATCTTATTGGTTACTACAGTTAGAGAATTGGTTACTGCAGTTAGAGAAGATCTTATTGGTTACTGCAGTTAGAGATTGGTTTATTGGATATTTATTATCCAAATTTATTATATTGGATATATTTTGTTGGTTTTCTAGAGCTTGATGAGCAATAGGAATATCTAAACTCTCAATGAGAAATGTCAAAGCAATGGCTCCATATAATTGGGTGGTTGTAATAAAAGTTATTAATATGTAACAACCAATCAGATGTTAGCATCTTACTGGTCTCCTGCAGTAAGAGAAGATCTTGTGGTACTGCAGTTAGAAAATTGGTTACTGCAGTTAGAGAAGATCTTATTGGTACTGCAGTTAGAGCATGGTTACTGCAGTTAGAGAAGATCTTATTTGTTACTGCAGGTAGAGAATTGGTACTGCAGTTAGAGAAGATCTTATTGGTTACTGCAGTTAGAAAATTGGTTACTGCAGTTAGAGAAGTTCTTATTGGTTACTGCTGTTAGAGAATTGGTTACTGCAGTTAGAGAAGATCTTATTGGTTACTGCAGTTAGAGAATTGGTTATTTTGGATATTTATTATCCAAATTTATTATATTGGATATATTTTGTTGGTTTTCTAGAGCTTGATGAGCAATAGGAAATCTAAACTCTCCATGGAAATGTCACAGCACATGGCTCCATATAATTGGGGTTGTTGTAATAAAAGTTTATTAATATGTAACAACCAATCAGATGTTAGCATTTTACTGGTTCCTGCAGTAAGAGAAGATCTTATTGGTTACTGCAGTTAGAAAATTGGTTACTGCAGTTAGAGAAATCTTATTGGTTACTGCAGTATAGAGCATTGGTTACTGCAGTTAGATAAGATCTTATTTGTTACTGCAGTTAGAGAATTGGTTACTGCAGGTAGAGAAGATCTTATTGGACTGCAGTTAGAAAATTGGTTACTGCAGTTAGAGAAGTTCTTATTGGTTACTGCTGTAGAGAATTGGTTACTGCAGTTAGATGATAGTTTACTGCAGTTAGAGAAGATCTTATTGGTTACTACAGTTAGAGAATTGGTTACTGCAGTTAAAGAAGATCTTATGGTTACTGCAGTTAGAGAATTGGTTACTGCAGTTAGAGAAGATCTTATTGGATACTGCAGTAAGAGAATTGGTTACTGCAGTTAGAGAAGATCTTTGGTTCTACAGTTAAGGTTGGTTACTGCAGATAGAGAAGATTCTATTGGTTACTGCAGTTAGAGGATTGGTTACTGCGTTAGAGAAGATCTATTTGGTCTACTGCAGTTAGAGAAGATTGTTAGTCTACTGCAGTTGAGAAGATCTTATTGGTTACTGCAGTTCTGTCATAACCAGCCTATAAATTCTAAATGGATATCCCCACTGCGATTAAGGGGCAGTCATTTGGTGGTGAGAACGGCAGGAGGTAATTTTGTATGCATGTCCTGCATATTCCACAGCCAAAGTAAGGGAAGCAAGGTGCAGACACGCGATCAAGACGTAAAACTGGACAATGAACGTTGGTTATGCTGGACAATCGGTTCATGTATGGTTATTCAGTTGGGTGACAATGATATGTCCCAACAGATCACAACAATGCAGGTTTAGTAAACCCAATGTATGTATGTATAATTTTATTTAATAGTTATACAAAACAGGGAATAAGTGCAAGCCATTATACAGATACATTTACATACATTTCTTTAAAGGTTAAGTTTATTATATATATATAAAATCCACGAAAAAAATTGAAGCATCCACAGGTCTTAGCAAACGTATCCAAAAAAGTTTATTCCGTCTCACATGTTTCGACCAACCAGGCCGTCATCAGGACTAAAACATTGCACACAAGATTCAGTTTAAATGCCACCAGTGACCAACCACCAACCCCCCATAAACCCTGTATAAAACATACCAAATATAGTCAAAGAACAACCCTATATATATATATTATATCAGAAGAGGAACAGAAGGTACACTCCAAGGTCTTCTTAATTGTGTGTTATTTAAATAAAGTGCTGCACTTTATTTAAATAAATCACTGTTAATAAGACCTTGGAGTACACCTTCTGTTCCTCTTCTGCTTTTTAAAGGGACAGTTCAGTGGAAATGATCAATATTTTAAATGTTTGTTTGTGTAATTCATACTTAGTTATTCTACATATTTCTTCCATTTGAAACAGTTGATTTCATACCCTTTGCTGTTCCCTGCTGTTGAATTAGTGAGCTGACATTTCAGGTTCCAAGGATGCACCACAATTTGGAATGTTCCTAACAGTAATTTCTACTGATTGGCTGTTGGATGGGTCAAAGATGCTCAGATCTCTACGAGCAACTGAATCAAATCCGGAGCTGGGTCAAGGGGAAGACCATAACGGTCTCTACTGGGGGTTCGCAAACAGGAAGTCAGTATTTCGGTTGCATTGTTTATACACAGACAACATGCTGATTGGCAGATTAAGGCATTGGGATAATGCTCTTTTTTTCGAAAGCGTATATGTATTTTGCACTGAACTTCCCCTTTAATATCTCCTTGGAGGTAGCACCTAGGCAATCATTGGGCTTAAAGTGTGTGCTGCATCTACACGGCTATATTAAAATAAGTGAGGTGTGCCTTGACATATTAGGAAAAACATCCCTGCCCCAAAGTACTTACAATCTAAGTAGGAGGGACAACATACAGATATAAGTGGGGGGAGGGATAAAGTGCTCAGACCGCTACAATCATTAATAGTGCTGTTTTTAAGAAATGTTGTCAAAGTGTGATTGGAATAGCACTGTTTACAAGCACTGTGAGCTGCAGGAGATTCAGATCAGTTACTAAGTGATGAGACTTTAATAAAGGATAAAACATAGGTTTATCCAAGCAACACCATTCACACCTTTACAATACATGTATATCTGTATTATATGTACAAAAACACAGTATATGCAGTTAGCCTTTTACCACAAGATTGTGGTCGTCCCCTCTGGGCTAGTGCAGAAAGTAATTGTAAATAATTACCTTGTCTCCTAAAGTCTGAATATGTTTGAGTAACTAATTTTTGGTCTTTTGTTAAATGCTACTGACGATTGGCAGTTGGTTGGTACATTTGTGAATATTTAGCAGCAACTTTTGCCATTTAATCAGAACTCAGCTAGAACACATACTTAAGTAGTGTCCAGCTAAGGCTTCGTTCACACTGGATCAGTTTCTGTCCATTTCCAATCAAAAACGCGCGCACTGAAGTGTGTTTTTTTAAAGGATCAGATTGACCTGGTCTGTTAAAAAAAATACTGCTGCATGCATTTTTGTCCAGAAACGGACGCATTTTGATTTAAAATATGTCAAAAACGGAGCACTATAAGGGCATGCGCACACTGCAACGCAAACGCAATCACACACGGAACGCATGCGATTTTGTTGCGTTTGTGATTTAAAAGCAAAACGCAAATCGCAAGCGCACCACATACGAAAACATGCGTTTTCGGTGCATTGCCGCAATCCAATGATTTGAAAAAACGCAAGCGCAAACGCACAGAAATCACAGCAGTGTGGCCTAGCCCTAAATGGACAAAAAAAAATGGACTGTCCCTGTGGTTCGTTTTGTTCAGTTTTTAGTGGGAATGTAGCCTAAGAGCTCATAAAAACTACCCTAAGGGCTAGGCCACACCGCTGGTTTTTTTTTGCGCTTGCGTTTGCGATTGCGCTTGCGCTTTTCCAAAATCATTGAAAACGCGGCAACGCAAAAAAAACGTGCGTTTTTCGGTGCGATTGCGTTTTGCGTTCTGCATTTTTAATCGCAATCGCATGCGTTTCTCTACTTATTGAAGAATCGCATTGCAACGAAAATCGCACATGAATCGCATGCTATTGCATTTGCGTTGAGTGTGGCCTAGCCCTAAGTGGGAGCAAGGATATTATATTGGTTACTGCAGTTAGAGAAGATCTTATTGGTTACTGCAGTTAGAGAAGATCTTATTGGTTACTGCAGTTAGAGGAATTGGTTACTACAGTTAGGGAAGATCTTATTGGTTATTGCAATTTAGAAAATTGGTTACTGCAGTTAGAGAAGTTCTTAATGGTTACTGCTGTTAGAGAATTGGTTACTGCAGTATAGAGAATTAGTTACTGCAGTTAGAGAAGATCTTATTGGTTACTGCAGTTAGAGAATTGGTTACTACAGTTAGGGAAGATCTTATTGGTTATTGCAATTTAGAAAATTGGTTACTGCAGTTAGAGAAGTTCTTAATGGTTACTGCTGTTAGAGAATTGGTTACTGCAGTTAGAGAATTAGTTACTGCAGTTAGAGAAGATCTTATTGGTTACTACAGTTAGAGAAGATCTTATTGGTTACTGCAGTTAGAGAATTGGTTATTTGGATATTTATTATCCAAATTTATTATATTGGATATATTTTGTTGGTTTTCTAGAGCTTGATGAGCAATAGGAATATCAAGCTTATTGGTTACTGCAGTTAGAGAATTGGTTATTTGATATTTATTATCCAAATTTTGATTATATTGGCGATATATTTTGTTGGTTTTCTAGAGCTTGATGAGCAATAGGAATATCTAAACTCTCAATGAGAAATGTCACAGCACATGGCTCCATATAATTGGGGTTGTTGTAATAAAAGTTTATTAATATGTAACAACCAATCAGATGTTAGCATCTTACTGGTCTCCTGCAGTAAGAGAAGATCTTATTGGTTACTGCAGTTAGAAAATTGGTTACTGCAGTTAGAGAAGATCTTATTGGTTACTGCAGTTAGAGCATTGGTTACTGCAGTTAGATAAGATCTTATTTGTTACTGCAGTTAGAGAATTGGTTACTGCAGTTAGAGAAGATCTTATAAAGATGCTGCAGGCTGCACTTCAACATAGCAACATGCATGTAAGATGGTACTATAATTTAGTGAGAAGCAAAGTAAGACAAATCCAGATGGGAAGTAGACATAATAAACAGGAGGACATAGTCGTGTGGATCAGAGTTTTACATTTATCTGAAACCAGTGTGCTGTTAAGAGGACCTTTCATTATATGGATCATGCAGACACTGAATGATCTTTGGATCTTTCCAATAGTGAATAAAAGCCATTTAGCAGCACACAACAGGCAGTGTGCACCTGACCTGCTGCTGCACTGGTCAGGCCTTTGGGTGTAATAAGAAACACAAGCTCCCATTCAATCCTAGTTAAAGTCTGATTGCCATTGGCTAGCAGGTACTACCTCCCCGATGATTACACCATCAATCTGGGTTTGTTGTGATCCCACAAAGAAGAGGAAAGGGACGGATATTGGGAAGCAACCCGGTCCCTTGTTGTCCCCGGTCAGGGTGCTGGATTAGGAAGGTCCCTGTGGGTTAATATCCCGGCCTAGTAGGTGATACAGTATGAACAGCATAGCCCGGGGGGGTGCAGTGATGGTGATGGAGTGGGGGGAAGGGAGGGCCGGCTTCTCCCGGTGGTTAGCACTATAGCAGTGAGTGAGTGTGAGTCTCTATCAAACCAACTCCTCCTCTTCTTCCAACCGCCTTAACCACGCTTTCTTCCCAGCAAGCCCCCTACTCATTGGATGATGCGCAGCGTCCTGCCCGCCACTGCAACCGTGAAGGTAAATCCTGACCAATCTCAGAGGATGACAAACTGATTTAAAAGAAAAAAAACGAACAGGACGTAACATCCGGGAATCGATGTCGTCACTTGCGTTGCATGTTGGGCTTTGTAGTTTTTAAGAGAGCCGAAGTAAATCTGTGTCTGGTAAGGGGTTTGTTGCAAAAAGATAAATAAATAAGAACAAGCAGCTTCCTTGTTTGTCTAACTAACCACTGGTAAAAAGTTGATAATTTTGTTGGTTTTTAGAGCTTGATGAGCAATAGGAATATCTAAACTCTCAATGAGAAATGTACCAGCACATGGCTCCATATAATTGGGGTTGTTGTAATAAAAGTTTATTAATATGTAACAACCAATCAGATGTTAGCATCTTACTGGTCTCCTGCAGTAAGAGAAGATCTTATTGGTTACTGCAGTTAGAAAATTGGTTACTGCAGTTAGAGAAGATCTTATTGGTTACTGCAGTTAGAGAAGATCTTATTGGTTACTGCAGTTAGAGAATTGGTTACTACAGTTAGGGAAGATCTTATTGGTTATTGCAATTTAGAAAATTGGTTACTGAGTTAGAGAAGTTCTTAATGGTTACTGCTTGTAGAGAATTGGTTACTGCAGTTAGAGATTAGTTACTGCAGTTAGAGAAGATCTATTGGTTACTGCAGTTAGAGAATTGGTTACTACAGTTAGGGAGATCTTATTGGTTATTGCAATTTAGAAAATTGGTTACTGCAGTTAGAGAAGTTCTAATGGTTACTGCTGTTAGAGAATTGGTTACTGCAGTTAGAGAATTAGTTACTGCAGTTAGAGAAGATCTTATTGGTTACTACAGTTAGAGAATTGGTACTGCTTAGAGAAGATCTTATTGGTTACTGCAGTTAGAGAATTGGTTACTGCAGTTAGAGAAGATCTATTGGTCTAATGCAGTTAGAGAAGATCTGTTAGTCTACTGCCGTTAGAGAAGATCTATTGGTTACTGCGTTAGAGAATTGGTACTGCATTTAGAGAATTAGTTACTGCAGTTAGAGAAGATCTTATTGGTTACTACAGTTAGAGAATTGGTTACTGCAGTTAGAGAAGATCTTTTGGTTACTGCAGTTAGAGAAAATGGTTATTTGGATATTTATTATCCAAATTTATTATATTGGATATATTTTGTGGTTTTCTAGAGCTTGATGAGGAATAGGAAAATCTAAACTCTCAATGAGAAATGTCACAGCACATGGCTCCATATAATTGGGGTTGTTGTAATAAAAGTTTATTAATATGTAACAACCAATCAGATGTTAGCATCTTACTGGTCTCCTGCAGTAAGAGAAGATCTTATTGGTTACTGCAGTTAGAAAATTGGTTACTGCAGTTAGAGAAGATCTTATTGGTTACTGCAGTTAGAGCATTGGTTACTGCAGTTAGAGAAGATCTTATTTGTTACTGCAGTTAGAGAATTGGTTACTGCAGTTAGAGAAGATCTTATTGGTTACTGCAGTTAGAAAATTGGTTACTGCAGTTAGAGAAGTCTTATTGGTTACTGCTGTTAGAGAATTGGTTACTGCAGTTAGAGAAGATCTTATTGGTTCTGCAGTTAGAGAATTGGTTATTTTGGATATTTATTATCCAATTATTATATTGGATATATTTTGTTGGTTTTCTAGAGCTGATGAGCAATAGGAATATCTAAACTCTCAATGAGAAATGTCACAGCACATGGCTCCATATAATTGGGGTTGTTGTAATAAAAGTTTATTAATATGTAACAACCAATCAGATGTTAGATTTTACTGGTCTCCTGCAGTAAGAGAAGATCTTATTGGTTACTGCAGTTAGAAAATTGGTACTGCAGTTAGGAGCAGTAAGATCTTATTGGTTACTGCAGTTAGAGCATTGGTTACTGCAGTTAGATAAGATCTTATTGTTACTGCAGTTAGAGAATGGTTACTGCAGTTAGAGAAGATCTTATTGGTTACTGCAGTTAGAAAATTGGTTACTGCAGTTAGAGAAGTTCTTATTGGTTACTGCTGTTAGAGAATTGGTTACTGCAGTTAGATGATTAGTTACTGCAGTTAGAGAAGATCTTATTGGTTACTACAGTTAGAGAATTGGTTACTGCAGTTAAAGAAGATCTTATTGGTTACTGCAGTTAGAGAATTGGTTACTGCAGTTAGAGAAGATCTTATTGGATACTGCAGTAAGAGAATTGGTTACTGCAGTTAGAGAAGATCTTATTGGTTACTACAGTTAAAGAGTTGGTTACTGCAGATAGAGAAGATCTTATTGGTTACTGCAGTTAGAGAATTGGTTACTGCACTGCGCGCATCTGGACACACCCGGCAAACAGCAGAAGAGGGGACATGGGTCTGGGACAGATGGGCGGACCCTGGGTCTGGGACAGAGGGAGGGGACTCCGGGATCTGTGACAGAGTGGGGGGACCCTGGGTCGGGACAGAAGGGTTGGGGCACTCGTCTGCGCGACGATGGGAGGGTCCCTGGAGTCTGGGGACAGAGGGGGGGTCCCTGGGTGCTGGGACAGAGGCGGGCGACCCTGGTTCGGGACACTAAGAGGAATGTGGCCTTGGGGACATGGACGGATGTGAGTCACTTGGGCTTTCTAGCCCGCTGTTTTGTACCAGGTCATGTCTAGTATATAATATTATTCTATGATCCATATATATCAGATATATATGGATGTGTTTCAGTCTGACCTCATTCTGCCGGAGTTTTTATTTGGGTTGTCGGTGGTAACCCATTCAGAGTCCCCCACTTTGGAAAAAAAACAAAAATCCTGACGTTGGCCACCTGTCTATATATTGCAACCGAAAGAGAGAAACAAATTGTTTAATAACTATAAGTTAAATGTAATAGATTATTGCTCAAGGCCTAAAGGCAAAAATGCTGTACTTCAAAGTGGATTTTAGGTGTATCCCTATAAGGATCTCACACATTAAATATTTGATTGAACACTTTTGAAAGGATTTTGGACAGCATGAGAGATTATGTTCCAAGCGAAAGGACACATGAGAAATTGGGGATGAATCCACCCAAGTGGCTTAGGTCGGTAAGGCACCACACCAGTAAGATATTTTCGGCAAAATATCTCCTGGTTGGGCGGGCACACCGGCACCAGCGATCGGATCTCAGAACGATCGTGTGCGATTCCCTATGGGACCACATGCGTCAATAGTTCGCAATTCCCGAAAATATTCACAAATATATTAAAACTTACCTCTGCTCCCTGAATTAGATTTCCTTGTCCAAGTGGCCTGTTTAAAGTGGGGGAGCACCAGCCAGCTATAATAGCACAATCGTGTTGGTATGTCACGCGTTTTTCTGCTGCAATAAGCAAGAACGTCATGTTTCCAGACTGTTCTGCATACATCAAACTAACTAGGATCCATTTGATAGTGTTGCGAACCATTGGTAAACCTTAAATAGACAGTTAGATCGTGTACGGTATATATAACAAGACCACACATGTACTGGGCACCCCCTAATAACACACAACATATGGCCTGCCCCACCACCACCCTCCCGCCTAGGTGGCGAGAGTATCTAAACATCCCTGATGATATGTGTCTGCTCAGTCGTATTATGCACTGATGCCTTTGCAGCACTGGAGTCGCGAGTTTCAATTACTCCCTAGCCTGACGAGGTCCTGAGTTCAACTTCCTCCCTGGACACTCTTCAAGGAGTTTTATGTTCTCCTGCGATGCTATGGTGGGTTCGTCTGGAATCAGCGTTTCCCCCACAATCATAAAGACCTACTGATAGGTTGGCTATGTGTCAAGCATAAATGTGACTTAGATGTAAGCTCCTTCTGGGCCAGGGCCTGATGTGACTATAACATGTAATTGCTAAGCTGTCACGGAAGATGTTGGCGACTATATAAATCCATAATAATAATAAAATATAATATATCGTAACAGTGCCCATGCATTTGTGTGCCACCCATTGCATTTTTTGTTGCGATGCTTATATATTCAAATTTAAAGTGCAATAAAAAGTCCTGGTGGATAACATTGTCATGCCCATGAATTTTGGTGCTGCAACTTAGAACGAAACCAGCAGCACTTTTGCATGGAATCCATACAGGTTTTCAAACACTCTTAATCCTGTCCTTTTTGAACTATAAAAGCCCAAATGGGCCAGCTTCTCACTAAATCTAGCTATTACTCGGGGATCCCATGCAGGAATTTATTTTACTAATAACATCTTATTATAAATAGGGTACTTAGGGCTATTTATAAAGGTGACTTTGAAGACGGCAATTTAAAACGCAATTCGAAAAACTACCCCACAATCATAAAATTACAATTCCGAGTACAATTACTTTCAAATTAGACATTTACGATTGTCTCACTCACCACCTATACCCACAGCTGAATTTGAAGGACACTAATGAATTTGAGGGCAAATGTGGATTTTCTCGGTAAAAGAGAACATTAGGCTGGGAACCAATGGCCAAATTTTTCTATAACGATCATTTCGCCACTACGAGCGTCGGCCGGACAAAGCACTGTTAGTCAAGGCAAAGTCTCTCCTATGGGTGTGATATTTGGCTAAACTGTGATGATAATTAGGGCAAGTACAAAATCCTATATATAAAATGCAAGTGTGCGCCCTGTGTCTCTGTGTGCGTGGCTGCAATCTACTGATGGTCTCTTCTTTTCCTTCAAGAGCAAACACCATGGATCATTAGTTTGCCATTAGGGCGGGACTCACCGACCACAGCTGCTGGTGCTCTGGGTGGGTTGATTTCTTAAGTAACTCTTACAGCCCAATGATGAAAATTCCTGTCCATGCTGCTTACTGGGTTGACAACCAAATAAACTGGTCCACACACCAGTTTATTTGTAAATCGTGGTGTGGGAGGACAGTGAGGCAGTGGGGAGCTGGTGGGGTGTTTGTGTGTTGTCCTGGACCCCAATGAATATTAATCATGTTGTCTTGTGGGGGGTTGTTGAGGGACAGGTCGTTGCACTAGACACTCAATGTCTGGGTGTAGGGGGGGGGCGTCCAGACCCACTGCCTCACCCGACATGAACACCCCTGCTGGGACAGATGGGGGACCCTGGGTCTGGGACAGAGGGAGGGGACTCTGGATCTGTGACAGAGTGGGGGACCCTGGGTCTGGGACAGAGAGGTTGGGGCACTGGGTCTGGGACAGATGGGAGGCCCTGGGTCTGGGGCAGAGGGGGGGCCCTGGGTCTGGGACAGAGGGGGGACCCTGGGTCTGGGACACTAAGAGGGAACTGTGGCCTTGGGACATGGAGGATGGAGGCACTCTGGGCTTCTAGCGCCTGTTATTGTAACAGGCTTAATGTCTAGTATATAATATTATTATATGATCCATATATAATAGAATATATGGATGTGTTCAGTCGTGAACCTCATTCTGGGGTTGTTCGGTGGTAACCCATTCAGGAATCCCCCCCTTGAAAATCCTGCGCTTGCCCCTGTATATATTGCACACGAAAGAGAGAAAAAATTGTTTAATAACTAATAAGTTTAATAGAATGAATTGTAAGGCCTAAAGGCAAAAAATGCTGTAATTCAAAGTGGATTTAGGTGTATCCCCATATTAAGGACTACACATTAAATACTTTGATTGAACACTTTTGAAAGGATTTTGGCAGCATGAGATTATGTTCCAAGCAGGAAAGGACCTGAGAAATTGGGAGAGAATCCACCAAGTGGCTTAGGCTGGGTACACACCAGAAGATATTTTCGGCCAAAAATATCTCCTGTTGTGGGGCAACCGGCCAGACGATCGGATTCAGAACGATCGTGTGGTTCCCTATGGGACCACATGGTCAATCGTTCGCAATTTCGGAAAATATTCACAAATATATTAAAATACTTACCTCTGCCTCCCTGAATTAGATGTACCTTAGTCCAAGTGGCCTGTAAAGTGAGCACCAAGCAGCTATAATAGCCAATCGTGTTGGTAATGTCACACGGTTCTTCTGCTGAATAAGCAAGAACGTCTGTTTCCAGACTGTTCATGCATACATCAACTAACTTAGGATCCTTGTAGTGTTGGACCATTGGTAAACCTTAAATTAAGGGAGGTATATATAGAAAGACACACATGAATGGGCACCCCCTACACACACATTCATCTGCCTGCCCACCACCACCCCTCCCGCCTAGGTGGGGAGTATCTAACAATCCTGATGGATATGTGTGGCTCAGTGGTTAGCACTGATGCCTTGCAGCACTGGAGTCCTGAGTTCAATTCCTCCCTTGAGCACTGGAGTCCTGAGTTCAATTCCTCCCTTGGACACATCTTCAAGGAGTTTGTATGTTCTCCTGGTGCCTGCGTGGGTTTCTTCTGGGCACTCCGGTTCCCCCCACAATCATAAAGACATACTGATAGGTTGTATGTGTCAAGTAAATGTGCTTAGATTGTAAGCTCTTCTGGGCAGGGCCTGATGTGAATATATACATGTAATTGTAAAGTGCCACGGAAGATGTTGGCGCTATATAAATCCATAATAATAATAAAAATAATAATAATATGTACATGTGCCATGCATTTGTGGCCCATTGCATTTTTTGTTGGATTTATATATTCAAATTTTAAATGCAATAAAAAGTCTGTGTGGATAACATTTGTCTGCCCATGAATCTTTGTGCTGCAACTTAGAAGAAACAGCAGCACTTTTGCATGATCCATACAGGTTTCAAACACTCTTAATCCTGTCCTTTTTGAACTATAAAATGCCAAATGTGGCTAGCTTCTCACTAAATCTAGCTATTACTGGGATCCATGCAGGACTTTATTTTACCAATAACAATCTTTTATAAATATGGTACTTAGGGCCCTATTTATAAAGGTGACTTTGAAGATCGGCAATTTAACAACTGCAATCGAACAATTACCACCACAATCATAAAATTACAAGAGTACAATTACTTTCAAAATTAGACATTTACGATTGTTCTCACTCACCACCTATACCCATTCCATTGTATCTGTATGTTACCCACCTAACTAGATTGTAAGCTCTATGGGGCAGGGACCTTATTACCTCTTGTGGCAAAGCTCTAGCACTTCTATTTATATAATTGATATATTTATGTACTGAACTATCTATGTATTTATCCCCCTTGTATGACTTTATTGTATTTTATTACTGTACAGTGCTGCGTCCCCATGTGGCGCTTTATAAATAAACTATACATACATACGGTACATACATTGCCTATACCATTACTATACCATTACAATACCATTACAGATTCTGCCAGCAAAGCTTAGTAGGAGATGGCAGAAATTATATACGTATAATGTTTGTATACATGAATAAACCTACAAAATATGTTACCCAATCGCACTAGCACATTTTCAAAAAAAGGCCTGTGCTGCACCTATTATTAAAGGGCCACTTTAATGTGTTTGCACCCCAGTCCACAAGGTCCCAGTCCTACCTTGAACATAATTTACCAACATAACAAGGAATCAGATTCAGTGGCACTTTTAGGGGGGGATTACTGGAGCCTTCGAATCTCCCCTTTCTGCTTGCACAGTGCACTCTGCTGTACTACTTATCCTGATGCCCATAGATTATTACAAAGATTGTTATGTAGACTGTTACATAGATTGTTACATTTAGACTGCATACTTGCCAATAGTCCCGGATTTACCGGGACAGTCCCGGAATGTGATGAAAAAAAAAAGGTCCGATCATACAATACCCGCTATCCTAATGTCCCGGAAAAGTCCCGAGACCTAGGAAAACCAGAAAACTGCTACGTGAAATTTTGTCTGGATCGATCCGATCCGATCGTAACACAGTCAGTGGAAAGTTGCAGTCTTGAGTCATTGTCGGTACTTACTTCCTGCTCTGCCTGCCCTCTATGTGTGGAATGGGTAGGGGGGGGGAAGAACACAGAAGGACTTCTGAGGTGCCTGTGTCAGCGCCTGCGCAAATTGCTGAGCTCCTGTCGGTGCGAGTGAAGGAAGAGAGGCTGAGACCAGAGCCAAGCGAACTGTCACTGTTAGTACAGTTGGTTTGAGCACAGTTTTTTTTGGTCTATCTATCTTTCATTCACTATCTATTATCTCTCTATCACTATCTATTATCTGCTATCCTATCTATCAACTATCATCTATCACTATCTATATCTATCTATCTCTCTATCTATCATCATCACTATCTATCATCTATCTATCTATCACTATCTATCATCTATCTATCTATTACTATCTATCTACCCATCACTATCTACCTATCACTATCTATCTCTATATCTATCTCTCTATCTATCACTATCTATCACTATCCATCTCTATCACAATCTATCTCTATCTCTATCTATCACTATCTATCTATCTCTATCTATCTATCACTATCTATCTATCACTATCTATCTCTATCTATCATCTATCTATCTATCACTATCTAAATCTATTTATCACTATCTATCTCTATCTATCTCTATGTATCACTATCTCTATCTATCACTATCTATCTATCTATCTTCTATCTATCTATCACTCTCTATCTATCTTTCTATCTATCTATCTTTCTATCTATATCTATCACTCTCTATCTATCTATCTCTGTCTTTCTATCTGTCTAGCAACAAAATAAATATAGTTTTTTTTTTTAAATCAGTGACAGTTAAAAGTTGGTGTCGCCTTTATGAAAGTGGGCGTGGCTAGAATTTGTGGCGGCACATTCATTTCTGAAATGTGTCCCTGGAAATTTTTGGAGAATGTTGGCAACTATGAGACTGTTACATAGATTGTTACATAGACTGTTATATAGATTGATACATAGATTGTTATATATATTGATATATAGACTGTTATATAGATTGTTACATAGAGTGTTATATAGATTGTTGTGTTGACTATTACATAGACTGTTACATAGATTGTTTATTTAGCTGCAATTGAGAAGCAGCATTTGTATGTTTCAAAAATGTATCCAGTCTGACCTGTGATTCACAGCAATCTAGAGAACTAAATCAACATTAACCCTGCAGCTGCCTTCAACATTAACCCTGCAGCTGATTGCCGAGACTGGGTTTATATACAGTACTAACTGTACCTACTACACTGTGATGAGCAGGAATAGGGACATTAAGAAATCTTAGAGGAGGTTGTATAACTGACTCCAGGGGCGCCTCTAGTACACCTGAGCCAAACCTTTGAATGCTGCCCCTATCTACCACTAGGTGCCATGCAGTGCACCACCGCAGCCAAGGTTAGGTGTGTGTGGATTCCGGCAATGGGCGTGGTTGAACATTTAGTCTTTTTAAACTTCCTATCGTTATTTATACAGTTCTTCAAAAAGACATTTATACACACCAAAATTCCTGTAGAAGATTTGTAAGCTTGCCACTTCATCAAGGTAGATTCTTTCAGCAGGGCCCTAACTAACCTAACCAATTTTACACAGATAGGTACATATAATATGCCCTAATGCCCAGATCACACATATAGGCACATTTAGCATTCCCTAATGCCTAGATCACACAGATACATACATATAACATGCCATATTACCCAGATCAAACACTAGTAAATAAAGTATAACATGCCGTAATGCCTAGACCACACATATAACATGGCCTAATGTCTAGATCACACAGACAGGTACATTTAACATGCCCTATTTCCCAGATCACTCAAACAACGTTAAAAATAAGATGTGCCCAGCTCTGCACACTCAGATAATTACCCTACTAACCCTATGACAATCAGAGCAGGGCCTGCATGAAGGCAGCAGTGCAGAGCTGTGAGGGTAAAATTGTGGTTCGTGAGTGTGCACTCGCTCACGCATGCGTGATTTTATTTTCCTTTTGCTCTGCCTGCCGCTTTTCTAAAAAATAAAAGTGAGCACTGCCTGCTGTTCCTCTGATATTGAGTGCTGCCCTTAGCATTTTGCTCATATTGCCTCATTAGAGAGACACTCCTGGCTGACTGTCAACATTTTATTATATTATATATATTATATATACATGAACAATGGTTCCAGATATTCTTTATACAGAACAATCATTTGATGTGCCCATACATGGTCTGAAGTTATAGGCTTCCCTCTATTATACTAATGAGAGCCAGTAATGGACATTTTCTGTCTTGCCTGATAGGTCCCGATACCGACAATATTCAACAAATTCTGTCAGATCCGCCGTCAGTGTCACAGCTCTGACTTTGAATGACACTAATGATAATGTAGCACAAATGTGGATTTCTCAGTGAAGCAGAATGTCAATGAATATACTTTATAATAAAAGTAAAGAGGATATCTGTATTGGTTAACTGTGATGATAATCATGGCAAATAGAGAATAAATATATTATTATATGATCCATAAATAGTAGAACCTATGGATGTATTTGGTCATCCTATTAATACCCCTTGAATACCCTCTTACCACTGGGATTGACTATGCATAAAAATCAGTCTGGAACAATTGGACGATATTGGCCGATAATTAAGGCCCAAAATGCGTAAAAGGTGGACAGGTCAATACAGAATCCACCTAACACATGGTCCATGCAATGAGCTTGTAAAGAGTCCAGCTTATCCTCATGGATCTAAAGGCTCGTACACACGTGCGATTACGGGTCCCAACCCGCGACGCACAATGTGTAGGAATGAACATTTCGGCCGATAATCGGCCCGTGTGTAGGCACTTTATCGTCCAAAACGGACGTTCAGTCAAGGATCGTTGACCTATCGTCCTGGCGGATCTGCAAACTGACAACCGTTTTGGCCGATAAAGTGCCTACACACGGGCTGATTATCGGCCAAAATGTTCATTCCTACACATCGTGCGTCGCAGGTCGGGACCCATAATCGCACGTGTACAAGCCTTAACAATCCAATCCCAACCAGTGATCTGGCACTCCAGATGTTTAGAAACTACAACTCCCAACAAGCTTTGCCAGCATTCTGCTAACGAGGCATGCTGGGAGATGTAGTTTCCAAAGGTTTTGCCCCACCATTACAGTTCTATAAATCAACTAATACTAATACCTGATTCTAACTCCCCTGTGTGTGTAATGATCCATGGACATTTCAATCCCAGCAAGAAAACTTTCCCATCTCCCGCTTTCCTTACCAGTCATTTAGTCCTGTCCCTGCGCTGGGAGATCCCGGGGCTGTGGGGACCCTGCGCGTGGCTTGCTGCATTCCGGGCTATGCGGCTCTGTGGGTCTCCTTCCGCTGCCATAATGCAGAACTTCCACCGTCCGTGTCCCTCTGCGCAGCCACAATCCCCGTCCGTATCGCGCTCACCCCCTGCACACAGCTGCAGTCAGGACACGGAACTGGGGACATGTCGGGACATGTTCACAACTTAACGGAGCTGGTGGGTACCACATCGTGTGACTGTTCATGTTCCCAATTCTAAGTCTGTATTGGATGGATAACACACGGTACACACTGTATAGTAACAGGATATGGGGTGTTCAGGATACATTGTGCACTGTCCCCATACTAAACCATGTCACTTTGATTCTACAAGTGTGGCCATTAGGGCTGAGTCCCACCGCATGGGATTGAAAAACGCGGTCCGCTTGTGTCCATTTGTACGCATTTGTCTGCATTTGCATTTTCTAATTACTACTATAGGAAAAACGCATTAGTGTGTGGGTGTGTATTTGTCCGTGTTTTTTTCTGTGTTCCCATAGAAATTAATTGAATTGCAAAACGGACAGGAATGGACACAAAGGGCTAGGTCACGCTAGCGCGTTTTTTCGCTAAAATGGAAATAGCAGCAATGCAAAAATTCCTGCAATTTCCGATGCGCACGCGTTTGCACATACATTTGCGTTTTGCGTGCACTATTTTTTTACTGGAAAAAAAAAGGCTGGGTACACACGGACAAATTTTCTGCCCTGACCTTTCGTTGCTATATAGGGGTCGGACCACAGCGTTCACTGCCACTGCTGAAATCACCTAAGATTTTTCGGACCAACCGACCAATACACGGAAATATCTGTTTGTGTGTATCCAGCCTTAATAAGTATATACTTTATAACAAAAGAAAAGGGAATATGTGTATTGGCCAACTGTGATGATAATCATGGAAATTAGAGAATATATTATTATATGATCCATATATAACAGAACACATGAATCTATTTGGTCATGAACCTCCTTCTGGGCTTGTTCAGTGGTAACCCTTTTAGGAATCCCCCCCTTGAAAATCCTGCACTTGCCACTGGGGCCAGCAAACTCTACTGTTAATGTACAATATCTCACAAAGTGAGTACATCCTTCACAGTGTTGTAAATATTTTATTATATCATCCTCTCCCAATACTTCAGATATGAAGCAGATACTAAAGCAATGTAGTCAGTGTGCAGCTTATGTAACAGTGTAAATTTGGTGCCCCCTCAAACTCACACAGCCATTAATAGCTAAACCACTGGCAACAGTAAACAATATCCAAATTGTTCCCAATGTGTCAATATTTTCCAGCACTGCTTAAAGGACATGTTCACCCTTAAAACAAAAATGGATCAATTACCAGTTATCTGCCCCCATCTACAACTGAAACATTTTGCACATTATTACCTGCATTAGTAACCAGATATATTGTCCCCAATAATTAAGCTGGCTCCTCCCTCCATGCAATCAATCAAGGCTGACAAAATAGCCAATGATTGACTGACAATTGCTGTCTCCTCTGCAGATACTCAAGCTTATAAGAAAGCTCATTCAGTAGAGGGAGGAGGCAAATACCTTTGCCAGAAAGAAGTACAACTAAAATATCTGGTTACAAATGCATGTAGTAAACTGGTAAAAATAGAAGTTGGGGTTGGGGGCAGATAACAGACTATTGACCAGATTTTTGATTTAAGGGTGGGCATGTCCTCTAACTTTCTTGGGCATGGAGTCCATTAGATTTTCACATGACAACATCACGGAGCTGGTGGATATTAGAGACCTTGCGCTCCTCCACCTTCCATTAAAGCATACCCCACAGATGCTCAATAAGATTTAGGTCAGGAGACATCATTTGCCAGTCCAGCACATTTACCCTCTGTTTCTTAAGTAAAGAAGTGGTCATATTGGAGGTGTGCTTGGGGTTATTATCATGTTGGAATACTGACCTGTGGCCCAGTTTCTGAAGGGAGGGGATTATGCTTCAATATGTCACAGTACTGCACTTGTTGGTATTCATGGTTCACTCAATGAACTGTAGCTAACTGTACTCATGCAGCCCCAAACCATCACACTTCCATGACCATGCTTGCCTGTTGACAAGACACACTTGTCTTAATACTCACTAGGTTAGAACCGTTAGACCTTTGGAGGGGGAGTTGTGTTGGTATATAAGTATGATAAAAGTGGGACTGATTATACCTGAGGAAGGGTGAAGAAAGCTCCCCTAAACTTAGGTTTTTCACACAATAAATTCACTTAATTAGCGTGCTCCTCTTATCTTTGCTGTTGTGTAATATAACACCCTTGGGTAGGGAGATTAGAGGATAGCACCTACCAATTTTTGGCAAGTTGCTGGGGTGAAACCATTTTGTTCTGAACATTCCATTAGAATGCTTATTTGTGAACATTACATTTGCGGTATTCTTGCTTGTAAACAATCCATTTGAGATCATTTCCATTAGCGGAATTTTCATCTGCAAATATTCAATTTGCAGTATACTTGCTTTATTTTTAATATTTCACATTTCTAAACATTCCATTGGGGGTTTCTTTGTTCTCAATCATTCGTTAGCTCTTATAAGTTCAAATTTTTATGTGTAGAATTCTCATTCATGAACAACCTACATTCTACATCGCTAGTTTAAGAATCTTTCAATCGCAGTGTTTTCATTTGTTAACATTCCATTTTTAGTTTTGATGCTTCTGAACATTTGATTTGCAGTTATTTGTGCTCTTAACATAACATTAGTATTATTCTCATCTGCGAACATCCCAAATGCGGTATTCTTTTGCATTAATGCATTGCAAACGTGTAGTACACTATTTTCACCACACAATCCATGGAAAACACTTGCTAACCCGATAGCACATAGTGCAACTTAGGTTTTGGGTGAAAGCACCCTTATATTGAATTACCTAACCTTTGCACTGGGATGAGCATTTGTGCCACTACTATTAGCTCTTCTCAGATGGCACAATCCCATTCAGGGTATGATCAAATTCCTTCATGTGTAAGTGGGGGCCCCATCAGATCAATAAAAAGTAATGCACAAGGGGACAGCTCGGAAAAAAGGGGCCTATTAGCAAACTATTTCTCACATCATTTTCCATTGTATTTCCTTTCTTCTCCAGTTTAAACTCCTCCCTTTGCTACTCCTCCACATTCCACTGCCTTTTCATGTTCATACATTTTTGGCTTTCATTCTATTTTTCATAAATGGGAGGAGCATAGCTGCTTGGGGGCATAGTAAGGTTCACTGACATCCTAGTAGACCAGTTTGGGATTCCATATCCTGAAACTGTTCTGTCATTGAGGAAATTAGAACACAAAGAATAAGCATAAAAATGATAATACATAAGAAAACATTTTAAAAAAATGAATATATATGTATGTATATATATATATATATATATATATATATATATATATATATATATACACTAGCAAATGTGTGCCTGTTGGTGCACAATAGAAATTATGTGTGTGTTTGTTTTGCTATGCGTGGATATAGTGGATATAGAATCTTTACACAGGTATATTTTAAACTGTTACTCAGACTTCCAGAGGAACCAAATAGGATAATCCTGCAGGTCTGAGAGTAGACCCAGGCAATCCTGCCACACTGTGTGGTTGAAACTAAACATGCTAGGTTAATACTTATTAGTATTCACCACGGCAAGTGGTGATGGTACCTCATATATTATAACAGAAGCTACTTCACAGCATCATGTTATTATAATAGCATTACCCTAATAATCTAACGTGTAAACAAACATTTCTAATTCCCAGTTTACCTAAAGAAATGGATTTATCCTTTATATACTCTTTTATACAGCTCAAATTGAAAAAATAACTGATAACTGCTTTTTATTTCAGTATTACAGTAAATCCTTGGTATACCTGCCTGGATTTACCACTAAGCACAAGGCTAAGGACTTGCAAGCGAGCACCTTCATCCCAGCCATTAATAGTGGCTGCTAATTTAGATTGTTCTAGCCAATCAGTCCACTCCCTAGTCACCCCATCAAATGAATCAGGTTTAAAAATAGGCTTGGCAATTGGGCCTGGAAGAGCTACGGAGTCTAATTGGGGCATTTCATCTGCAGGTACAAGGACAGGAGGATTTACATCAATACTTTTAGTAGCAGCCTCCATACATAGTTGCCAACAGTCCCGGATTACCCGGGACAGTCCCGGATTTAAGAATGCAGCCCCGATCTTCTGATGTCCCGGTAAATGTCCCGATCTGGAGCAAGCAGCGTGCATGTGGTTTTAGAATTTAAAGCCTTCCCCTGCACTGTTACTACTTTCAGATCCTCTCCTCCTGCAGGTGAGAGATCGAATTACAGTCAGTCTCACGTTCTGTGTGCACGTTAGGAAGGGGAGGGGGAAGTGCAGTCCTGTTGATCTCTCTGCCCTGAACACAGTTTGAGGTTTGTGATCTATCTCTGCCTGTCTGTTACTTTAGCTCTGTATGCCTATCTAGTTCTATCTATCTGTATGTCTATCTATCTAACTCTGCTATCTATCTAACTCTGCTATCTATCTATCTATCTAACTCTGCTATCTATCTCTCTCTCTCTCTATCTATCTAACTCTGCTATCTATCTATCTATCTATCTATGCTATCTATCTAACTCTGCTATCTATCTATCTATCTATCTATCTAACTCTGCTATCTATCTATCTAACTCTGCTATCTGTCTATCTATCTATCTAACTCTGCTATCTATCTATCTATCTATCTAACTCTGCTATCTATCTATCTATCTATCTATCTATCTCTGCTATCTATCTATCTAACTCTGCTATCTATCTATCTAACTCTGCTATCTATCTATCTAACTCTGCTATCTATCTATCTATCTATCTAACTCTGCTATCTATCTATCTAACTCTGCTATCTATCTATCTATCTAAACTCTGCTATCTATCTATCTCTCTATCTATCTATCATATCTATCTATCTAACTCTGCTATCTATCTCATCTCCAACTCTGCTATCATCTATCTATCTGTCTGTCTTCTATCTATCTAACCTGCTATCTATCTATCTATCTAACTCTGTATCTATCTAGCTTCTATCAATCTATCTATCTATCTAACTATCTAACTCTGCTATCTATCTATCTATCATCTATCTATCTATCTATCTATCTACTCTGCTATTTTATCTATCAACTCTGCTATCTATCTAACTCTGCTATCATCCTCTCCTCTATCTATCTATCTATCTAACTCTGCTATCTATCTATCTCTCTCTCTGTCTCTATATTATATAATCTTCTTCTATCCTATCTCCTCTGCTCCATCTATATATCTATTTCTATCTATCTAACTCTGCTATCCCTCATATATCTATATCTATCTATCTAACTCTGCTTGCTATCTATCTATCTATCTACAGTTTATATGTCTGTCTGTCTATCTATCTCTATCTATCTACAGTATATATCTATCTATCTGTCTGTCTGTCTGTCTATCTATCTCTGTTTCTCTAGCTCTGTCTGTTCCTACAGCTGTCATTCTTCTAACTATCTGTCTTTCTAGCGCTCTGTCTGTCCCTCTAGCTGTCTCTTCTCCCTATGTGTCTCTCTCTATCTCTGTTGTCTATCTCTTCCTAGCTATTTCTGTGCGTCTGTCTATTACTGTCTTTCTGTCTATCTTTCCATTAAAAGTGAGCGTGAACTGAAAGTTGGGGAGGGGCTAAAACTTGTGGTGGCACACAACAATTTTAAAAATGTGTCCCTAGAATTTTTTTGAGAATGTTGGCAACTATGCTCCATAGCTTAATATAGAGAACAAATATACAGAGAAAACAGGGAGAATAAATGGTATTACCAGCACCGCTACCACCAATTTGTACCAAATCACTGCTTTATGGAAGGATTATGGGTAGCATGGCAGACAGTGGGTTACTCTGGTGGTCTGGCACAAAGCAGACAGTGCACATAAACAGGTTCCCCACATAACATGTGCAGTAATCAGGGGTGTCCCTGTGTATGGTGCACCACTTTGAATATTGACCAGACCTGTATATTGTGTGTCCTTGTAAGTTGGTGTACACTTATCTGTTGCCTCAGAGTTTGTATCCAATAAGGTAACTTGTCTGTCCAATAATCTGTCCTCCCAACAGGTGGTAACAGGATCTTATCCACAGGATCTTGTGTTCCATTCAATATCTCTGCAAAGCACACACCACAAAATACTTTCACTTTCTATCCTCCTTGCCATAGAGAGCAGGGATGTCTTGTCTTTTATCACTCACTGACACCACCTGCAGCCTGGAGGTGGTATATGAGGAACCTTGGTGTATATGTCCATTACAATACACATCATATCCTGTGTAGCAGACAGAAACTTTTTTTGGATTATACTTCCTTTCACATGGAGCAGACTCAGGTGTATGGATTAGGCTGCCATTGGACCATTCCATGTTGAAATGGGGATCTCAGCTCTGTAAGTAAGTTTATGTATTTTGTGTTGTACGCAATATAAGTCAGTGCTATACTTTATATACATTTATTGATGGTCATTTAAATGGTAATAGTGAGATAGTACACACATACATATACACCTTTCCTATATGTAATATCCTATACCCCACCACCACCACCACATTGGTAGCTCCTAAAAACTCAATGCAATCCCCTATGAAGATATAAATATATTTATATAATATAAGGCATATATGCACATGGACAGCCTTAAAGCAAGTGTCTTGTGTTATAAATATACCCAAGCAGGGAGCTGCTTACCCTGCTAGTGGGGCTTTTGGTTTCAGCATAGGGGTGGTTGGGATTTCCTGGTTACTGTGCCATCTTTGTTTTTCAATAACTTTATTTTTATCAACATAATTATTAACAATTATTATAAACAATTGCAGTTTTATAAAAGGAAATTGTATTACAAATTCAAGATTTATAGTGTTATAGTATTTCAGTATATATAGTATTATAGTGTTATAGTAAGTATTATACTTAGTTTGTAAGTGGTTGTTGTTGAACTGCATTTAACAAAAGGAAAATTTAGAAAAAACTACAGAAGTGTTCGTAAACATATATATTAGCCAGTAGTATTATTGTTAATTTTATGCTTGGGGGGGGCGCCTAGACCACTTCCATCAGCATGTCCCGTGGGGTCCATATTTTTACAAATTTATCCATATTATTATGTACTATAGCTGTCAACTTTTCCATACTTTGTATTTCGAAAATAGATTGTAAAAGATTTGCTTCAGTGGGAGCTTTTTTTTTGTTTCCAATGTCTTGTGATAAGCCGTCTAGCTGCTACTTGGATATGGGTACATGATTTAATCGAGGTTCTGCTTAGTCCCCTAAATGGGTGGGTTGAGATGGAACATAGAGTGGATTAATTTAGATGCTTGTAACCAGATCTCTTTAATATGAGGACAGTCCCACATAATATGTATGAGTGTACCTTTGTCACCACACCCCCTCCAACATCTGTCTGTGGAGTCAGGCCACATTCTATCGAGCCTGCCAAGAGTATAGTACCACTCCAGCAGTATTTTATAGCCATTTTCCTCCATTAGTATGTAGTACAAATGGAGGATTTGGTAGCCGCTTCCCAAATATTATGCCAATCTTCCTTCGTGATCTCTTTATTTAGTATTGCTTCCCAATGGAGCATGTATTTGTGTAGTGTTTGGATGTCTAGTTGTGTAACTGTATATAGGAGACAGTATAGTTGGGAAATGAATCCTTTTTCTGTGGGGCCCTGTGCTACTATCTACTGTGCCATCTTGGGGACATCAGTAAAGTGCTTTTAAGGGGACATACCTCATAGCGTGCTGTTTGCCTTAAGACTGGCCATTTATACAGAGATATCACAATTAGTGTTAAAGCATGAAGGAAGAGAATCCTACCCTGGGTATCTTACAATATACAGTAGGTGGGCAAAATACATACCTAAAAATTCCCTATATTGTAAGTAATTTTATAGGAGGTATCCTCATTTATCTGGCATTTTATTGGTACTGGATGCCCCATATTATTTTACATTCTTCCACCAGGTGTCAGGATGTGTTCATTTTCATGCAGTTGCACTTCTTGCACCCCTGGATGAGACACCCTTGCCCCCTGGACACTTATGTGATGTTATGTTAATAGGGATACACACCAAGACAAATCTATTTTTTCTTTCAAACTTGTCGTAAACGGGAACTAAATTGATAACACAACATTGTCCCAATAGACAGAACACATTAACAATAAGCCAGAAAGATGAACCCACCAGTCTAAAAAAATCATTGTTCTCTTCAGAATATATACACATTAAATCCCCAGGAACTAGTGCTACAAGTATGAGTAATTAGTTAAATAACCCTTTAACCCTTTCCCTGCCACAGATCGTATATTCACGATCTGTGCAGAGAATGCTTTAACTGCCACAGATCGTGAATATACGATCTGTGCTTTCCCCTTTAAAAAAAAAAAATCTGCCTGCACTAGGGGCGATCAGGGGGCAGAATTCAACTCCCCCCCTAGCCCCCTCGATCCCCCATAAGTTTTGTTCAAAACTGATGTGGGGATCGGGAGATAACTTACCTTTCTTGAAGGAGCCAGGAGCAGCAGCCGGCAGCAGAAGGAAGAGCAGGTCCGTGCGATAAGGGAAACCCCAGTGAGATCACATGGTTTCCTGCTTCACTAGGGTCTTCCCTTAGGCTTCCCCTGGTCTCCCCCTGGTGGTCTAGTTGAGGTACTGCACTGTGATCTCCAGATCATGCTGCAGTCCCTAAGTATAGTAAAAGCTGTCAAGCTAACAGCTTTTACTATACATTTTGTGAATGGAACTCAAAGTTCCATTCACAAATAGGATTTTTTCTAAGTCTTTGCTACTTAGCGAAGACTTAGGAAAAAAATGGGGACAGAGATCAAAATTTGGTGATCACTTCTGATCACCAAATTATTGATCTTTGTCAATGAATGAAAAATCACTTCCTGGAAAATGATTTCCGGGAAGTGATTTTTCTGATCGGATTTCAAATTTATGCCCGCATTCCAAGTTTGTTATCATTCCCAAAGATGATTTGATGATCATCTTTGGGAATGATCAAAAAAAAAAAGGGGAAATGCACATAAAAAAATCTTAAAGTGATACACACACCTTTTTTTTTTTTTTACCTAAAACTATAAATTAGCAAAAAACTTTGTCTTCTCCAAGCTTCCCAATGTCACCGGTTATATCGGTAAAGTAAACGCAGATACTTATTTGTATGATTTCACGGGAAACTAAGCCTATTTTATAAGGAAATTTTGCAGAGGTACCAAAAAAAGGCCGGGCTAAATTTTTAGGATCAGTAAAGTGTGTAAAAACGTGTGTGACTCTCCATACTAACCGGTTTTCACTAAAATACCACTAAAAGGGGGAGAGTGTGTGTGTGGGGTGGGTTGTGGTGTTTTTTCTTGTAACTGCACTTCTACATGCGTCCCATTTGGGCTAGTTGGTGGCCTCGTCTCTGTTTGCATCCACGCATATGGCATACCGTTTGATTCAGGACATGTGGGAGATTGACATTTAGTGGGTTTTTTTGCTTGTCAAGTGGGTTTAGGTAGGATTTCAACCTTTGAATCATCTTATTTTATTTTTCACAAAACCTCCTAAAAACACGGAGTTCTTTGGATCACTGGGTCTGGAATTCTTCATGTATGTATGAAAGCATGGCCCCGTAACGTAGCTGAAGGTGTGTAGATTCCAAAAATAAATAGTTTGTGGGGGGAATTTCCAAGTTTCGGGGCTGTTTCCTTAGAAGTAGGGTAGGCTGTTCAAATTACAGAGCACTTTGATTTTTTCTTGTAATTGCATTTGTGCATGTGTCCCATTTGAGCTAGTTGGTGGCCACGTCTCTGTGTGCATCCACGCATATGGCATACCGTTTGATTCAGGACATGTGGGAGATTGATATTTAGTGGGGGGCTTTATTTGTGGGGGGGGCATTTCCAAGTTTTGGGGCTGTTTGAAATTACAGAGCACTTTGATTTTTTTCTTGTAATTGCACTTATGCATGCTTCCCATTTGAGTTAGTTGGTGGCCATGTCTCTTTGTGCACCCACACATAGAGCATACCGTTTGATGCAGGATATGTGGGAGATTGCTATTTAGTGGGTTTTTTTGCTTGTCAAGTGGGTTTAGGTAGGATTTCAACCTTTGAATCATCTTATTTTATTTTTCACAAAACCTCCTAAAAACACGGAGTTCTTTGGATCACTGGGTCTGGAATTCTTCATGTATGTATGAAAGCATGGTACCGTAACGTAGCTGAAGGTGCATAAATTCCAAAAATATATAGTTTGTGGGTGGTATTTCCAAGTTTAGGGCTGTTTCCTTTGAAAAAGGGTAGGCTGTTCAAAAAACAGAGCACTTTGATTTTTTCTTGTAATTGCATTTGTGCATGTGTCCCATTTGAGCTAGTTGGTGGCCACGTCTCTGTGTGCACCCACACATATAGCATACCGTTTGATGCAGGATATGTGGAAGAGTGATATTTAGTGGTTTTTTTTGCTTGTCAAGTGGGTTTAGGTAGGATTTCAACCCTTGAATCATCTTATTTTATTTTTCACAAAACCTCCTAAAAACACAGAGTTCTTTGGATCACTGGGTCTGGAATTCTTCATGTATGTATGAAAGCATGGCCCCGTAATGTAGCTGAAGGTGTGTAGATTCCAAAAATATATAGTTTGTGGGGGGAATTTCCAAGTTTCGGGGCGGGTTCCTTAGAATTAGGGTAGGCTGTTCAAATTACAGAGCACTTTGATTTTTTCTTGTAATTTCATTTGTGCATGTGTCCCATTTGAGGTAGTTGGTGGCCACGTCTCTGTGTACATCCACACATATGGCATACCGTTTGATTCAGAACATGTGGGAGATTGATATTTAGTGGGGGGTTTTATTTTCGGGGGGCATTTCCAATTTTTGGGGCTGTTTGAAATTACAGAGCACTTTGATTTTTTTCTTGTAATTACACTTGTGCATGCGTCCCATTTGAGCTAGTTGGTGGCCACGTCTCTGTGTGCACCCACACATATGGCATACCGTTTGATTCAGGGCATTTGGAAGATTGATAATTGACAAGTTTTTTTTACATGCCATTGAAATTTGCCATGATTTTTAAGCTTGAATTGTATTTTTATACATTTTTCCTGAAAATCTATTAAGAAAGCAAAATTGTACACGAAGCTGCGCCCACATCATTGGTGGTATGCATAAAAGAATCACACCATTGTGTAGCTGAAGGTGTGTAGAGTCCAAGAATTTATAGTTTTGGGGGGTATTTCTAATATAGAGGGGTGTTTAGTCTGACAAATCTGAAAAGTTGCTGTAATTGGGCCACTGTTCATTGGCTCACTTTGTGGCTAGTTGATTCCACGTCTGCGTGTGTAACCAAACATAGGGCATACCATTTGATTCAGGACATTTGGGAGATTGATATTTGGTAACTTTTTTTTACATTACTTGGGATTTTGGCATGCTTTCTTCCTTTTGAGAGTGTTTTTTTTCTAATTTTTTAGAAAATCTGCTAAAACTATGAACTTCTACGAAGAACTGCGCCCACACCATTGATGGTACGAATGAACAAACTACAGAATTACGTAGATAAAGGTGTGTAGATTCGAGAAATATATGGTTTGTGGGGGTTGTTTTGTGGGAAAAAACTGCAGACTGTTTAAATTCAGATTTGGCTGAAAATTTTTGCTGTTTCTGAGTCATTGTGCATTGTCTCACTTCATGGCCATTCGCTTCCACGTCCGCGTGTGTAACCACACATATGGCATACCGTTTGATTCAGGACATTTGGGAGATTGATATTTAGTAACTTTTTTTTACATTCCATGTTGTTTTGGCATGATTTCTACCTTTTGAAGTTGTTTTTTGTTCATTTTTTCAGTCAAATGCGAACTTCTATGAAGAACTGTACCCACACCATTGATGGTATGAATAAACAAACTACAGTGTTACATAGCTGAAGGTGTGTAGATTTCAGAAATATATAGTTTGTGGGGGTTATTGCTAAGCTATGGGGGTGTTCTGTGGAAAAAAATGCAGACTGTTCAAATTCAGAGTTGGCTAAATATTTTCGTTTATTGTGAGCCATTGTGCATTGTCTCACTTCGTGGCTATTCGCTTCCACGTCCGCATGTGTAACCACACATATGGCATACCGTTTGATTCAGGACATTTGGGAGATTGATATTTAGTAACTTTTTTTTACATTCCATGAGGTTTTGGCATGATTTCTACCTTTTGAAGTTGTTTTTTGTTCATTTTTTCAGACAAATGCAAACTTCTACGAAGAACTGCGCCCACACCATTGATGGTATGAATGAACAAACTACAGTGTTACATAGCTGAAGGTGTGTAAATTTCAGGAATATATAGTTTGTGGGGGTTATTTCTAAGTTACGGGGGTGTTTTGTGGAAAAAACTGCAGACTGTCCGCAATAATATGCTTGGCACAGAAATGGGCAATATGCTTGGCACACAGTAATAGGCAATAAAATACTTGGCACAGAAATGGGCAATATGCTTGGCACATAGAAATTGCCAATAACATGCTTGGCACAGAAATGGGCAATATGCTGGGCACACGGAAATTGCCAATAATATGTTTGGCACAGAAATGGGCAATATGCTTGGCACACACACAGTACACATAACTTACTGTTTACTTGTATTCTTGCTGAGGAAAGGTTCCAGACATCCAGGGAAGCTCTGGGGCAAGAGAGGGCGGAGCTCTGTGTTCTGATTACTCAGGCTCAGTAAAGTTTTTGTTTAAAAATAAAACTGAACTTCTGGTTATTGAAAAAACTTTATTCATACTGACACTGCCTGGCCAGTTCAAATCCAGAAGCTTAGGAGGGGCGTTGGGACACCGGGTAAGGTTGGGAGCTATGTAAGGGAGAGGAGCTACTGACACCAGCACACACACACACACCCCGGAAATGCAACAGCAAATTTTTCTTTCTTTTTTTTTTGCCTGATTTCACCTGGGAAGGCTAAACCTTATGCAAAATCTGCCTATGAGTGCGGCCCTGCTAATTAGATGTATACTAGACCAAATGTTATGGCAACTCAAGTTGGAAGTAGTGTAAAGGAAAAGGCCACACTTAATAAATCTACATGCTGCTGTGTCATCGCACTGTATGGCTACACCTTAACCAACGCAGCCTATATCATGCTTCTAAAAAAAATGCTAACAGCCTTTTGTTATGTAAATTAATATGTGTTTGGGTCTTAAAGGCGGGAACCAATGGATAAGTGTGTTTTTGTTTATGCAAAATGTCCCACAGGCAGCACTCCTGCTGCATCAATTTTATAGAACATGTATGCATCCACTCCAGCAGTACCCCTTTAATTGGTAGAGGATAATATAATGGCCCTGATCTTAGCACAGTTCTTTGCAATGCATTTCTTAGTATTGTACCTATTTAAAGGTGAATGTTGGACAGTAGAAAGTGGAAGAAAATATGTTTCAACTAGGGTAGCCACCTTTGCCTTTAAAACCCAAACACGGATAAATTCTACAAAACAAATGGCTTCTTATAATTTCTATGAAAAGCGAGAGCATAAACAAAAACACACTCTTCCTACCCTCCAACATTCCCTTTAATAAGGTACACTGGTGAGACATGCATTGCACAGAGGTGTGCTAAGTTCACGTTAACTTCACCATGTTATTTCTATAAATACAACATAAAAAAACACTTCTTCCTACCCTCCAACATTTCCCTTTAAGAAGGTAAATTTTTTTCCCCATAACTACTGCCTTTTAGTGATGGCCCAGATGGCCCGAACCCGAATCCGTGGCAGATTTACCTCATTCGCGAACAGCGGATATCGCGGATTTTCCGGTTTTCCGCCTTCCGAACTTTTCCGAACCGCGTTTTCGAAAATTTTTGAAATTACGAGGATTTCTCGTATTTTCGAAAATGCATGAAAATATGTATTTTCGAAAATTTTCCAAATTACGAGGATTTCATGGATTTTCGAAAATGCGTGAAACACGTATTTTCGAAGAATCCCGTATTTTCGAAGAATCCCGTATTTTCGAAGAATCCTCATATTTTCGAGGATTTTTTCATTTTAATGGGTTTTAATAAGTCCGCTCGCGGATTTTCGAATTTTCGTTTTTTTTCCAAAATTCATGGATCCTCGAGCAGACCGGATTTTGCGAAGTTCGGACATCTCTACTGCCTATGTGGGGAGGGGGGCATGCTGCAGCTGACAGGGAGAGCTAGAGACCTCCCCATATGCATATTTTGGACCTACAGTATGCTTGTGGAAGGACGAGTGGGTGCAAAACATGTAGCACGCATGTTTTTTTGCTGTTGTAAAGAGGGAGAATAATATTTTTGTGCCTTAAATCCATACCTCTCTTTATACAAGACAATACCATGCTGTCTCTAGCTGTTGCTGCCTGGCACTGCTTGCTACATTTAAGTTTATTATCCACTAAAACTCTAAGATCCTTTGCCAACAGAGATTCACTTAACACAGACCCATTTATAGTATAAGCAGCACAAGGATTTTTAGGCCCAAAATGTAACATTAAATCTCATCTGCCACTTAACAACCCAATGTGACAACCTATCTAGGTCTGCCTGCAAAAATTGCACATTCTCTGAAGTTTTTAATGGCCAACAAAGTTGTGTCATCCAATAACAATACCTACTTCCAAATCATTAATAAACAGGTTAAATAGAGGTGTCCCCAACACAGAACCCTGTGGCACCCCACTTAGAACTTTAGTCAGTATTGACAAAGCACCATAAAAATTACTTTCTGCATCTGATCCATCCACTTTTTTCAATCCATGTACAAATGCCACCAAAACCCAACAGACCTTAGCTTATACAACAATCAAATGCCTTAGCAGCCTTAGCAAAATCCAAGTATACCACATCTATTGCTATGCCAGGGCCCAAATTCCTACTGATCCCCATAAAAGCCAAGCAAGTTTGTTTGATAAGATCTGTTCCTAAATTCATGCTGATTACTACTTATAAGGTCAGTCCTCCTTGAAACATATTGTAGAATATGTTCCCATATCAAACATTCCAGTATCTTCCCCACCAGGAACTTTATTGATATTAACTTTATTTTGTTAATTCTGATCCATATACTCATTTAACCAAAATGCATTTGCATCCTTTATACCATTATTGCTACTGTACTACATGAAAATGAAGCCACATGGTGTGGACTTTTTTTTTTGCATTTATTTCCAAAGGGTTTAAATTTAAATGTGAATTGGTTTAAAATCATTTTAAAAACTGTCCACTTCTGTTCAGTATCTTGACCTGAGAATATATCATCCCAGTTTATACGTATGCTGAAAATCTATTTTTATCCTGGCAACATTGATTTCCTGAAATTAAGTCATTGTTAACCCAGTGCACTTTCCCTTTTGATAACATATGTAAAATGACAATAGAGATGTTCAAAACTGATGAGTTTCGTCCCGTTTTCGAATTTTCGAATTTACAGTTAAATTTCGAAGATTCGAAAACGGACCCATAGAAGTCTATGTGAGAAAAAAATTTGAAAGTGTCTATCAATTTGAAGGGTGAAATAGTAATAGTAGGTTACTGTAAATAACACAGGGACCTGGGGAATGGTCTGGGGAACCCGTAAATATAAGTAAAATTCATTTAAAATCTATCTTTCCTCACAATTGGGCTGTTTTCGAGCATTCGCGGGCTATTTTCGAGGGTTACCGAAATCGAACATTACTTTCGAGGGTTACCGATATCACAAATTCGAGGGTTACCGAAATCAGCTTGTACATTCGAGGGTTGGCGAAATCGGCACATACATTCGAGGGTTACCGAAATCATCTACTTTCGATTTCGATAATCATCTACTTTCGATTTCGATAATCATCTACTTTCGATTTCGATAATTATCGAATTTTCGATAAAAATCGAAAACTCGGAAAATTCAAATTTCGAAAAATCCGGGAGTTCCGAAAGTTTCGTTCGGGACTTCGAAACTGGGTTCTAATAGAACCCAAAGTACATCCCTAAATGACAATATTTCATGGCCACTATTCACTAAGTTTCCAGTTGCCTTCATATCTATAATATGCTATGTGTCATTAGATTTTTACCAGATCTAAGAGAACAACTTTTCTAGATCATGTAGCGAATAATTTGGAACTCTAAGCAGCGTCAGACAGTAAATGATAAAGCAAATACAATACAGGTACTTTCCTGTGTAAGGAACAGAATAGAGTTGAGGCAGGAAATCATAATTCTGCCAATGTATACAGTGTTTGTAAATCCTCATTTTAAGTAATCTGTGCCAATTTAGGTGTCAAACCACAGAATGAATATTTACAAATGAAAAGGGGTTCAGAGACAAGCAAATAAACTAGAGTGGAATAGAAATTTATGCTTTAGAGGAATGGAGAATTTATGCTTTTACGCTTGTAAAGCCTCTTTAAAGTAATCTGAGCCAATTTAGGCACCAGACGACAGAATGGATATTAATGATTAAAAAGGGGTACAAAGACAAGAAACTAAACTAGAGTGGAATAGAGAATTTATGCTATCAAGATAAATGATTAAAGTTGATTTTGTTTTCAAGAAAAGAGACAATTGAAATGGAATATAACTCTTCACAAATATGTTATAGGGCACTAAAGGCAATTAGTAGAGGATCTTTTCTTTAATCAGGTGAACAAAAGAAAAGAAGCTCAATGGCATACAGGAATGTTATTCAAAATAAGAATAGAAGACAGGGTTCATGAAATACATATACAGTATTCTGGATGAGAACAGCTTCGTAATACAAAACAACCCACAGGAAACACTGTATATCCAGTGGTGCCCTAAGGGTTAAAGCCAATAAACCCTTTTTCTATTTTTTTGACCCAGTAGTGGATGTGCTCTTTTTTGCAGCACATTTTTTGTTTGGGGGTACTCCCTTTGAGCCCCCCTTTCTTTGAGAGGGTTCATAAAATAATCTAAACTAATGAATATTTTATGTATTGCAAACAGAGCAAACAGCACGGAAAACA
Organism: Hymenochirus boettgeri; assembly: GCA_019447015.1. Taxonomy (NCBI): domain Eukaryota; kingdom Metazoa; phylum Chordata; class Amphibia; order Anura; family Pipidae; genus Hymenochirus; species Hymenochirus boettgeri. The sequence continues at coordinate 164,389,255 of CM033475.1, forward strand.
ATAAAAGGTTAGCTTATATATAATAATATATTCACTTGTGCAATTTGTCTTTTATGATGTCTTAAAAAAACATTACTCTTGTGTTGGCAGTAGAGATTGCCGAACTTAATGACATTTGGTTCGTTTTACGAATTTCAGTATAAGTAACCCATTACAGTCAATGTGGAGCTAACAGTTTGAAAAGTTTTGATTTATTACAGATAAAATATCTATGGTAACTTACTGTAAATGACTCTGGCACCTGTAAAATGGTCTGGGGAACATGTCACTAATTATCACCAAAACGCGGTCTTTCTTCAAGATCGGGCAATTGTTGGGTTTATGCACGCTACATTCAAGGGTTACGGCGAATTTGAGGGTTACCAAATTGATATATTTGAGGGTTATCGAAAACCGTACATTACATTCGAGGGTTACCGAATGATAAATCTGACGGTTATTGAAAACCAAACATTACATTAGAGGTTAACAAATTTGAGGTCTGCAGTTTATGGAGAATGCACACCCATATATAATAAACAAACTTTTATTGAACCATCAACACAGCAAACAACATTTCAGGGAGCTCCCCCCCTTCATCAGGTAATGCATACAAGATCCTCCTATACCTTTAAATACCCATAATGCTCAGTAATGCATCACCTGCATCAAATAATGGTGTATATATGGTGTATATATGTGATTGGATGCCTACTTGAGACAGCAGGATATATAAGGTTACAGATACGGTGAGTGTATCCATGTGGGTGCATATATGATTGAGTTAAGTTTTGTGGAAGGGGGAATCATCAGGTGGGTGGGGCAAGCTTCACCTACATTAAAACTCATTATGGAATATATAAATGTGTACAATAACAATGTCAACCAAAAATCAAGGAAAATGAGACCTACTAATCTTTTTCATTCATAAAAGGAGATGAATGGTGATAAGCATAGAGGATGGCTTCATATTAAATCTGTAAATACACTGTTATGTTGTTCTATCATTCAAGATAGGTACCTGAAAAATATTTCAGAAATTGATGGATTTGGAATGAAAACCATTGACTGGAAGTAAATATTAAAGGATATTTCTTGTTTGATGATTGAACAAAATAAAAATGAGAAGCTGTAAATTGTCTATATTAACCTACAGTAAAAGACATGGTATCAGGGTGCCAGACTGAATTATTTTATTTTGTATATGACTCAAAGTATTGCATGAGAGTCAATACGTGCAAGTAAAATTTTCTCATAAAATAATGCATTAAAAAAAGGGGAATAGATTCAAGAGAGAAAAATATTATTCTCCCTCTTTACAAGGCACTGGTAAGGCAGATTTGCAGATTTTCGAAGAAATTCACGGAATTACCCATTAAAGTCAATGGGAGAAAAAAATCCATACAGATCCACCTAAATATAAGGTAAAATAACAATGGTACTTACTGTACATGGCTCTGGGATCTGGGAAATTGTCTGGGGAACACGTACATATATCCAGAAAAAATAACTTTCCTCACAATAGCACTGTTGTTCGAGCTTCCGTATTCTATTTCCTAGCCAGGTTAATTTTCGAAAAATTTGATTTTCAAGGAATTTTCGAAAATTTGGTATTAAAAATGATACAGTAACTTACTGTAAATGGCTCTGGGACCTCGGAAATGGTCTGGGGAACAGACCAATCTGATTGTAACCAATTCTGATTGAGTTAGTATACCAATCAGATTCTTTCTGAAATAATTTTAATGTATCCAATCAGAATTGCTTATAAATAAAGGTGAAGTTTTAATACCCTCCAGCTTAAAACACGTTGTTTGCAGTGTATATATTTTCAAGGACTGCGGCACCATACTGAAAGGCCGCTGAGGTGAAGCACCGCTAATGGAGGGGGTAGGTGAACGCTCTATTTTCTGTATAGGTTATAGAGCTCTAAAGTCGATGAACATCAATTTGAACGTTCAATAATTCAAAAATGCAATAATCATTACAAGTTTTAAAAGATTGGAAGTTCAAAAACAGGTATAGTTCGGGTCCATTCGAACTGTTAAAGCTTGGGTTCAAATTCGGGTCTGGTCCAACTCTATTCATGAACTTCCTACTGTGCTTGTTCAGAAATCCCCCTCCCCCACGCGCCTTAAAAATCGTGCACTCGCCACTAGTTTTTGAATCATTCAAATGGGCACCAGGCACGTACAGCTCCAGAAATGCACTATAATGGAGGGGCTACATAGCACTGGCTGGCACATTGTTTTGGAATCCATACTACTGTCTTGGCCCTCTAGAATTGGTTTGTTAATTAACGAATGTTCAGCATAAATGTACGGACGTGGTCTTACATTATCGATAATGAGCAGTATTGCTAAATTGCAATACCGCATGTTTTTAAATAGGGCTCTTAGACCTCTAAAAGGCCTAACACTAAATTTGTCCAAAAAACTTATAGGGGGGGGAGGGGGTTAGTCCTTAAAAGAACTTTTGGGTCCCAAATTGTGTGAATACAAGAGTGGTTAACAACAAGTGCTAGTCCACCACACTAAAATCACACCCCCCCCCCCCCCCCCCAAATAGTTTAAAAAGCAGAAAAAAAAGAAACTCTCCAGCTCCTACACTGTCAGGTCTCCACGAAACTAATTTTAACACACTGACAAAATGGCACCAATCTAGCTGCCTTTTATACCCAGGGGGTTGACACAGAAAAATATATTTGCCATTGGTGAATTTGATACATGAAAATCTTTAAAAAATTGGGTTCGGAAAATCCGGAAATTCTGGAAAATTCCACAAATTCGCAAATCTCTGAGATCCACCGTGGAACTGGATTCAGATCCACGATCCGGTCCATCTCCATTTGGTATGCCAATCAGATTATTTCTGGAAGAAGAAGGCTTTTATGTTGTTGCCTGTACAACTCACAGCCCATGTAGTGTTCAAAGAGCCTTGTGAACATGTGCACTTATTGGCCACATCACACCCCTTGATCCCAATATTCAATTTCTTCATGCACAGATTTTCTCAAATGTCTGCACACCAATATGAAAGTCCCCAGAAAGACTTTGAAAGCTATGATTATCCTGCAGCTTATTTTCTGGCCAGTGTGAATTGTAGACACTACTACAAACAAAAATTCCAGATTTTCAGCTGATTTTATTACCTTTTTTTGCTTCCATTCTCTCCTAGTAAAATACAAAGTAGGCGATGCAATAATGGCCTCTTACCAGCCAAATATGTGTACATTATATATATTATAAGGTTGCGTGGGATTTACATTAACTCTGTGGTGGCTGCACTGTTTTAGAAATAGCACAGCCTATGTAATATAGGCTAAGTTAAGTTTCCAGCTACTGTGTAGCACAAAATCCCCCTGCGATGCAGTAAATCTCGCAAAGATATTACTAGATATTACGAGATCTCGGGCAGGTAAGTTATGCAAGTTTGTGTTATTGCATCACCCAGAAAGTTTCTAAATGTACCTGTTAACTGTGTGTTATCTCTGGTGGGTAAGAGGACTAATGCTATACTTTTAGAAACTCACAACCCATGAAGTTATAGGTTTTGTTCTGCCATAATGCTTGATAGAAAAGATTACTTTTGTTTTGTTTTTTATAAAATATAAAGTAATGTGTGGGGAAACAGTGATTCAAAAACAATTGTACACTGTTAAATCTTTGTCTGTCAGCTTCTAGGGGGCAAGGCTGCAGCTTCCTTGCTTTAATATGCTGTGTACTGCATACACTTAGACTTCCACAAAATGAGGTGGATAATGGGAGTTGACCCCTGGTATATCAACAAACAGCCACAGCAAATGGAGAGGTGAGACACACTTTGCTGTATCTTTGTGAATGTGCTCTGTCTATTGGGACCATGCTTTAGTTCCTCTTTAAGTGCTTTTTGTCTGGACATATTTACAGTTTACCCTAGCATTGCCATGGTGACAACAAAGGGGTGTTTTTGTATCTCTGTGTTTCAGAAAGGCAGATTGGAAAGGAAGGAACAAAAAAAAGATAAAGGATGTTTAGATGGCCACCTGACATAAAAATGTAAAGAGCGAGATTTATCCCTACAGATAAGGAAAACCACATTAAAAATCATCTCTTTAATTCATTAGGTTACTAGCATTTCTAGAGTGGATCACAGACACAGCTAAATAGTTGTACATGCTCATTAAAGTCTTTATCCCCCCACCACCTTCCAGAGATGTCAACTAACTAATGGGTGATTGATTTTTAATCAAGACTGAGCAGTCAAAAAATCCCATCATAACTTGCTGCAGAAATCTTGACAAACCCATAACCACCAATTACAGATGATTCTTCCACAATGCAGTTTGGAATTATAGAAAACATTCGGTCTCCTTTACATTTTAGCATTAGCTTTACATTATAAACAAAACCAAAGTAATAACCTTCGATTTTAATATAAATTAATGTAAAATGTATTACTAAAAAAGGTGCATGCTACATATGTCATTTACCCATAGCAGCTAAAGACTGCGATCTACATCTTGCAAAGATTCCAAATCTGTGTGATTTCTCCATTTTATTCTGCAATGCATAATTTCAAGGCTCAGTTTTTAGTTTTCATTTTTTTGTAAGTAATAAGCAAAATAAATATTTATATCTATGCTACATTTATTTTTCATTTAGTAAACATTTAACGTAGGAGTTTGGAATATTAATCTGGTTAAAATATTTCTACTCTGTGTTCCTGGGATAAGAAAATCTGTCTCCGACAACAGTGATCATTCTTAACGCTGAGAAATGTCAATAGCAATGAAAAATCTCAACCATTTATTGGTGAAATTGCACAGACAATATCCATTTTTTAGTGGCTGCACAGAACATAGTCTGTGGGTAATCTTTTATGATAGACGTCATTTCATATTTTTATACATTTTGTAGAATTTTTTAATAATACAGAAACATTTCACTTTCCTAGCCAGATGATCTATATTGTTTACTACCTTCATAAGAGAAAACAGCACAAGTTAAATAATATAATAACCCATGCCCATATGGCTTTTGCCTCATAGTTTAGTTTTTAAAATTCACTAAAACTATTTCTCATACTTATGATTGAAAAAAACACACCAATTTTTCCTCTCCATAGACCCCTGTATATATAATAGTACTGTTTGCTTAATATTTCATCAAACAAAAACTTAAAATCAGTCATTATGCTGTCATACAAAAGATACAGCATGTAGTACTTCCCAATCGAAGAATAAACTTGATTTCAAATCGAACATGGAATTGCATTTAGACATTCAGAACATTCCTGATTTTTAGTAAACAATAACAATAGAGGAGAGATGTACATAAGATCTTGCAGCAACTGCAGCTGCATATGAAGAAAAGGATTTAAAGGATAACTTAAGTCACTGAATTATATTTTCCCAATAGACAGAGCATATTCGAAAGATAAATCTCACCACTCACTTCTGGACGGTTTATTAAATTAACTGGGGGTACTAGGGTAAGTACACTGCAGCCAGTCATGCCCCCTCATACACAGAACAGAGATTTCAGTGTAGCGGTTTTGCCACCATATTTCAACACATTTGTGCCTGACAATATCACATTCCTTTGTCTTTTATAAAAAAAGAAAAGTATTTTTTTGCAGTTTATTTTTTTGCAAGCATGAACCTAAGAAAAGGAATATTACAATTTTAGTAAAAAATAAAAGAATGTTTGGTGATTTGAATCTGAAATCTCATTTTTTTCTAAAAACAGAGCATTAGACCACTAACCCACCAGAGCTAATATATAAATGGTCTGCACATTTATACACTTTATTTATAAAATTAGATCACTATAAAGTATTGTTTCAGGTAGGCTGTTGTAGGCATGATGGGTGGAAAATAAACTGCAGGGTAATAGCTATGTATTGGTGTAGAGACTTCTGTTTATAAAATACGTGGCTAGAGACAGTGAATAGTGGGGTCAAGGGGTGGAGCCAAATGGTGCACATGTTCACAAAGCTGTTTGAAGACTACATGAACAGAGACATGTACTGGAAACAACATGAAAGCCTTTTTAGTTGCAGAATTCAATTCTTACATTTACATAAATGCAACTTACTGAAATTGTATATAACAATGCATGGGTGTTCCGGAGAAGAAAACCTTCACATCGAAGGTAAACAAAATTAAGTTGAGTTTGGTGATACAGACACTGGAGCAACTGGTAAACCAAATTGCATGGGTTTGGGAATATGCTGAAATATAACATTTTGTTTGATATTTTTATCACAGTTAATTTCTAAATATTTTGTGTGGGTGGATATTTGGGAAAAAATTATCCTAACATGGAAACATTTGCACAGAAAATTTTGCAGCATGTTTAATGGATGAAACTCTTACCCATTTCCATATGTATCTGGTATATACCTGCTTCAGTTCCCTGTTTTGACGTCCTGATGTACCAGATATCTAGCCCTGTAATGAATAATCTAAAGCCGGTAGCAGGAATCGGAGGGAAAATTCTAAGTTCACCCCTACTCCCCTCAATCTCTCATCAAAAACCGATGAGGGGGTCAAAGAAAATGGACCCTTCAAAAGCCAGATTTAAGGGGAGCCAGTTTTCCGGCTTTAACTGCAGAAAAGGAGTCCCTGTGACAGAGTACATTGGTCTAGCGGAGATATTGAATTGTGATTTCAGTACTTGCTAAAGTAAGCAACTAGGTGGTTACTATAGTATTTGTGAATGAATCTTTGCTAGTGACCAAAGTTAAAGGAACAAAATACTAGGTGATCACTATTTTGCAATATAGAAAAAAATCACTTCCTGAAAAATGCTTTCTGGGAAGTGATGTTTCAATTTGGATTTGAACTTACAAAATAGGCATTATGCCATTCCCAAAGATGGTAAAAATAGCACTTAAAAGAGGGTCTCATGGCATTTCATTACCGAATTTGGCTCTCTAAAAATGTTTAGCGAATAGGACACAGTTTTTTAGTGATTCAAAAATGTCTGAGCACTCTTTTGTGCCAGAGAATCACTTAAAACTACACATATGGGCTTTCAACTACTCACATTATGTGTGCCAATAATTATTTGCCTATACAACATGGAATACTGCTGACTGTTTTTAGACTGTAAATAAGACTTTTCTGTTATCTGTAGGTTTGATTTTGCTTAAAATGGTTGTCCTGCCCAAAGCTTTTTGCATCTAGTAATCGATGGATTGTAGTGGTAAATAGCTTAAAGTTTAGATGTTCATAAACTAGATTTTTTGCCATTTCAGAGGTAAAGGTGTTTCTAGCCTCAGTTGTATCCTGAGAGTATACAGTGGCTCATTGTGAGTTTGCTTGCGTTTCTGTGTGCATTGACATGGGTGGGTTGTACATGCGCACACAACTCTGCAGGCCTGCGCACACAGGCTTAAGTGCTACGCGCACAAAAATCTGGAAATTTAAATGCTTTGGGTGTGCAGCACACAAAATTTCATTTTGTATGAGCACAGCAAATATATTGTTCAAAATACAGAGCTGGTTAATATTTTTTTCTGAAATTGCACTGATGCATTGGTCCTATTTGGGGTTAGTTGGTGGATTTATCTCTGTGAACACCCACACATGTCCCAAAATGTACTTGATAGCTATGTGTATGTGTACACCCATACATGTGACATACCTTTTGATTCAGGACATTTGATATATTGATATTTAGTTGGTGTTTTTCAGGGACCCCACTCTAATGAGTCAGAGTGAGACTTTTGACTTAGATAACCCTGGAGAAAAGGAAATTCATCAGGGAAACTATGAAAGGGAGGTTGCCCATTTAATGGAGTACACAGGAACAACATTCAAGTGACCCCTTGCTCTCTCCAGCCCTCATCGGTTTAATCCGAAGCCAATGTGGGGATCACTAAAAATTAACCCTGTAATGCCGGATCGTATAGGAGCCATTTCCCTGGCTTTCTGCAGACACGCAGAGGTAAGAGAGTCCCTGGGAAATCACAGGAATTCCTCTGATGCAATAGACCACACTGAGTCTCCTCCCAAAGCAGCCCTGGTGGTCTAATGGTGGAAGTGAACTGGCACTTATCACTGATCATAAGTTTAATTCCTGTTATGGTATGCTTGGCTTGGTCTAGTAATTGTGAATGAATCAAAGTTATTCATTCACAAATACAGAAGCTTTTTTTACCCTGGTAGTCTAGTGAAGTTGAGGTACTGAACTGTTTGATTAATAGACACAGATCAATAGTAGGTGTTCAGTACTGGTCTGAGAAAATGGAGAAAAAATAATTTCCTGGAAAACGCTTTCCAGCAAGTGATTTTTCAATCAGATTTCCACTTGGAAAATGGGCATTTATGCCATATTCCAAGTTTATCATTCACCAAGATGTTTGTTATTATTCCAAAAGCATGGCCATTTTATGTAGCTGAAGGCATGTAGATTAAAAAATATATATGGTATGTGAGGAGTATTTCTAAGATTTGTAGTTAGTGTAGTTTGAAAAACTGGAAGATGTCTGAAATACAGAACTCACTGGGTTTTTCTTGTAATTGCAGTTATGCATTGGTTCGATATTAAGTAAGTTAGTGGCCACATCTCTGTGTCCACTTATGCATTTGAGTGCAATTGCTTGGTTCTTAAAGGGACACTGAGACTATTCTACTATTTTACAGGAATTTATATTGGAATCTATTGAAGATTTGTAAATGTGTTAAAGCAAAATAACCTTAATTTGGTCTTTACCTGTTTGGAGAGTATCCAATTTTTAGACTTGTAACTGAGAGGCAATGGGTAAATGGGATGAATAGAAACAGGGATAAACAGGATGAAGGAATACTTTAATTTTAGTGACTTACTGGCATCCAAAACGCACAATCAGGGGTATAACACAGGGCCAGTTTGCAAGGATGGAAAGAAATTGTTCTACAGATGGGGCGTTGGGGAAATCAGCAAAAGACCTAAGAATATGTTTCCACCAAAGAGGGGATAAATTATTGATAGGTATTATAGAAGAGTGAAAATGAAATTGAGAAATGAATACTTCTGAAGAGATTAAAGCCAAGAAAGGACAAACAAGGGCACTGAATAGGTTTATTTTGCAACAGTGTACAGTGAAGAAATTAACAGAATAAAATATAATTTGAATAGCCATATGTATCTCCTGAAATGAGATGAAACCTTGCAACACATTTGTCAAAAATGGTCAGAATAATAGGAAGGCCTGTGTTGTTTGGACAGAAATAAAATGGGATTAGGATATTTATAAATTGTAACATCAAACAAACAAACAAACATTTAACTCCTCATTTGTAGGGATGTCCGGTTCGCGGATCCGAACCCGGATCCGCCGCGGATTAATCCCGTTCGCGAACGGCAGATTTTTCTGGATTTTCCGCCTTCCAAACTTCCGATTCGCGTATTTTTAGTATTTTCGAAAATTTTCGAAATTACGAGTTTTCACGTATTTTCGAAAATTTTTGAAAATACGGGAAAACATGTATTTTCGAAAATTTTTGAAAATACAAGGATTTCTCTTAATTCCTTACATACGTATTTTCGAAAATATTCGAAATTACGAGGATTACTTGTATTATTTACTTGTATAATTTGCGGATCCACAAGCGGACCGGATTTTGTGAAGTTCGGACATCTCTACTCATTTGTAGCAAACAATGGGTTGTTCAATAAAAGTTCTTATCGCTAAAAATGGTGCTAATTTTGCCCCGACCAATCAGATGTTAGCTTTTAAACGTTAAATAAGATCTGATTGGTTGGGGCAAAATTAGCACCATTTTTAACAATAAGAACTTTTATTGAATCTCCCAGAATATATGGTATGAACAACCACTTTAAAGGAACATATAAGGAAACATCTAAATAATATTTTGAAAAAGCATGTAAGGGCCTTCGTGGGAAGACATATTTTTAGAATGCACAAATTGGGACATTAGCTTGTGTGAAATCCAAGGAATTGAACATATCTGTTGTATTCAATTAGATCAACTGGATTCAAAGTTTAGTTCCTGAAAATGTTTCGCTAGTCATCCGACTGGCTTTCTCAATTCAGAATGACTTGTACAAAAATCTGTGGCAATTATGTACCCTGGAAAATCCCAATTAGCATATCACAGCCAGGTGTTAAGGGTGTGATTGGATAGTGGCTAAGAGGTGTTATAGGAACGCCCAAGGTGTAAGGTGTAAAAACAGCATTGTACATGGCAGACAGTTGGTGTCAAACCCCCCCACCTCTATTTAGGCTTGGTTTCTTTATTTTCACATAAATGGCCTCCTTGACACCTCTCTTGAACCAGTTACGTTCCTTTGCCAATATGTTAACATTACAATCTTCAAAGGTATGTCCTTTATCCTTAAGATGCAGGTACACGGCTGAGTCCTGACCCGAGGAATTGGCTCTTCTGTGCTAGCCCATATGTTGATGCAGTTGCTGTTTGGTCTCCCCACATACAAATCAGAGCACTCTTCAGTGCACTGCACTGCGTATATGATGTTGCTTTTCTTGTGTTTCGGTATTGGGTCTTTCGGATGTACCAATTGCTGCCTCAGTGTGTTGTTTGGTTTAAAGCAGACAGGGATACAGTGTTTTTTGAAAATGAATGTGAAAATAAATAAAAAAACCAACAACATTCCTTGTTTGCAGAAACTCATCCAGCTTTTTTTGAAACTGACCAATGAACCTGCCATAGCAACGTCCACTGGAAGACAGTTCCATAGCTTTACCGTTCTCACAGTGAAAAACCCTTTCCAAACTTGAAGCCTAAACCTTTTTTCTTCAAGTCTTAAGGGATGTCCGTTTGTCCTCTGACATGCTCTATTGGTGAAAAATGCCCCAGATAGTTTATTGTATGGCCCGTTAATGTATTTATACACAGTAATCATATCCCCACGCAAGCACCTTTTCTCCAGCGTACAAAATTGTAACTTTTCCAGTCTCTTTTCATATTAAAGCCCCCCCAATCCCCTTATTAATATAGTTGCCCTTCTCTGAACCCTTTCCATTTCAAAGATGTACTGCATATTCCAGATGAGGCCTTACCAATGCTTTGTAAAGAGGGAGAAAAACATTTTCCTCCCTTGAATCCATACCTCTCTTTATACAAGACAATACCATGCTGGATCTGGCTGTTGCCGACTGGCACTGCTTGCTACCTATAAGTTTGTTATCCACCAAAACTCCAAGATCCCTTTGCAACAGGGATTCACTTAACACAGAGCCAAAGTTTTGTGTCATCAGCAAACACAGAACCCTTGCTGACAATACCCACTTTCAAATCATTAATAAATAGATTAAATAGAAGCGGCCCCAACACAGAACCCTGTGGCACCCTACTTAGCACTTTAGTCCATAATGATGAAGCCCCATTTACATCTACTCTCTCTGCATCCTATTCATTAACCAATTTTCTATCCATGTACAAATGTGACTCCCCAGAACAACAGACCTTAGCTTATACATTAGTCGCCTATAGGGGACCGTATCAAAAGCCTTTGCAAAATCCAAGTAAACTACATCTACTGCTATGCCAGAGTCTAAATTTCTACTTACTTCCTCATAAAAGCCAAGCAAGTTAGTTAGACAAGATCTATTCCTCCTAAATCCATGCTATTTACTACTTATAATGTCAGTCCTTGAAACATACTCTACAACATGTTCCCTTATTAAACTTTCCAGGATCTTCCCCACCACTGAAGTTAAACTTACAGGCCTGTAATTACCCTTTTTGAATATTGGAATAACATCAGCCTTTTTCCAATCCAGAGGCACACCACCGGACATGAGGGAATCTGCAAAAATAAGAAACAATGACCTAGATAAAACTGAACTTAGCTCCCTAAGTACCCGAGGATGTATTTTATCCAGTACAGGAGATTTATTAATATTAACCTTATTTAGTTCTTTCTGTACCATATCCTCAGTTAACCAAAGTGCACTTAAATCTTTTATACTATTATTGCTACTATGATATCTGTACTTGGATCTTCTATAGTGTATACAGAGGGGAAAAAAGTATTCAAGACATTTGCTTTATTGCCATCCTCCGTAACTAACTTACCCCCATTAATTAATGGTGCCACATTCTCAGTCTTCATCTTCTTACTATTAATTTACTTAAAAAATATTTTAGGCTTAGTGATGCTTTGTTCAGCTTTCCTAACTTCATTATTAATTTTAGCTAGTTTGATTGCTTTCTTACACTCCTTGTTACAGTTTTTATAATCCCTAAAGGCCCTTTCCATTCCTTCGGCTTTAAAGGTTTTAAATGCCTTTTTCTTCCTTTCCATTTGCCTCTTTACATCAGAATTAAGCCACATGGGCGCAGATTTATTTTTTTTTACATTTATTTAAGGGTATAAATTTAGATGTGAAGTGACTTAAAATTCCCTTGAACACAGTCCACTTCTGTTCAGTACCTTTACCTGATAATACATTATCCCAGTTGACATTCTGAAGAGCTGCTTTTAATCTGGGAAAATTTGCCTTCCCGAAATTAAAAGTCTTTGTTAACCCAGCGCACTTTTCCTTTCGATAACAAAGTCCAAATGCCACTATTTCATGGTCACTATTCCCTAAGCCTCTAGTTACCTTTATATCTATAATGCGCTCCACGATGTTAGATATTACCAGATCCAACAGAGATCCTTTTCTAGTAGGAGCCTCAACCACCTGTGAGAGAAAATTATCCTGCAGTAAATTCAGGAACTCATCACCTTTTTCTGTGATGGCAGTTCCACTACACCAATCAATGTCAGAGTAATTAAAGTCCCCCATAATGAGCACACTTCCCAAACTTGCATCCCGTGCCAACTGCATATGAAGTTGACTCACCTCCTCTCTGCTAGCATTTGGCAGCTTATAGTAGACACCAACAATGACATTACTCCCTTGCCTGTTGCCTAATTCCACCCATATTGCCTCCACTTTAACATTCATATTGCCAGTTATCTCTTCTTATAAAATTTGGCTTCAATTCTTTTTTAACATAAACACATACTCCTCCCCCTTTCCTTTTTTCTCTGTCCTGCCTAAACAAGGCACATCCTTCTAAATTTACAGCCCAGTCGTGAGAACTGTTCAACCACGTTTCTGCTATACCTATTACATCATACTTTTCATTCAATGCCATAATTTCCAATTCACCCATTTTGTCAGCCAGGCTTCTCAAATTTGCAAACATACATTTTAGATTATAATCCTGTAATTTATTCATACACTTTAATAAACATGCCTCCCTATCTCCTATTCTAGCCCCACCCCCTTTTCTGCCCACCACTTTCCTATCTTCACCCTGCTTTCCTCCTGGGCTATCTATTCCAGTGACACTGCTAATACACTCCCCCCCCCAAACCTAGTTTAAAATCTCCTCCAACCCTCTAGCCATCTTCTCCCCTAAAACAGCTGCACCACCATCAGTGAGGTGCAACCCATCCCTACTTAAGAACCTGTAGCCGACAGCAAAGTCTGCCCAGTTCTTAATAAACCCATACCCTTCTTCCATACACCACTCTCTTAGCCACGCATTAATACTCCTAAGCTCCGCTGTCACCCTGGCTTAGCATGTGGCTGCGGTAGTATTTCTGAAAACACTACCCTGGAGGTCCTTGCTTTTAACTTGGCCCCTAGCTCTCAGAAATCATGTTTAAGGACCTCAGCTCCTCCTCTAACTTTGTCATTGGCACCAATGTGAACTAAGATCGCCGGGTCACACCCGGCCCCACCCAATAATCTTTCTACACGATCCACCACATGCTGAACCCTAGCACCAGGCAGGCAACACACAGTTCGGCATGTAGGGTCTTGGCGGCAGATTACCCTATCTACCTTCCTTATAATGGAGTCCCCTACCACTACCACCTGCCTTGCCTTCCTGATCCTTCATGCCTCCTCCCTTGTATCAGAGATTGCAGCCCCCTGGGTGCTCAAGGGACTAGTCCCCTCCACACAGGCTAATTCCGAGGTGTCCTCCTCCACTTCATTACCTAAGGCGGCAAATCTGTTAGCATGGGTAATCTGGGAAGAAGCCACCCTACCCTTCTGTCTCCAACTTCCCCTAGTAACTCTAGTAGTAAAACTACTTCCCCCCTCAATCTTCCCTGTCCCACTTCCATTCACCTCTATACTGGCCTCAGCCAGTGCCTGCTGACCCCCCACTTCTGCCAATCCCTGCAATGCTGCAAGCTGCTCCTTTAGACTCTCCACCTCAGCTTCCAAACGGGTAACCCACTAACACCTGACACAGACATAGGTTCCCTGAAACGTCTGCTCCAAGTTCCTATACATGTGGCAGGATGCACATTGCATGGTACCGACAAAACTGTCAATGTCCTTCTTTTTCTATGTCCTTGAGATCAAGGTCCTTTAGAGCAAGGGACTTTATACACGTTCCACTCTAGTTTGTTTCACTCACAGGAAACTTCCTTTTGTTAGGTCCAAACCACAGGTCCAACCAATGTGAATCCTATTTAACTGATAGGCCCTAGCCCCCACACCAATTAGTGGGAAAAAACAAAACACTTATTAAAACCTTTCACAACCTGTTTGTGATTACAACAGGTGCAATACTAGAATATAGAAGCCCAGCGCACCCCTTTAACTGGAAGAAAGAATGATTAATCTGCTTACTGCACACACAGTCCTTAACACAGCACAAACAATCCTTATTTTCAAACTTTCACACACACCATACAACCATCAAATGATTAAATGTCCTTCTTTTTCTATGTCCTTGAGATCAAGGGCTTTAAGAGCAAGGAATTTTATACACGTTACACTCTAGTTCGTTTTACTCACAGCAAACTTCCTTTTGTTAGGTCCAAACCACATGTGCACCTGGATGAATGAGAACCTTCACAATCAAGGAAATGAACAGATTAAAAGTCCTTTTAAGGAGGCATATTGAATATTGACTTTAGACACTAGGACCCATAATTGGTTAAACTCAAGGGAAGTATTTAAAGGGCAACCACTGTTAAATCTATGATTGACTTGTATTGTAGTTCTAACTGCATGTTTACTGCTATCTCACCATGATGTTTTTGAAGGTGTGGAATCAATAAAAGCATGGTTTTAAACTAAAGCAATTGAACTGGAATAGTTTTACTGACTAGAGAAATGCCACTATCATTTACATTATATTCAAGTATACCAGAGGAGGAACTAAGACCACAGGCACCCAGGAAGAAATTATATTGTAGGATGAGGGATAACCAATGAGAGGAGGGAAAGGGGACCAGATCCACTATTGATTCTGTAAGCTTAAAGGCATAAACAGAGACTATACATTGTGTAATATGAAAATGTAAATTAGGGTTTTTTTGCCAAGATTTCCAAAAATAATTGTCAGATGGAACCGCTACCTTTTAACAAAGATGATTAAAGTTAAGGGTTTGTGAATGAAAAACAAATTTAACCATCATCTGGATAAATAGTATTTCCATAAACTTATTCCCACCTGGTGAAAATACTGTCAGATTTAATATGGCAGCAAAAATGGAGAGGGGGTAGTTCAATAACATCCTATTACAAAGATTTTTAAGCTTTAACAGATTACAACTAAACATATATGCTGTATACTAAAACTAACTGATAATAGTTTTACTATGGGGTTATTCCCAGAGTACCGCAATTTAATATTGCAATGGTGCCTCTCATTAAATAATGTTTTTTGTCTTAAGGGCTGTTTGACTTTAAAGGTGACTTTAAAATAGCTCCCAGATGGACCTAGAATTCAGATCAACTGATTGGCACGCTGTCTTGACCTGCCTCCTATCTTTCTTACAGGTGCACATGCGCAGCAGGTCAGGACAGAGCACCATCTGCTGTTAAAAAGCTGTTAGTTAAGTAGTGGCAAGTAAGTTTAGTTTGGTGTCCCTTTGCAAATGCAAACTGTCTGGCTAACCTTAGTAATATTGGGTTAGTGTGGGTTTAACACAGATTTTTACTGGTCCTTTTTGGAGACTGCACAGCGCACATAATGCAATAAACTAGACGTTATGTTTAGAACGTCATTAAACCAGAGCCGCTCTTTTCCGGGGGTTAACCCTTCCATTGTGCCAGCTGCACAGGTATTGCAAAAGACACCTGGGAAGCCAGTGCAACAAAATCAAAATGGATTTTATGATAGTTTTAGGGCAAATACTAAAAGTTGTGCTATGAGTAAATCCCAAATACGGAAAGGGAGAATTACCAAGAGTGATTGCGGCTTTGAGTAAATTTCCCTGAATGTCTATTATATCAGGGCATAAATCTCCCCACAATTATCATTGTTACCTGCTTCCTGTAATGCAGTAACTGTGATTAAACGGTGACTAATTGATTAATCCTTTACTGTGTGTGTTTTCTAAGGTCAGGAGCGCCCTCTGTTGTGTCCCACATTCATATGTTATGATGTTAATCAGCTAAGTTTGACTGTAGCTATTTTGTTCCTCTCTCTTCCCTGTAGTTAAGTTCCTCCCAGGTAGCCACCCCTCCCATAGTCTGTATCTCTGCAGACAAGTATCTATCTCTTTGTACCTGGTAAAGCTACTTTGTTTTGACCTATCTATCTCTCTGTACCTGGTAAAACTACTTTGTTTTGACCTATCTATCTCTCTGTACCTGGTAAAGCTACTTGGTTTTGACCTATGGAAATTGTCACTATAAGATCTACACTGCAAGATTAAACCTCTTGAATATCTTTATCTGTGTCTTCCACCTATCTATGGATACTGCCCTTATGTAAGTTATTGCCATTCCACTGGGACTTGGGACAGTCTAGGGACCAGTAATTACATAGCCTCAGCAGCTGAAATAGAATACCCTCAATTGGATATGCCATTGTCCGGTAAATGCTTTATAATTTCTTCAAAGCATTTAGCGAGTTTTAATGATGGAAAAGTGATATTGCTGCTTTTAGTTAGAGTTACAGGGAGATTCAATATTGTTCAAATCCACCTTAAATCCACGTTAACCCAAAGTTATATTGGGTTAACATGTGTTTTAAACTGATTTTAGGGCACAACACCATTTCCAAATATTTTTGGAAATAGCGCTGTGCAACTGAAACAAAACCACCCATTGGTTAAGTTTAGTGCTAGCTCGTAGCGCGAAACTTAACAGGGTCTTATATTCTGAGGCTTTGAACCTTACAATATAAGTCCTGCTGGCGGAGCGATTTCTGAGCTCTGGACGATTTTCTTTTACAGAGGTTATTCTGTTAAAGGGGTTTGTCTGTTTTTAAGGGGTGTGTAAAAAAATAAAAGTGTTTATTAACTCTAGTTTGCAGAGTAAATGTGCTAACCTAGCACTATTTGAGGGCGATGCAATATTTTCTTCTGACACACCTCACCTGTCTGAGTTAATATAGTAGTATAGTATTTGAGGTTGAATAAAGACATACGTCCATCCAGTCCAACCCATCTAGCAATATCCTCATTTCCTGCCTAACTGTTGATCTAGAGGAAGGCAAAAACCCCCCACCAAATGTATGAAGGGGGAAAAAATTCCTTCCTGACTCCAAGTGGCAATCGGAAATTTCCCTGGATCAACTCTAATTTATGTATCAATACCAGTAACTTGCAACATTCCTTGTTTGCAGAAACTCATCCAGCTTTTTTTTGAACCTGCCATTACAACGTTCACTGGTAGACAGTTCCATAGCTCTACCGTTCTCACAGTGAAAAACCCTTTCCGAGCTTGAAGCCTAAACCACTTCATTATTAATTTTAGCTAGTTTGATTGCTTTCTTACACTCCTTTTTTACAGTTTTTATACTCCCTAAAGGCCCTTTCCGTTCCCTCGGCCTTAAAGGTTTTAAATGCCTTTTTCTTCCTTACCATTTGCCTCTTTACATCAGAATTCAGCCACATGGGCGCGGATTTATTTTTTTTTACATTTATTTCCCAAGGGTATAAATTTAGATGTGAACTGCCTGCTTTCCTCCTGGACAATCTATCCCAGTGAGACTGCTAATACCTGCTAATCTATCTCAAATATCTAGGCAAGAGGACGGGGATGGCAGACCAGTGACATAGTGGTGAAATATACTTAGCCCATCAGGTGGCCAGACAGACACAAGAGCAAGATTAAAACTAGGTGTGCGTGGCGTCTGGCATACAGACTTTCTCAACAGAGGAATAACTGCTATTGAGAAAGTTCGTGAGACAGACGAAACGCGTACAGCTTGTACCTAGATTTAATCCAGTCTCTGCTTTGAGAAGTGGGGTTAATCTGTCTTCGTTCCTTCTCTCAGCATATACCTGCTTAAGACCCTGAACACTGATCGATTTACCCCCTGGAACTTACCGCATATATGTATGTGTTTGGCTAATGGGCTTTTGGCACTTCTGTTGTTGATATTCCTGAGATGTTCCCTGATTCTGTGTTTCAAAAGGCAGGTCCACCACATCCTGTACAGGTAAGTAGATAGGCTATGTGACCTGAGATGCTGCTAATATACTGTTTTAGGGAAACCGATTTGCATGTCGTGTGGCTGGTGCATACATCACTCCATTTAATATAGGAGCATGTTTGGATCTATTAGCTCCACAGGATAAAAGTACCTTGTGGATAATATATCGTGCAAAAATCTAGCTTTCTTGGGTAGACACGTATATCCCTTTGTTAGGACCTGTCACCTTTTTCGACGGGAGGCATTTGGATTTTTCCTCTAGTATTGGTATGTTCCTCCTTATTATTTTAGTGATTTCTCAATGCTGAGGGCAATACTTAGTTGTAAAATAAACCCCTTTAAAATGCCTTTTTTGATGTTAATCTTTTACCCTGTGTATGCCATGTTATTAATATAATGAAGATGCCTTTAAGGTATCTAAGGAGGGACTGGAAGAGCAGCATATGTTCTTACAGTTGCAGTGGCTGCAGAGCCGTTTCTAGCCATTTAAGTGCCTTAGGCGCCCTCCCACCTACATGCACCCCCGACCCCCCCCCCCCAAAACTTGGCCTGTCAAACTACAGCAGGGTTTCTCCTCATCTTCTTACTATTAATATACTTAAAAAAATGTTTAGGCTTAGTGATGCTTTCTTTCAGTATCCTAACTTCATTATTAATTTAGCTAGTTTGATTGCTTTCTTACACTCCTTGTTACAGTTTTTATACTCCCTAAAGGCCCTTTCCGTTCCCCGGCCTAAAGGTTTTAAATGCCTTTTTCTTCCTTACCATTTGCTCTTTACATCAGAATTCAGCCACATGGGCGCGGTTTATTTTTTTTACATTTTTTCCCAAGGGTATAAATTTAGATGTGAACTGGCTTAAAATCCCCTTGAACACAGTCCACTTCTGTTCAGTACCTTTACCTGATAATACATTATCCCAGTTGACATTCTGAAGAGCTGCTTTTAACTGGGAAAATTTGCTTTCCTGAAATTAAATGTTTGTTAACCCAGCGCACTTTTCCTTTCGATAACAAAGTCCAAATGCCACTATTTCATGGTCACTATTTCCTAAGCCTCCAGTTACCTTTATATCTATAATGCGTCCACAATGTAGATATTACCAGATCCAACAGAGCTCCTTTTCTAGTAGGAACCTCAACCACTGTGAGAGAAAATTATCCTGCAGCAAATTCAGGAACTCATCGCCTTTTCTGTGATGGCCGTTCCACCCACACCAATCAATGTCAGGGTAATTGAAGTCCCCCATAATGAGCACACTCCCCAAACTTGCAGCCTTGCCAACTGCATATGAAGTGACTCACCTCCTCTCTGCTAGCATTTGGGGCTTATAGCAGACACCAACAAGACATTACCCCTTTTGTTGCCTAATTCCACCCATATTGCCTCCACTATCATCCATATCACCAGCTATCTCTTCTTTAATTTGGCTTCAATTCTTTTTTAACATATACACATACTCCTCCCCTTCCTTTTTTTCTGTCCTGCCTAAACAAGGCATATCCTCTATATTTACAGCCCAGTCGTGAGAACTGTTCAACCACGTTTCTGCTATACCTATACATCATACTTCATTCAATGCCATCATTTCCAATTCATCCATTTTGTCAGCCAGGCTTCTCGCATTTGCAAACATACATTTAGATTATGATCCTGTAATTTATTCGTACACTTTGATACACATTCCTCCCTATCCCCATGCTAGCCCCACCACCCTTTCCACCCACCACTGGCCTATCTACACCCGCTTTCTCCTGGACAATCTATCCCAGTGAGACTGCTAATACCTGCTAATCTATCTCAAAAATCTAGGCAAGAGGACGGGGATGGCAGACCAGTGACATAGTGGTGAAAATACTTAGCCCATCAGGTGGCCAGACAGACACAAGAGCAAGATAAAACTAGGTGTGCGTGGCGTCTGGCTACAGGCTTTCTCAACAGAGGAATAACTGCTATTGAGAAAGTTCGTGAGACAGACGAAACGCGTACAGCTTGTACCTAGATTTAATCCAGTCTCTGTTTGAGAAGTGGGGTTAATCTGTCTTCGTTCCTTCTCTCAGCATTACCTGCTTAAGACCCTGAACACTGATCGATTACCCCTGGAACTTACCGCATATATGTATGTGTTGGCTAATGGGCTTTTGGCACTTCTGTTGTTGATATTCTGAGATGTTCCCTGATTCTGTGTTTCAAAAGGCAGGTCCACCACCTCCTGTCAGGTAAGTGATAGGCTATGTGACCTGAGATGCTCGTAATATACTGTTTTAGGGAAACCGATTGCATGTCGTGTGGCTGGTGCATACATCACTCCATTTAATATAGGAGCATGTTTGGTCTATAGCTCACAGAAAAGTACCTGTGTGATAATATATCGTGCAAAAATCTAGCTTTCTTGGGTAGACACGTATATCCCTTTGTTAGGACCTGTCACCTTTTTCCACACATGGATTTTCCTCTAGTATTGGTATGTTCCTCCTTATTTTTTAGTGATTTCTCAATGTGAGGGAATACTTAGTTGAAAATAAACCCCTTTAAAATGCCTTTTTTGATGTTAATCTTTTACCCTGTGTATGCCATGTATTAATATAATGAAGATTGCCTTTATGTATCTAAGGAGGGACTGAGAGAGCAGCATATGTTCTTACAGTTGCAGTGGCTGCAGAGCCGTTTCTAGCCATTTAAGTGCTTAGGCGCCCTCCCACCTACATGCACCCCCGACACAACCCCCCCCCCCCAAAACTTGGCCTGTCAAACTACAGCAGGGTTTCTTCCTTCTGACAATATCCACTGCTGCTGTTCTTTATAATGGGAACGCTTTACTAGTTGGTAATAGGCGCACGCTGTACCAGGTGAGGAGGACGTGTTTACATTGTTTGTGGGTATGCAGCGACACTGGCCACCAATGAAATACTGATTGGAAGGACAGGATAGGTTTTAGTGGATGCGTGGCATGTGGCACAAATGTTCTCCACAGAAATTGCATCCAGATGGGTAGGGCAGAACAGGGATATTTGGTGAGGTCTGAGATATTTAACTCTTTCAGTGCCAGCAGATTTTCCAAGAGTATTGGCATTAATAATTACAGTGCCAGCAATTTCCAAGGTATTGCCATTAACCTTTCAGTGCCAGCAGTCTTCCCCAGAGTATTGCCATTACCACTTTCAATGCCAGCAGAACATTACCACTTACCACTAATAGTAAAGTGCCAGCAGACTTTACTATTAATACTTTCAGTGCCAGCACCTTTCCAGAGTATTGCCATTAACTCTTTAGTGCCAGCACTATTGGCATTAACACTCAGTGCCAGCAGAGTATTACCGTTAACCCTTTCAGCTGCCAGCATTGACATGATATACAGTATGTACCTGCTTTCTATTCTCCTCTATTGAATTGTTCACTCCTCACCTACTCTAAGTTCTAATTGGAGAGTTGGATGGAAGGAAGAAAGAGACAGGGATAGGGATCTCATGGTTGCTAGTCACAGGGGCCAATGTTATATAGTCTGCAGCAGCTTTTACCTGGAATTTTAGAACTGCTCTCCTCATTACTATTAGCTGAACTCATCCTCCCCCCTCCTTTCTCCACCTTCAGTTCATTTGTAACATTGTTTCCAAGTAGAGGGAGCTGAGTTCAGACTCTACTCACTACAATGTTACAAGTTACAGTAGAAGAAGGAGAGCAGTTCTAACACAGCAAGTAAAAGCTGACAGGGAGATGCTAGGGAGAAGAATAGACACCCTGGATCAGCATAGGTGCCCTTGTTTTTTGCCTAGGTGGCCTATGCCTAAAAATGTCCCTGAGTGACTGCATGACCTCACTACAAAAGTGGCAGGTATTTTCCAGTATGGATGTACTGTAAGAAACAAAATATTAAAATTTCATAAAAAAGTCTTCGGAATTAAAAACTTCAACCTCATGTACTCTGTCTTTCTAAAAGCAGGGCATTAGACCACGTTGCCATAAGCACTAATATCTCCTAGGAACAGAATGGAATAAGTATTGTTCCTCCCAGGGGTGTAGCTAGATATCACAGGGCCCCATAGCAAGATTTTATATACCCCCCACATAAAACCTTTTCGGGTACAGCTCAACCTTACCTGACCAAACTGCTGCAACATTTTTTAAAAGGGTGTGTCCACACTCCTAAGAAAAAGTTTACCTCATGTAGTTTAGACCCAGAAACCCTGTTTTAATTTTACTTAGACCTAGGAGCATTTTTGAAAGGTTTAAATAAAACAAAAATGGGGTTTGTGGGGCTAATCTATGTGAGGTAAAATTCTTCTTAGGAGGGTGGACATGCCCGCATGCCCCTGGATGGGGCCCCCTTTGTGAATGGGCCTCATTGCAACTGCTATGGTTGCTATAGTGATCATTATGTCCCTGGCTGGTGTGATATGGATAATGAAAATTCACACATGGTTTCTTTAAAGGGTAACTATGGTCCAAAAATGACTAGGTAAATTGACAGGAATTGCTTTCCTGAGGATTTTTGCAATTCACTTTCATTATTTATTTTACATAGTTTTGAAGATATTTACATTTATATGTGTGATATGGTTGCAGCATCACCAGATCCCCTGCACTTCCTGCTTCCTGCAATGAAACCATGTGACAGTCCCTCTTCCGGGTTTCTTCCTCCTCGTGGGCCTCCATGACCCCTCCCCTTGCAGCCCCTTGGGCCTTTCCCTTGCAGCCTCCCGTGGCCCCTCCCACTCATGGCTCTGGGGCCCCTCCCACTCATGGCTCTGGGGCCCACAAGAGGGCCCCTCCCACTTGTGGGCCCTGGGGGCCCCTTCCTCTTGCGGGCCCCTCCCACTCGGGGGCCCTGGGGCAAGTGGGTGAGGGGCCACAGGACCCGCATGTGTGCGGAGCCACAGAGTCTGTGAGTGGGAGGGCCACAGGAGGCTGCAAGAGGAGGGGACACAGGGCCCACGATTGGAAAAGGCCAGCAAGTGGGAGGCATTAAAAAAATCTGTGCTGTGGGCTGTGCTGTTCTGTGTGGAGGAAATAGTATTTCTAACCACAGATTCAAAACCTCCCACCCCCTAACTTTCTGATCAGTGATTTCTTCATATTTTGGACTGTGCAGCACGTAGAGAGGTGGTTGATGGCTCGTTTTAAAGGTATGAATCTGGCCTTTCATTTAAAATAAACTTGTTTGGAGACCACAGTTCCCCTTTAACAATGGAAATTGATGACTATGACCACTAGAGGGCTACACAGGGATGGTATGGGTGGATGCACACTAAAGGATGGTATAGGTGGATGCACTGTACAGGGATAGTATAAGTAGATACACTGCACGGAGATGATATCGGTAGGTTCACTGTAAAGGATGGTATGGGTGGGTGCACTGCACAGGGATGGTATGGGTGGGTGCACTGTACAGGGATGGTATGGGTGGATGCACTGTACAGGGGCGGTATGGGTGGATGCACTGCACAGGGATGGTATGGGTGGATGCACTGTACAGGGGCGGTATGGGTGGATGCACTGCACAGGGGTGGTATGGGTGGATGCACTGCACAGGGATGGTATGGGTGGATGCACTGTAACTGATGGTATAGGTGTGTGCACTGCACAGGGATGGCATGGGTAGGTGCACTGTACAGGGATGGTATGGGTGGATGCACTGTAAAGGATAGTATGGGTGGGTGCACTTCACAGGGATGGTATGGGTGGATGCACTGTAAAGGCTGGTATGGGTGGGTGCAGTGTACAGGGAAGGTATGGGTGGATGTTCTGCACAGGGATGGTATGGGTGGATGCACTGTACAGGGATGGTATGAGTGGGTGCACTGTAAAAGCTGGTATGGGTTGGCGCTGTGAACAGGGAAGGTATGAGTGGATGTACTCATCCACTTATTTCCTGCCTAACTTGACCCAGAGGAAGGCAAAAAAACCCCACCAAATTTATGAAGGGGAAGAAAATTTCTTCCTGACTCCAAGTGGCAATCGGAATTTTCCCTGGATGATATACCAGTAACTTGCAACATTAATTGTTTGCAGAAACTCATCCAGCTTTTTTTTAAAACTGAATTTGGGTATAATGGAAATCGCGGGAATGCAAAAATCCGAGCGATTTCTGCTGCGCATGCGATTGCGCTCACGTTTTCGTTTTGGTAATGCATGCGTTCACCATTTTTGGTGTGTTAATGCATGTGTTTCCATAACGGAAAATGCCAAAATCGCATGCGCAAAATGCATGAGCAAACGAAAAACAAGATACAAAAAAAGAGCCTTGTGCCAATGTCCAGACGATGAATAGTAATATAAAAGTCAATCTTGAGTGAGAATTCAGTGACAAGTGCGTCTTGTGAGTCCACAATAAAGAAAATAGAATAAACATATTTTACTTACTGGTATCTCCACTTCCGTGGACTAATATAAAGAATTTTATAGTACTATTGCTTTAAATACCACTTCAATTTGACAAGTTCCTCTTTCTGTAGCATATTTAATTTCTGTTCTTTCTATTTGTTCATCTTCCCTTTTATTCATCTGCTTTTTTGGACTGTATCCCCTCCCACAGTTTTCTTTTTTTTTTTTCCTATAGTTTTTTTTTATTAGAAAGTTTTCAAATTTCGCTGTAACGATAGTATAAAACAGAAAGGAAATAATACTTTACATTTGCTTCTTCCATTTCCAATATCGTTTTCCCTTTTTCTTTTTTTTAAAAAAAACAAATTTTTATAGTCATAAACATAAAAACACTCATACCCTAACCTCCACACAGACACAGGTACACACAGCTACTGACCTACCCTTCCATTTCCATGACAGCTATACTATATATAAGGGTAAATATATAAGGGTAACTATAGTCAAACTTTTTTTGTGACCGATTGTGAAAGAAGTTCGTTTTTTTACCCACCGACATTTACTGACCTACCCTTCCATTATTGTGCTAGCCATATTTAAAGGGCAACTATACTCAAATAACAAACTATAACATATCATCAAAAAAGTTCGTTTTTTACCCCCCAACCTGACAAAGGAACACACCTAGTGACCTACCTGCTCATTCACGTGGCAGCCATACTTAAAAGGTAACTTTAGTCAAATTGTCTTTTTAACAAATCATCAAAAAAGTTAAGGTTCGTACACACTGGCAATTTGGAAATGAGCCACGACCCCCGGCGCCAATACATTCGTGCTGCGAATGGCCGTTTCGGCCGAGACAGACGTTCGACGCGTGAATGTATCAGTGTCGGGGGTCATGGCTTGGTGCACACATCAGACGTGTGTATGAGCCTTTATTTTTTTACCCCCCACCCTGACACAGGTACACATTACTGACCTAACCTTCCATCCTCTTGGCATACTTAAAGGGTAACTATAGTAAAACAATAAAAAAGTCCACTTTTATTGTCATAGCTAGATTATTTTATTATTTTATAAACCTGTAGCACAGACACACACATTCCCTTCTAAAATGCAGCCTTTCAAGACAAATTTTATTTATTTATACTTAAACTTTTATTTTCTGGTTTTATCTTATGATGTTTATGTTTCACTTTATCCTCACTCATTTGAATCTTTTTAGGACCCAGCAGTGTGTGCAGCTGCCTATCGAGAACTAAAGCTAATGATTGGTTTAAGTCTGATCACATGACAAGGAAATAAATTGCTTTAGGGCAGCAAAGCAAAGCAGCATGTATCCATATGTACCTGGTGAGAACACAACCCGGAGTTTTCAGAAGGGGACTAGGTACCTGTGGCCCATATTACAGGGCTGCATACTGGATTAACTGGAGCAAGGACCCCTGTGTCAAACTGTGAGTATTGGGTTCTCTCTTTACTGTTGTATTTAGTAGAACTGCTATAGAAGTGACTGGTAAGAACAAACAGGACTATGCTGGGTTACAGAGGCTTTACCTCAAGGTCGTGACTGAGCCATACTCCAATTTACTTTGTTTACTGTTTGCAACACACTGTGGTCTATATATTTATAGGGAATTGGGGCAGTTTTAATCCTGTTTATAACTGCTGCATAATTCAGTAAGATATAGCTTTTGACCAGTCAATGTTTTGTATATAATAGTTTCTTATAAAGCATTTATATTGGCATTTTCTGTGGTATTGATCTGGACCCTCTTTTGATTATCTTTTGTTTAAGAAAAGGTCCCATCAGAGTTCCTACTGTCTGTGCATACATTAGGATCTCTGTGCCTGTCAAAAGAACAGCGGAGGAGCTCGAGACTGGGTAAGTTCCCAGCTCCTGCAGGTTTTATTGAAGAACGGGAGGTAAGACATAACTGTTTCTCATTAAATAAAGGTAGCATTATTGTGGCCCTTAAATCGCACCCTGTATGATATTTATACCTAGCGCCCCCTGATAAATTGCACCTTGTGGAATATTTATACCTAGCGCCCCCTGTTAAATTGCACCCTGTGGGATATTTGTTCCTAACTTGTTTACTGCTTGTAAATCGGTTAGCGCACCTTTAAGACAGCAAGAAGAGCGCTGCAAGAATAACAATAATAACTCTTAAGAGCTAGGTCACACTAATGCGTTTCTCATGCTTTCAATCGTAATCCGTTTGTGTGTATAGAAACGCAGAGCAGTGTGTGTCAATGTGAAAGGAAACATTGACATGCATGCAGATCGCAGTGAAATCTGATAGTAACGTGCAGGAAACCTTGCATGCGTGGGCCCCCCCCCCCCCCGTAGTGGGGCATCAGCCTTAATATCTGGTTAGTAATGCAGGTAATATGTACAAAATATATCAGTTGGGGGCAGGAAACAAACAATTGAACAGTGGTGTGGTATTGGAGTGTCATTTCTCTTTAACATAAATAGATTGTCGGCATCAATTAAAATTTGTAGAAACTTGTTCATTTTCGGCCTTATCAGGAGAGAAGAAAATATTTTATTGCCACAATCCTGTTTGTACGATCGGGATTTGTTTATGTATGGCCTGCTTAAGATATTCCATGCAATTGACTGCTCAGCTGCTAAAAACACTGTGGAAATGAAACCCTGCTGCTTGAGTGAATGTAGTCTATAGACATTTTTGTGCAGGTTATGGAACACTGCTGCTTTTTTTTTGGTATACTTTTATTGTTTTGCGTAGTGTTTCTGAGTGGACAGAGGGGGGTGCATTTTGAAACCACTAATAAAATACCCTTGTGCTATTTGTGTGAAAGAAGTGTAATCTATTTATCAGCTGTGTCTAATATTTCTAGGCTTAGGCTGGGTGCACACAAGCAGATTTTTTTTTTTTTTTGGGCCAGCCAACTGATATTTCTGTGTATTGGTCGGGCCAGAAAAATCTGTGCTGATTTTGCTGCCAGCGGCGACCGGTGACTATCCCAGTTCGACCATGTCAGACGAAAGGGCGATTGGACATGTCAGAAACTCAGCGCCAACTGTGTGGTCTCCTATGTACCGTCCTTCACGGCCAACAGTGGTTTGTCATGGCCAACCGCTCACTAGTGGAGAACGCACGGTATATACATGGGTCTGCTGACATTTTTTAGTAATTAACTTTGCTAAACTAGTTGAGCAGGCTTTGCTCCCCCCACCTCTATGTGGAGTCTTCTGCTTGCTGCCCTCTTTGCATAGAACATACCGTATATACTCGAGTATAAGTCGAATTTTTCAGGCTTTAAAATTAGCCTGAAAACCTAACCTCGACTTATACTTGAGTCAAGTCCTAATTTAGATGCAAATTCTGCAATTACAGATAGTAACCAGTAGGTGGCGCTGTGTTAACCTGCATAGAAAGTTACAGGAGCTGATCTGCCTTTACACTTCCTGCTTCCTGTATTCTGGCTGCTGGACTCACTCAGCACTGTCACTGGAATCTGTAAATCTGAAGGGTCTCCTCAGTTTGGGGCAAAAAACAGCTGCTAGTACAGTGCAAATGACAGCTTGAAAGTACAACTCTCAGGTGACATTTTTAACTATTGGGGTCAGAGTCCTTTACTATATGGGGGTCAGAGGGCCCTTTACTATATGGGGGTCAGAGGGCCCTTTACTATATGGGGTTCAGGAGAATTGTAGATGATGGTAAGCTTAATTGAAAGTTTACTGAACCTTGCCACTCCACATGTTTAGAAACTGAAACTCGCAACAAGAAAGCATGCTGGGAGTTGTAGTTTCCAAACATGTGGAGTGCCAAAGAATTGGAGGTTACTGGAACTGGATTTGGCTATTACTGTATGGGAATTCAGCTGTCCATTTAAAGGGCAACTAAAGCCTAAAAACAACACAGAATCAGAAGGCATTAGTGGTGATAATTTCTACCCTCGACTTATACTCGAGTCAATCAGTTTTTACAAGTTTTTCAGGTAAAAATAGGTACCTTGACTTATACTCGGATCGACTTATACTCGAGTATATACGGTAACTGAGATTTATTAAAGCTACCAATTTGATCTAAGATCAATGTCAAATGGAGCAGCAGTTTTTCCTGCCGATGTTCCAGCAACGTTTGTAGCGTATGGCTAGCTTGAAACCGAAACTAAAGGATCACGGTTGTTGCAAATTAAGTCTGATGTCTGTACACAGTTACCGTAAGACTTTGACCAGATGTTCTTCTAGCTAATCTATACTGTTTATCAAGAGAGAAGAACAAATTCTCATATCTAAGTACTGTAAATAGGTTTTACTTCCTTTTAAGTTCTTAGGAAATTAAGTCCTGTGTATCATGCTTGAAAAGTAAAGGGGAAATACAGTGGAAGAATCCTTCAGGCTACAAATGCTGCACTTAACACATTACACTGAATTTACTGACTTACAGTATAGATCCATCAGTAGTTTCACAGTGACAATATATCCATAGAAAAATTTTGAAGGTAAACCGTTTTTCAGCTATAATAAAAAGTCTGTGAATCTAAGGAAGGGAATTCCTTACCCTCTCCAAAGGGGGAGCCAACACGATTGCTGCTTTCAGCAGATAGCTGCACTCCATTCAGGCAGACCAATCAAATACAGAACGGGCGTTGTGCCAAAGGGGTAATTAAAATGTCACTTATTATTACTAGTTAAAAGCATTATATATGTATTGATCCATCTGGTAAGTAACTGGGGGAGGGAGAGAGTTTGGGGGAAAAACGTATATACCTGTAATAAATTATAAGTAAAATTCCCATGTGTGTAATAAATAGTATAGACAAGCTAAACATATATATATATAATTATACCCATGGATGTTAGTAATGGCTAAAATCCTATAGTCTATGGTACATAGGGGGGGCTAAAGATTTAGGTAGCATCTAAGTTCAAACCTGCAGGTGTAATAGCATCTAGTTTACTGATCCAAAAAGAAGCATGCTTAGGAACTTTTTCACATTATATCCCTTTCTCACATTGTCAATTATCCTGTCAGTGACCTGAAATTTTATGCATAATCGTCTGTTATGCATCTCAATTAGATGTTCGGTCACTGCTGATTTACTATCACCCTTGGGGACTGCATTAACATGCTCGGCAATCCTTTGTGCCGCTCATCTGATAGTCTTCCCCTCATGTTGACACACTCACATGTTGCCAGATAGATAACAAATGTGGTTTTACAGTTGGCATAGTGCCTCATAGTGCTCATTTATTATGTGTACTGAAGAATCTTTTTGAGGAATTCATGTATAGACAAACAGTACATCTCCGATGACCATATCTATAACTGCCTTGGGGGGGGAACCAAGTGGGTTTAGGTTTTTCATTAAATCTAACGTGACTAGGTGCAACATACGAGCCAATAGACCTCTGTTTTCAAACCCCCCCAGGTTTTTCAGTTAACACATCCGTCAATAGCTGGTCATTGCACACGATGGGAAACAATTTCTTAACGGATTGATAAAAATTTATGGTAGTCTTTGGTATAGGTCAATGTTAAGTAAGGGATTTGAGTTTTATTTTTGCTTTTTATGTTTAAGAGATCCACTCTGTTACTTAGCACTGCTTTATCATAGTCTTTCTTTAGGTTTTCAAGTTTTTAGCCCCTTTCACTAAATCGATCCAAAGTAACATTGCTTGGGTTTGAAAAGATTTCTAAGATGAACAGATCTGTCTGAGTCAGATGAATTGACTATAAGGTATTTCCTCCACAGTGGACCTGGGATGACTTTTTTTATTCGGCGTGTAGCAGTGTGTTCTGAGTGATAGGTTTCCTGTAGGTTTGTAGAAATATAAATAAAAATCTTTAATTTCAAACCTAATATCCAAGTATTCAATTGAGTGTCGATCTGTATGAAATGTAAATTTATTCCCCCAGACACTTATTACAAAGTCCACAAAATGACTCGCAGGAATATCGATATTTTTCCAAATTTGGATCAAATCATCAATGTAATGATAGTACGCCACAAAGTATATAAGGGATAATATGCTACCTACAGTGTAATATAAGGATATTACGCCACTGAGGAGTTCCCTGGCCATATAAAAGCATGAGGCCGTAGTGACTGATTATATAGATTCTCGCAACTGCCCCTCCCTATTCAAATGCCAGAGCCTTATGAATTATAATGATGTTTCATCTAGAGTTGCCCAAACAAAAGTTGATTTCCACTCCAGACCTGTTAATTTGTTTATAGCATCTGTCAAGTCTCTTAAACTTGGCACACCATGCAAATTTTCCTCCTGACTGGCCGTTTGGCTCTTAGGACAGGCAGTCGCAGCAATAGCGGCCGACAGTTTACCATGACCGAGCATGTGGCCCATAGAGGACCGTACAATCTGACATGGCTTTCCGCCATGTCCAATCATGCTTTCATCCGATTCGGACGGACAAGGTTGGAAACCCATGCAATTTCGGCCCAATCGACCGATACACTGAACTCTGTCGATTGGGGAAAAAAATATTCCATGGTGTGTACCAGCCTTTATATAGCTGGGCAATTTAAATACCATCGGTAATAGCAATTCATCCACATAATAGGCCAATCTTCCATTGGTTGATCCCAACCCTGAGACAATGGGTCTCCCTTACGAAATTAGCAGATCTATGGTTCCCATATTTTATAAGTATGCAGATTGCCTGTCATTTAGGATCCCCCATTGAATATTACGGTAAACAATTTCTTTTAATACATTTGTGGGGTCTTTTGTTAAGGGTCTATAGGTATGCACATCCCCCCAGTTTGTCTCCATGCCTCATCCCTATCCCTATTGTCCAAAACCACAATTGAGTCGCCTTTATCGGCTACTCTAACTACTAGATCTTTTTTTTTTTTTTCCTAGTAAGTTAAAAAATCGGTAAAACTCGAGGGTAGAAATTATGACCGCTACTGCCTTCTGATTCAGTTTTGTTTGGAGTCTTTAGTTGCCCTTTAACTGGACAGCAGAATTCCCATACAGTAATGGCCAAACCCAGTATGGCTATTACTTTATGAGACTACTGTATGGGAATTCTGCTGTCCATTTAAAGGGCAACTAAAGCCTCAAAACAATACAGAATTAGAAGGCAGTTTAAAAAAAAAAAATGGTCTCTATTGTTAAAGGCATTAGTTGACCTTTAAATGAAGAGTAATCCCCACACATTAACCCCCAATTCCTTGCCACTCCAGATGTTTGGAAACTACTACTCCCAGCATGCGTTAGTTGCTGGGAATTGTAGTTTCCAAACATCTGCAGTGGCAAGCACTGCACCCCCCATGCCCCCCAGTTCAGTGGAGGAGGGGGCTTGCCTGCGTGTTCTCAGCAATCTAGCTGCTGCGATCAACCCCTCTGCAATCTGGCTCCGCATCTACGGTTCAGACGCCTGACGTCACTACACGGTGCCAGGTGAGACCGGCGCCGAGTAGTGATGTCAGCTGCTAGAACAGAGGATGCGGGAGCGAGCGTCAGATGGATTACAGGTGAGTGACCCAAGTATAAGTCAAGGTTCGATTTTTTTTTTTTTTTTTTTTTCTATTTTTAAAGCTTATATTTGAGTATTTATGGTATATATCCTTTGTATTGTATAAATTTATTTATATTTTTAGAGATTGCATTGAGTTTTTATAAGCAACTAGTTAGGTGGGGTATATAACACTATTGCACATAGGAAAGGTCTATATGTATGTGTGTAATAATCACTATTTAATTAAAATCACCATAACAAAAAGTATAGTAATACTACTGACTTTTAATTACAAAACAAATGATATACAATTAACAAAGTATACTTACTTTACTTGACACCCCTAAGTTTGAATGGAAAACTCAAAATGGTTTTGAGTTTTCAGCGTGGGTTACACTGAGCACTGGCGATTTTTCTGTGTTTTGTGGACAAATTTTAGCCAAATACTATATTGTTTCTAGCTGCCAATCAGCCTTTAAAGGGAATGTCCACCCCTCCACTCACAAAGCCTTACCTGCTTTAAAACACCCGATAAGCAGGACTTCGTTAACTTGATATCTTCCAATTCGGCTCCCACACTGAGCTATTATGCTCACAAGCTCCACCGCCGCAGCTCTGCACTTCCGGGTAAGGCAGTCTGTGTCGGCCGTGCAGGAAACGTGCAGTAACGTGCAGGAAACGTGCAGTAACGTGCAGGAAACCTTTCAAGTGGGGGCCCCCCCCCCCCCCGTAGTGGGGCATCAGCCTTAATATCTGGTTAGTAATGCAGGTAATATGTACAAAATATATCAGTTGGGGGCAGGAAACAAACAATTGAACAGTGGTGTGGTATTGGAGTGTCATTTCTCTTTAACATAAATAGATTGTCGGCATCAATTAAAATTTGTAGAAACTTGTTCATTTTCGGCCTTATCAGGAGAGAAGAAAATATTTTATTGCCACAATCCTGTTTGTACGATCGGGATTTGTTTATGTATGGCCTGCTTAAGATATTCCATGCAATTGACTGCTCAGCTGCTAAAAACACTGTGGAAATGAAACCCTGCTGCTTGAGTGAATGTAGTCTATAGACATTTTTGTGCAGGTTATGGAACACTGCTGCTTTTTTTTTGGTATACTTTTATTGTTTTGCGTAGTGTTTCTGAGTGGACAGAGGGGGGTGCATTTTGAAACCACTAATAAAATACCCTTGTGCTATTTGTGTGAAAGAAGTGTAATCTATTTATCAGCTGTGTCTAATATTTCTAGGCTTAGGCTGGGTGCACACAAGCAGATTTTTTTTTTTTTTTGGGCCAGCCAACTGATATTTCTGTGTATTGGTCGGGCCAGAAAAATCTGTGCTGATTTTGCTGCCAGCGGCGACCGGTGACTATCCCAGTTCGACCATGTCAGACGAAAGGGCGATTGGACATGTCAGAAACTCAGCGCCAACTGTGTGGTCTCCTATGTACCGTCCTTCACGGCCAACAGTGGTTTGTCATGGCCAACCGCTCACTAGTGGAGAACGCACGGTATATACATGGGTCTGCTGACATTTTTTAGTAATTAACTTTGCTAAACTAGTTGAGCAGGCTTTGCTCCCCCCACCTCTATGTGGAGTCTTCTGCTTGCTGCCCTCTTTGCATAGAACATACCGTATATACTCGAGTATAAGTCGAATTTTTCAGGCTTTAACATTAGCCTGAAAACCTAACCTCGACTTATACTTGAGTCAAGTCCTAATTTAGATGCAAATCTCTGCAATTACAGATAGTAACCAGTAGGTGGCGCTGTGTTAACCTGCATAGAAAGTTACAGGAGCTGATCTGCCTTTACACTTCCTGCTTCCTGTATTCTGGCTGCTGGACTCACTCAGCACTGTCACTGGAATCTGTAATCTGAAGGGTCTCCTCAGTTTGGGGCAAAAAACAGCTGCTAGTACAGTGCAATGACAGCTTGAAAGTACAACTCTCAGGTGACATTTTTAATATTGGGGTCAGAGTCCTTTACTATATGGGGGTCAGAGGGCCTTTACTATATGGGGGTCAAGGGCCCTTTACTATATGGGGTTCAGGAGAATTGTAGATGATGGTAAGCTTAATTGAAAGTTTACTGAACCTTGCCACTCCACATGTTTAGAACTGAAACTCGCACACAAAAGCATGCTGGGAGTTGTAGTTTCCAAACATGTGGAGTGCCAAAGAATTGGAGGTTACTGGAACTGGATTTGGCTATTACTGTATGGATTCAGCTGTCCATTTAAAGGGCAACTAAAGCCTAAAAACAACACAGAATCAGAAGGCATTAGTGGTGATAATTTCTAACCCTCGACTTATCACTCGAGTCAATCAGTTTTTACAAGTTTTTCAGGTAAAAATAGGTACCTTGACTTATACTCGGATCGACTTTATCTCGAGTAATACGGTAATGGATTTATTAAAGCTACCAATTTGATCTAAGATCAATGTCAAATGGAGCAGCAGTTTTTCCTGCCGATGTTCCAGCAACGTTTGTAGCGGGCTACTTGAAACCGAAACTAAGGATCACGGTTGTTGCAAATTAGTCTGATGTCTGTACACGTTACCGTAAGACTTTGACCAGATGTTTCTTCTAGCTAATCTATACTGTTTATCAAGAGAGAAGAACAAATTCTCATATCTAAGTACTGTAAATAGGTTTTACCTTCCTTTTAAGTTCTTAGGAAATTAGTCCTGTGTATCATGCTGAAAAGTAAAGGGGAAATACAGTGGAAGAATCCTTCAGGCTACAAATGCTGCACTTAACACATTACACTAATTTACTGACTTACAGTATATCCATCATGTAGTTTCACAGTGACATATATCCATAGAAAAATTTTGAAGGTAAACCGTTTTTCAGCTATAATAAAAAGTCTGTGAATCTAAGGAAGGAATTCCTTACCCTCTCCAAAGGGGGAGCCAACACGATTGCTGCTTTCAGCAGATAGCTGCACTCCATTCAGGCAGACCAATCAAATACAGAACGGGCGTTGTGCCAAAGGGTATTAAATATTCACTTATTATACTAGTTAAAAGCATTATATATGTATTGATCCATCTGGTAAGTAACTGGGGAGGGAGAGAGTTTGGGGGAAAAACGTATATACCTGTAATAAATTATAAGTAAAATTCCCTGTTGTGTAATAATAGTATAGACAAGCTAAACATATATATATATAATATACCCATGGATGTTAGTAATGGCTAAAATCCTATAGTCTATGGTACATAGGGGGGCTAAGATTTAGGTAGCATCTAAGTTCAAACCTGCAGGTGTAATAGCATCTAGTTTACTGATCCAAAAAGAAGCATGCTTGGAACTTTTTCACATTATATCCCTTTCTCACATTGTCAATTATCCTGTCAGTGACCTGAAATTTTATGCTAATCGTCTGTTATGCATCTCAATTAGATGTTCGGTCACTGCTGATTTACTATCACCCTTGGGGACTGCATTAACATGCTCGGCAATCCTTTGTGCCGCTCATCTGATAGTCTTCCCCTCATTTGACACACTCACATGTTGCCAGATAGATAACAAATGTGGTTTTACAGTTGGCATAGTGCCTCATAGTGCTCATTATTATGTGTACTGAAGAATCTTTTTGAGGAATTCATGTATAGACAAACAGTACATCTCCGATGACCATATCTATAACTGCCTGGGGGGGGAACCAAGTGGGTTTAGGTTTTTCATTAATCTAACGTGACTAGGTGCAACATACGAGCCAATAGACCTCTGTTTTCAAACCCCCCCAGTTTTTTCAGTTAACACATCCGTCAATAGCTGGTCATTGCACACGATGGGAAACAATTTCTTAACGGATTGATAAAAATTTATGGTAGTCTTTGTATAGGTCAATGTTAGTAAGGGATTTGAGTTTTATTTTTGCTTTTTATGTTTAAGAGATCCACTCTGTTACTTAGCACTGCTTTATCATAGTCTTTCTTTAGTTTTCAAGTTTTTAGCCCCTTTCACTAATCGATCCAAGTAAATTGCTTGGGTTTGAAAAGATTTCTAAGATAAACAGATCTGTCTGAGTCAGATGAATTGACTATAAGGTTTTCCTCCACAGTGGACCTGGGATGACTTTTTTTTTCGGCGTGTAGCAGTGTGTTCTGATGTGATAGGTTTCCTGTAGGTTTGTAGAAATATAAATAAAAATCTTTAATTTCAAACCTAATATCCAAGTATTCAATTGAGTGTCGATCTGTATGAAATGTAAATTTATTCCCCCAGACACTTATTACAAGATCCACAAAATGACTCGCAGGAATACGATATTTTTCCAAATTTGGATCAAATCATCAATGTAATGATAGTACGCCACAAAGTATAAAGGGATAAATGCTACCTACAGTGTAATATAAGGATATTCCGCCACTGGGAGGTTCCCTGGCCATATAAAAGCATGAGGCCGTAGTGCACTGATTAATAGATTCTCGCAACTGCCCCTCCCTATTCAAATGCCAGAGCCTTATGAATTATAATGAGTTTCATCTAGAGTTGCCCAAACAAAGTTGATTTCCACTCCCAGACCTGTTAATTTGTTTATGAGCATCTGTCAAGTCTCTTAAACTTGGCACACCATGCAAATTTTCCTCCTGACTGGCCGTTTGGCTCTTAGGACAGCAGTCGCAGCAATAGCGGCCGACAGTTTACCATGACCGAGCATGTGGCCCATAGAGGACCGTACAATCTGACATGGCTTTCCGCCATGTCCAATCAGTGCTTTCATCCGATTCGGACGGACAGGTTGGAAACCCATGCAATTTCGGCCCAATCGACCGATACACTGAACTCTGTCGATTGGGGAAAAAAATATTCCATGGTGTGTACCAGCCTTTATATGCTGGGCAATTTAATACCATCGGTATAGCAATTCATCCACTAATAGGCCAATCTTCCATTGGTTGATCCCAACCCTGAGACAATGGGTCTCCCTTACGAAATTAGCAGATCTATGGTTCCCATATTTTATAGTATGCAGATTGCCTGTCATTTAGGATCCCCCATTGAATATTACGGTAAACATTTCTTTTAATACATTTGTGGGGTCTTTTGTTAAGGGTCTATAGGTATGCACCCCCCCCAGTTTGTCTCCATGCCTCATCCCTATCCCTATTGTCCAAACCACAATTGAGTCGCCTTTATCGGCTACTCTAACTACTAGATCTTTTTTTTTTTTTTTCCTAGAAGTTAAAAAATCGGTAAAACTCGAGGGTAGAAATTATGACCGCTACTGCCTTCTGATTCAGTTTTGTTTGGAGTCTTTAGTTGCCCTTTAACTGGACAGCGAGAATTCCCATACAGTAATGGCCAAACCCAGTATGGCTATTACTTTATGAGACTACTGTATGGGAATTCTGCTGTCCATTTAAGGGCAACTAAGCCTCAAAACAATACAGAATTAGAAGCAGTTTAAAAAAAAAAATGGTCTCTATTGTTAAAGGCATTAGTTGACCTTTAATGAAGAGTAATCCCCACACATTAACCCCCAATTCCTTGCCACTCCGATGTTTGGAAACTACTACTCCCAGCATGCTTAGTTGCTGGGAATTGTAGTTTTCCAAACATCTGCAGTGGCAAGCACTGCACCCCCCATGCCCCCCAGTTCAGTGGAGGAGGGGGCTTGCCTGCGTGTTCTCAGCAATCTAGCTGCTGCGATCAACCCCTCTGCAATCTGGCTCCGCATCTACGGTTCAGACGCCTGACGTCACTACACGGTGCCAGGTGAGACCGGCGCCGAGTGTGATGTCAGCTGCTAGAACAGAGGATGCGGGAGCGAGCGTCAGATGGATTACAGGTGAGTGACCCAAGTATAAGTCAAGGTTCGATTTTTTTTTTTTTTTTTTTTTTTCTATTTTTAAAGCTTATATTTGAGTATTTATGGTATATATCCTTTGTATTGTATAAATTTATTTATATTTTTAGAGATTGCATTGAGTTTTTATAAGCAACTAGTTAGGTGGGGTATATAACACTATTGCACATAGGAAGGTCTATATGTATGTGTGTAATAATCACTATTTAATTAAAATCACCATAACAAAAAGTATAGTAATACTACTGACTTTTAATTACAAAACAATGATATACAATAACAAAGTATACTTACTTTACTTGACCACCTAAGTTTGAATGGAAAACTCAAAATGGTTTTGAGTTTTCCAGCGTGGGTTACACTGAGCACTGGCGATTTTTCTGTGTTTTTGTGGACAAATTTTAGCCAAATACTATATTGTTTCTATCTGCCACATCACTTTAAAGGGAATGTCCACCCCTCCACTCACAAAGCCTTACCTGCTTTAAACACCCGATAAGCACTTCGTTAACTTGATATCTTCCAATTCGGCTCCCACACTGAGCTATTATGCTCACAAGCTCCACCGCCGCAGCTCTGCACTTCCGGGTAAGGCAGTCTGTGTCGGCCGTGGCAGTGACATCACGACCAATCACTGACTGCCTTTCCCGGAGCAGTCTCCACTGCGGCTGCGCTAGAACATAAAAAGAACGCAGCAGCTGCAGTGGAGACTGACTGAGGAACCCGGAAGCGGCGAGGAGCTTGTGAGTATAATAGCTCAGTGTGGGAGCCGAATTGGAAGATTTCAAGTTAACGAAGTCCTGGGAGAGAGGGGGGGGGGGGGGGGCCCGGCCCGGAGAGAGACTTAGGCAGAACCTACCATATATCCTTGCTCCAAATGGCTGCCCTGCAATGTCCCACCAAAGTCCTAAAAAGTGAACAACAGGAGCCTTTCTGTGTCCATATAGGTCTCTGCCTCCTGTCTCTCCTCCAGGAGAAGTTTGCCATGCGCAATGCATCCCTCCCCCTCCCGTTTCTCTCTCCCTCCCCCTAACTCCAAATACATGCTGTAGTGTAAGGCTCCCTCACCCACCTCCAACCACTATAGTACTTTGTAAAATAACTCTCCAAATCACTACTTAGTTTGCTGGTTTCCCCTGGCGTTCTGTACTGCCGGAAGCCACGTCTGTGATTGGCTGCCGGTCGGGCCCCCTGCTTGCAGTTTCATGCAGCAGAGGGCCGTGATGGAACGTCGAGGGAAGAAGCAAAGTAAGTAATGATCGGGGAAGTAATTTTACAAAGTACTATAGTGTACTCGAAATTACATTGGGGTAAATGTTCAAACTTCCTGCTTCCAGTAGGTTGAGTGATATCGCCTGTCTGGAAGAGAAGCATGCTCACTTAAGACTTAAAGGCATGTCCACCCCCAAAACTGCGATTGCGATTTAAAATGCGGAACGCAAATCTACTCAATATTGATTTCATTTCTATGCACCTGCTTAAATTTGTTTAAACAATTATTGCACATGTTCTGTAAATCCAATAAACTTCATTTCACTTCTCAAATATCACTGTGAGTTTCTCCTATATAACTGTATGATATGAGGGATAATGCGCCCCTTACAGTGTAATATAAGGATATTACGCCACCGAGGAGTTCCCTGACCATATAGAAGCACAAGGCCGTAGGCCGAGTGCTTTTATACAGGACAGGGAACTCCGAGGTGGCGTAATGTCCTTATATTATAATGTGAAGGGGCGCATTTATAATACATAAGTATCGGATTTCTTCACCCCATTTGCATTTTAAATTCTAGCCTTGTCCCTATTTTCACCTTAAACCCCAAGCTACCTTCTGTAACTTAAACCCAGTAGAAAGGAACATCCCAGCCCAGCATCTACGCGGTTAAACAAATCTTTGTGGAGGAGGAGAGAGACATTGGTTATGAAGTGACAGGAAGTAGCTCCAGCAGGTTCCGTTAGTGAAGTTAAACACTGTAAAAAATGCTGAGTCATTGTCCAGGCATGAACACTGGAATGGGCGGAGTAGTGGGATATAAGAAATGAGTCACTTGGTGACATAGCTGAGTGATTTTTATAAGGATATATACCACTGCAGCTCCTATTATAAAATATCACACTTATGTATTATAACTATATTTAACTGACCTTTTTTTTTATCGTAACAACCAACGAGGACAAGGAAACTCATGACGATTAACAAGGTTGCCCAAACGTTCGCATTCCCACTGTATATAAAAACTGCATTATTCAAGCTAGCAATGAATGCCCGAACAATGCATGGTTAAAATAATCCCTTAGGCTACGGCCACACTATCAATGGACAGTAACATCGCAGTGCAGTACATTTCACATGCATTAAAAAGCAGTCTTGCTGTAATTTTCGCAAAAATCTGTTATTAGATAAGACTCCATTCACGCAAAAAATGATCCAAAAAGGATTGCAGCATATTGCATATAGGGCCCCACGCATTGAAATGCACTGGGATGCTATTCTCACAAGCTAATTGATCGCTAAACACGTTTTTAAGTTATCTAAAAACTGCATAATTTGGAGCAGCAATGAATATATCACAACAACACATGGTTACAATGATCTCGGTTGATTGGTAAACTACACTAGGGAGATTCACCCAGAGCTGCTTACGCTCTGGGTAAAGCCCTTGAAAGAGATTTACCAGAGACTGCACGGTTCTGGGTGAATCTTATCCTTGCTATTAGCTGGCATTAAATACTGTACTTGCGCTAAGAGGCACGTAGCATCTGGTAAATAGGCTTGCAGTGGCTGCTTGAGTATTTCTTCCAAGACGCCCCAACTTAGGGATTAAAGTCTTTCATCCTAATAAAACAGCCCTGCAGCCACCCATAATTCCCCCTGATAGTGTTCTCATAACATTTATTTCTGCCCCAAAACTGTCAACATGCACCTCGCGCGTGCGCCCCCCCCCATGCGTGCATCCCTCGCCCCCACATGCACAGAGATAGCAGTCCCCATCGGTCAACTTTAAAATCATGTATCTTCATTGTCATTGGGCTGAGGTGGCTCTTAAGTAGGTGCACTATGTACATTGTTTCTTGTCCAAGTAGTTTTTTCACTTTAGTTGCCCTTTAAAGCTTGTGAAACTGATTTTGTTTACATTTACACGGAGATACAATATAAAGGAGTCTCGCTACTTACCTGTGCATGATCCTGTGATTCAATAACGTTGCGGGCATCACTGCACAATGATATTGCATCGCGGGGACTGGGCGCCTGCAACAAAAGGACGTTCGATGTTGCACAAAATAAAGGCACAATATCTAGTGTTTTTTATTAAATCAGAAAAGCTGCGCTACTTCCAAAAAGATATGGAATTTTATTTTATATATATTGTGCAGCCCCCGCAAAACGAGCGCTTAACCCATGCTACCCAATATTGCATCGGTTTTACGGGGAAAACGAGCATATTGAATCTCCTTGTTAGTTTGTTAAGCAAGCTGGCTGTTTAGCTTCAGTAAATAGTGATAGTGTTCGTAAGGCCAGTGCTGGGAATGTTTGTAATCTGATTGCCAGGAAAAAAAAGATCCTGTTTATACTTACGCAATTTTTCTTGTGTAATGATTCATTTTGAAGGTCGGACCGCCTGTTTTGTTTAACCTTTTTACTCTGCATACTTTGCTGTATAGCTGGCACTTAATGTTATGGTCAAGCTGGGGTAGCAGGTAAGATTTCTATGGAGCTGGCTATTTTTTTTTTTTTTTTTTTTTTTTTTGAGTTTAGTGAATTTGTCTGTCAAAAAAATTAACATTTAATTACTACTTTCAGGATAAGCAAACACCTTGTATTTATCATTGAAAAGTTTAGGGTTCTAGACTGCTAAAAGATTAGAGAGTAACAGTAAATGAAATGAAATAAAAGTTCTCTTATCGTTAAAAATGGTGCTAATTTTGCCCCAACCAATTAGGTGTTGTATTTCAAATGGTAAATAATTTCTGACTTAGAGGGACAGTTTCTCTAAAGGCTAAGGCCACATATAAAAAAATTAAAACATTTGTGTGTAGTTTCCTGTGTGCTTTAGTTTCTATTTTGATGCATGCATTAAAAATGAGCATTGTAGACTAACGCTTGGTAAATCCTAAACAATAAATATGTAGTAACTGAAATAGGTAAAATGCTTCAATGCAGTTCTCTCACTGCCCCCCTCCTATTGAATATAGATTTAGTAAATACATCCATCTAGTCTAACCTTTTTAGCGTACTCATAATCCTTATCTAACATTTGATCCAGTTTAAACCAGTATCTTTCCTTATTGGGGAACTTCACATGCCATTCTAAACTGTTTAGTCCTCCTTTCAGTACTTTTCAGATTTCTTGTAAAATGTAGTAAATGCATATTTCTGCAGTTATAAAATACCTCCATCCCAGAGAATTGATTTAATTCAAAATTTTGTAGCAAGATGGAAAATCGCACACCAAGGG
Source organism: Hymenochirus boettgeri (assembly GCA_019447015.1). NCBI lineage: Eukaryota > Metazoa > Chordata > Amphibia > Anura > Pipidae > Hymenochirus > Hymenochirus boettgeri. The sequence goes on from CM033475.1 coordinate 164,431,671, forward strand.
TAAGTGAGAAATTGTATTCGTAACCATACATCAGAAGCACAACATTTTGGGGTTTCCTCCCCCTTCATCAGGAGAATGAAGGGTATGCCCACCCCCAACCCTATAATTTGCCCCACTCTGTAGTGAATAAAAATCCTTACCTTACATCCCGCTCCAAATGGTTTTCCAGTAATCCCCCCCCCCCCCCCCCCCCCAAAGTAAAAAAAAAAACTGCCCACCAGGAGTTACTGCCGAGTCCATATAGGACTCTGCCTCCTGTCTCCCCTCCGGGAGAAGTTTGGCATGCACACTGCAGCCATCTTCTCCCTCTCCCTCCCGTTTTACGATCCCTCAACCTAGCTACAAACCCCTTTGCCAAATAATAGTTCTCCTTCCCCCCAGCCCCAACCGCTATAAAAGATTTGTTAGAAAGTGCCCTGATAGTTACTTACCTTCCCTCTCTCCCCTGGCGTTCTGTGCAGCCGCGTCAGTGATTGGCTGCCTCTCAGCCAATCACGGATGCGGCTGCCGGTCCCGCACCCTGCTTGCAGTTCCATGCAAGCAGAGGGCTGGGACTGTGCGGCGGAGGATGGAGGGAAGGTAAGTAACTATCAGGGCACTTTCTAACAAATCTTTTATAGCGGTTGGGGCAGGGGGGAAGGAGAGATTATTTGGCAAAAAGTTGCGGAAGGGGTAGACATGCCCTTTAAATGCCCATAGAGCTTTTCCAACCCACCCATATGGTATGAGACAATTTAGTGCTACACAAAGTCCAGTTTACACAGGCAAGTGAGTATTCATTAATTTATCTATTTTATTTTGTCTGTTTATTCATCCTGGATGACAAACACCTTTCTTATTACCCATTATTAATAAGGTAAGTTAGTGTGTGTAAAAAAATAACATAGTGACACTTAACCAGAGGCCTGGGGTCCCCTGCGAGATTGGAGGATGGGCAACTGACACACCCCCATCCTCAGAGGTCTGCGATAATCAGTTTTTAAATGGCTGATCGCGCATATGAACTATACCTACACGCGATCAGCTGTTTAAAGACAGCTGATCGTGGAGGTTTGGGGAGATGATTGCAGGCCCTCTTACCTCCCGGGCCCCTCTTCAGTCGTGGGCCCTGACAGTACACCACTGCGCTAAACACTAACTTAATTGTCTAACCCAAACCCAATAGTTAAGTACTATTCTGTTATCAGTAAGGTACTTGATGATTGATGTGCTATGGAATGTCCACCCTTAAAACAAAAAGCTAGTAACTTGTCCGTTATCTGCCTGCAACCCCAACTGCTATTTTACCAGTTTATTACATGCATTTTTAGCTAGATAATTAATCAAAATTATAGTATGTTCTGGCAAAGGTATTTGTCTCCTCCCCCTCCCCAACCCTAAAAACTAGCAGGGAGATTCAATAAAAGTTCTTATCATTTAAAATGGTGCTAATTTTGCCCCAACCAATCAGAACTTATTTAACGATTGAAAGCTAACATCTGATTGGTTGGGGCAAAACTAGCACCATTTTAAACGATAAGAATTTTTATTGAATAACCCTGTTGGTTTACAAATGTAAAATAAGCCCCGAAATGTACTTGCCCACCTTCGTTCCCTTGGCTGTCTCTGCTGACCAGCAGCCAATCGCAGACACTGCTGCCAGTCCAGCCCCTTCTGCTCTTCTGTTCCCAGAAGTAGCAGAAGAGGCAGTGACTGAGGGAACAAAGGTGGGCAAGTCAATTTCTGAGCAGATTGTAACTCTATTGGTTGGGGGCACTTGAAAAAGAACGCATGAGTGTTCGAAACATGTTGTGTTTGGTTGGTGAATAAATCGTTTGCAAACTTAGCTTTGCGCCTTGGTGTCTTCCTGCCTATTTGCTATTTGAAGGATTTCATTCAGTGTGGATGCGGCCACACTGCAGGTGTGGACACCAGCGAACTTAGGAGCAGCTGGAACACTTACCTGGTTTAGCAATTATTGGCTGCGATGGCAATTTGCATGGTGAATATTTAGTTCAGTAATTCCAGGGAGGTAAGTAAAGTTTGCAAGGTTGGTTTTCAGGGGTGGGTAACGTAATTATTAAGTTTAAAAGAAATTATAAAAAAGACAATTAGTCTTGAAATGCACATTGCTAAATAAAATGCATTTTTTTTAAAAAAAAGACTTTACAAACATTTCACAACTCATTTTTGTTTTTAATATCTGTGTTTTTACTTTGCCTTAACACTAGGAACCAACAATATGTTGCTGAAAAGCCTGGTCCTACTGCTTTTGGGATACATTTCTGTATTATGCACTGAAAATAAAGGCCATGTATCTGTTGTTCTTCTGGGCGCAACAGGCAATCTAGCAAAGAAGTATCTTTGGCAGGGACTTTTTAACCTCTACCTGAATGAGGCCTCTAAAGGGCATAGTTTTAGTTTTCATGGAGGTGGACTTTTGCCACCAGAGAAAGCAGAGAATCTAATGTTTGATATACTGAAGTTGCTTAACTGTCCTGGGGATAGTACACCAGACAGATGTGCTCTGTTGAAAGATCAGTTTTTGAAGCTCAGCCACTATAGACAAATGGCGACTGCTGAAAATTACACATCGCTGGACAGGGAAATAAAGAATACAATGATAGAAGAGGGACTTAATGAGGCTGGTAGGTTATTCTACTTGTCTGTCCCACCATTTGCCTACACTGATATTGCTAGGAACATCAATGCTACTTGTCGTCCACCATCTGGCGCCTGGCTGCGTGTTGTGTTAGAGAAGCCTTTTGGACATGATTATGCATCTGCGAAGCAATTGGCGAGTGACCTTAAGATGTTCTTTCAAGAGGAGGATATCTATAGAACTGATCATTACTTGGGAAAACAGGTGTGGTAAATAACTTTATTGGAGTTCCCTACCAGTAAAACCTCCCCCCCCCCTCCAATACTGATTTTATTTAAGGTATCCACAACGAATGTTTAGCCATTTTATAAATAGATGTAAATGCAATCATAAGAGGTACAAAAATTAAAAAGCAAGTAAATACAGCATGTGGAATACCGATTTTATATAATAATAATATTTAGGTAATTAGAAAAATCACAACCTGGGAGAGTGGGAGGGGAAACAATCCCGTTTTAGCACTGTAGGGAATGATTGGCTTCAGGGAGTTTCACAAATTGTAGTGAGTACGCAATACACGGCAGCCATGGAGCACTGAAAGAACAGTTGAATGTGATTAGGTGGTAGTTTATATAGTTAAGCACAAGTACATATGCTGCTTTTTTTTTTTTTTAAAATAAAAAATTCTCACTCGAATGACTTTATTCTGCCCAACCAGAATTTTGTGCATAAATAAATGGTGCCCATATATGTACAAATCCAGGTCATATGATCCCAATATGATACGATTGGTTATTCATGTATGGGCGATTGTACAATTTTATTTTTTTTAAACGGCCCAAAGGGAAAATTTTTATTGTACGATTGCTTGATCGTACGACCAGGATTTGTTGGTGTATGGGTCGCATTACTGTTTTCAGGACCCCTAATAGTCTGTTATGATCTTGTTGTTGATTCAGTTGCATAGTAGAGATCTGAGCATGTTTGACACATCCAACAGCCAATCAGAAATTAAAAAATGACTGTTAGGAAAATAACAGAACCCAAAATGGCAGCTTACTACTAAACACAGAAAAGTAACGGTGTGACATCAACTGATGTTTCAAAATGAGAAGAGAATATAAGAACTAGGCATGTGTAAAATAATGATTTTTTTTTTTTTCCTAGAGTGTAAAAAATACATGCTGGATTAGTGGTAAGGCAGTATTTGTAAGCAGGGACATTTCTAGCCATTTTAGTACCCTTGGCGCCCTCCCAACTACGTACGCCCCCCCCCCCCTCCAAAAAAATGTCCTGTCAACCTACAGCTGTGTTTCTTCCTTTTTGATACTGTCCACTGCTGCTGTTCTTTATAGTGGGAACGCTTTACTAGGCACCACATATGTACAAACATACGTTTGTGCGTATGGAATGACACGGCCACCAATTAAATACTGATTGGAAGGACAGGATAGGTTTCAGTGGATGCACGGTAAGTGTCACTTGTGTTCTCCCCAGAAATTCTTTCCAGCCGGGTAGGGCGGAAAATGGAAATATGGTGAGATCTGATATGTTTAACTCTTTCAGTGCCAGCAGAGTATTGCCATTAACCCTTCAATGCCAACATACTTTCCTATTAACACTTTCAGCTGTATCTGCAGTATGTACCTGCTTTCCATATCTCCTCTATTGAATTGTTCACTCCTCACCTACTCTAATTGGAGAGTGGGATGGAAGGAAGAAGAGGCAGGGATAGGGATCTCATGGCTGCTAGTCACAGGGGCCAATGTTATAAAGTCTGCAGCAGCTTTTACCTGGCATTTTAGAACTGATCCCCTCAGTACTATTAGCTGAGCTCATCCTCCCAACTCCTTCCTTCAGTTCATTTGCAATATTTGCTGCTAAATAGAGTGTGTGAAGTTCAGGCTCTGTACTAGTTACAAATTACAGCAGAACAAGGAGAGCAGTTCTGAAACGGAAAGTAAAAGCTGACAAGGGAGAAGAAAAGGCGCCCTGGATCAACATAGACGCTCTAGTTCTTTGCCTAGGTGGCTTATGCCTAAAAACGGCCCTGTTTGTAAGCATGGAAAAGTCTGGCTTTTGGGACATTTATATGTGGGAGAAAGTTAGCAATGTAAGTAATGCTATGTTTTAACAATTTGATAACAGTCCCCTTTTAGTGTGGGACTGTTGCCAGACTGGTCAGTAGGAATGCATGCTTATTTATTTATTTTTGTTAATATTACAAGCCCGAATAGGGCCTTACCCAGGGTACTAGTAATGTGGGTCTTTTAAAATAAAAAAATACTGTATTTGCCCTTTTGCAAGTGATTTCATCAACAAGTGCTTTTGCAGCACAGTTAATCTATCAAATAGGTATATTATACTGATGACCCCTGCCAAAATGTATATAGGTTCATTGGAAAATGTATAACTTTGTGGGTTTATATAACATTTGACACTGCTGTGAAATGCTGGATTTTCAGCTGCTTTCATGTTGGCTGCAGATAAGGTTTTGTAACCATGAACCTGTAAACATTTTAGAAATCTGCAAATCGAAGATAATTGTATGCCCATATTATGATCATTAAAAAGTGAATTCATTTCTGTGAATGCATTATGTCCCCAATATGTCTAATTCTTTAATATATATATAGATATTCAAACCGTGCACTGTAAAATGACTATAAGTAGCCTTTACTCTGTCAGGCGTGCATTGCTGCATGCCTTCTATCCAGTACTTGTATTTCTTAGTCTAAATATTCCCCTCCCACTCTTAACTAATGACTCTTTTCATCTGACATGACTTTCAGAAAAGTCAAGTATGCTCAGTTATCACTGAGTCAGCCCTGGGAGGGGGGATTTCAAATAGGGGACAGATCTACAAAGAAATGGCAAAGTGATACCGTATATACTCGAGTATAAACTGAGTTTTTCAGGATGAAAAATCAGCCTGAAAACTCGGACTCGGTTTATACTCGAGTCAACAGCTTACCTGAGCATTCCGGCAGCCGCACGATCTTTCTCTCTACTGGCGCGCCGGCCTGACGCCAAGCCCGGCGCCGGGCAGTGACGTCAGCCGGCGCGCCAGTACAGGAATGGGCACGCGCGGCTGCCAGAATGCAGAGCAAGTTTACCGGTACCTGGCACACAGTCTGCTCCCAGTAAGAGAAACTTACCAGCCTTACACAGGAAGCCCTTCAGGTACAAACTGAAATCTATCTAATCTCTACCATTCTATCTATCTATCTATCTAATCTCTGCCATTCTATCTATCTATCTAATCTCTGCTATTTTATCTATGTATCTATCTACCTATCCTCTACCATTCTATCTATCTATATATCTATCCTCTACCATTCTATCTATCTATCTATCTTGAATGCCACCCTCACGTGTCCTTTTGTTTTATTTCTTGTTTTTCCAACCTTTCAGACAGTGGAACAGATTTTACCTTTTCGACGAAAAAACAGAAAACACCTGGATCCCATCTGGAATCGGGGATATGTTGAGAGAGTGGAAATTGTGTTAAAGGAAACAGATGATGTAAAAGGTAATGGCAACAGAATGATCAATTTATATTAATGCATCACCGTTTTTTTTTTGTTTCCTTTCTTTCCATGAGTTCTATAATTCTCCCCCCCCCCAACCCCCAGAGTGTTTTTTCACTTTGTTCAGATTCCCTCTCTGTCCTGAGATACACCAGTTAGAAGAATAGTGATTGCATTCCTCTACTTATACTGTCAATAAAATCCCTGTGACGTGATTCTCTTCCCTGCTCAAGTCCCTCCCTCCTCCATGCTCTGTAATAAACAGAGATAAGAGCATTAGCAGGGGGGGAGATGTAGCTTTGATGGCAGAGTTAAGGCTGCACTTGACCCCCCTTCTTGACAGATTTCACTGATTGATGATGGGTCACAAAGAGAGAGATCAGGACACGGAGAGATGAGATCCGTGTCTCCAGGACAGCTTGCTTTCTATTGGCCACTGTGCGTGGGTGTGTTTTTCAGGATGTTGAACTTTTAACTCCTACGGCATATGATAAGCTTGTCAGTTAGCCGGAGTTGAGACACGGGGAAGGGGGGAGTGCTGCACACAGATCTGACACCTTGGTTAAACAAAGTCACTGACAGAGATAGGATTAAGGCAGCACAGAGTACATGAATTTAACTTTGCAATGGACCAATGTGTTTTTTTCACTATAGATACCCTTTAAGAACCCCCACCCCCAACCTAGTTTTGTTATACTTACCTCTTCCAAACATGTTTTCAAAGTCACTTATAAAACCCAATCCCTGGCCGGCAGGTATTCACCTCCTCTACTGCTGCTACATGCTTTTTATTTGCATGCACAGCAAGAGAGGCTTCTCCTTTCATCTGCAGCTTCCTAGTAGTGGCCTACATCTGCACCACAGGCTTGGCTGACGACCGCTACTAGAAGGCTGCAGAGCCATGTCAAGGGAATGTTTTTTTGTTAGTAACGTTCAAAACATCTTTGGAGAACGTAAGTATGAAAACTATGCAATGCTAACAATAATTAATAAATTTGCAATAGAAACTATTAATGGACACAAAGGCTGAGGCCACACTGCAACGCCCCAGATTTGCGCACGGAATCATGTGCGTTTTGGACATGCGATTTTCTGTTTTTCCGTTTTGGAAACTCATGCATTAACTCGCCAAAAATGGTTAACGCACGTGTTGCCAAAAACGAAACCGTATGCGCATCGGAAAATTGCTGAATTTTTTGCGTTCCCGTGATTTCCATTTTAAACAAATCACATGCGCAAATGCACAAAAATGTGCTAGTGTGGCTTAACCCTTACTTTTTTGGTGTATCTGCCCCTTTTTTGACCCCAAAACATTTCTGTATGAGTTTTCTGTATGTGAGACAATAATTTCATTTCCTTTCCTTCTTTAAAATATTAGGGCAATGCTATTTTAAAAGGTTTGATTCATTTTATGCTCCGTGAAGGGTTTTTGCTCCTTAAAGCCTACCTCACCTTAAGCTTTATAACTCATTCTTGTGCTCCCAAGGTTTACCCCAAAAAAGACATGAATCTGTATCTTGAACTGAATACATGTAACAAGCTTGTGCTTATTCCCCCACACCCTACTAAATTTAGATTTTCACTTGTTTGTATACATTTTTGGGGATATAGTCTGGTTTCCCAATGGCAAACCCTCTTTTTTTTACAGGTTCCCTGGTGTCAGCTAGGGGTTGATAGGGGGAAGTGAGGATTGGTGGACCTCCTGAAGCCTTGTGGCATAGGGAGGTCCAATGGATTCCCTCTTGGTCGATCCACCTACATGCCGAATGTGTTGCTGTGTTTGGGCATGAAAGCACCAACCCCCGGCAAAAAAAAAGCTTGTGTGCAGCAGTCTGGGTCCTATGAAGGACCTCCAACTTTCCAATGTAAGCCCTCTTGTTTATAAAGAAGCGGTATCGATATTTTGTAGAACCATGTCTAACAATCATAACAGAGATTGCACAATGCTATGAGGATCATTATTTTACAATGTCCTCTTCAATACAATTGCGATGGTATTGAATGTTCGAACATTTTACTTTTACAAAACTTTCCAATACTGTGGGTTTTTAAATTACGCTCTTACAGACTTCCTGATGGCAGCTGGGGGTCAACGAGGACCTTCTGAAGGCAAAGGATGTCCAATGGATCCACTCTTGTCTGTTCAGTTTCAGCTGGAAATTTATAGGGGGGGGGGGGGGGAAGATGGTCTCGACCACTGTACCGCACCCTCTTTGGTGGGTGGGCACAAAAGCACTGACCCGGTGGGCAAAAGTTATAAATGAATGGTAGAGCAAAATAATGATCAGTTTCCAACAGCTATTTTACAATTCTGCTAATGTAGTTTACCTCTGGATTTTTACTTAAATAACGTTACCAAAGGTTATTTTAAGAACTCTTCCGCTTACCTGCTGTTACTTGCCATTGAAACTAGCATTGGTTCCGAATACCATCCAAATATTTGCTGCCTTCAGGTAAATCCAGAACGCTCTACTCATACGTCCGGTAATGAAAACAACAAAGTAAAATATGAATTCCTGAAAGGACACAAGTCCTATCAGGAATTCATATTTTACTTTGTTGTTTTCATAGATGAGCTGAGCTTTGTGATGTTTATGCTTCTTAACTTTCTTAAATAAGAACAAAGAGCTTAAAAAAAGGTATATTTAGATATGTGATCACAATGATAATTGTGATAGTCAGGGTGGTTTGGGTAAACATGTGGCCAAGGTCTTAGAGTCCACCTCCCTCCCACCTAAACAAAGATGCTTGGACTAATAAAAAGGTTAAAGGGTATGTCCATCCGAATTTTGTTTAGTTCCGTCCACTAATCTGATCCGCCGAAACCGTTTTTGTTAAAACTTTTTAGTTCTGAGATATGACACCCGATATATAGCAGAGCACGTAACCACCACATTGCCTGACTGCGCTTCCCGGATTTGTGTGTTGCGGTCCTGAGAGAATAGAATCACAATGCGGCAGCACAATAGAAGAGCATCTCAATTCTGCCGCTTCCTGCACTATAAATTACTTACTCGCGATTGGTTGTTGTACTATAGGAAAGCGGGACGTAAGGGTCAAGACTCTGCTGTAATTAAAACTACGTAATAAGATAAGACTTCCATTCCCAGCGCTCTGATCTCCTAGCGCGGGAATAGAAAAAGAACAGGAACGACCTGACTTAATTGTGCTCGCATAGACACAGGTTTTGTACCAGTTGCAGAAAAGTGCCGGCTAAATAGGTATGTAACTATTGAACGGATTTCAAGCGGTAAAGTTTGTTTAGGAGCTGTGAAATGGGCTAAACACATATTAAAAAATATTTTCAGGGGTGGACATTCCCCTTAATAATCCGGTTAACTATGTGGCTGACTTGATTGTTACAGACACAACACATACCAACATATACCAATGTAAGTATTGAGCTCCTAATGGTATAGAGACATCCATCCGATTTAACAGACATAACAAACAAGTTTTTTTTTTTTTTTTTATTGAAAGCCCTGCCCCTGGGTTGTTGCTTTAATGCTCAATCACTACAGAGAATTGATTAATTGGACCTTGCTTAACTTTATCAGTAGGCCTGTAAAGGAGGGATCACCATTGGGAAATCTGAGGTTCCAGACTGACGCATACAATCTTGTTAAACCTCATCAGTGCAAGATACAGATTCAAGGCTTCTGTGGGGTAGGTCTTCGGAACACAAGATACCAGTGAGCTATTTAGCATAATGTGAGGTGGATTTAAAGGAGGAAAGAGCCCTCCTCATAGCATTATTAAAACAGAAGGTTCTTCCCACCCTTACAGGTATCCCACCCCTCCCGGATTTCCCGGGAGTCTCCCTCATTCTGGGGTGGTCACCCGCGAGACCAACCCAGACTCCCGCGACTGTGATGAGACTTGAGTCTCCTCCTCGGTCACGCCCAGTTTGTAATACCACACCCCGGGAATGCCCCTAACCCCACCTTCCACCACCCCTAGAACTCTGGCCACGTCACGCCCCCATTTCCCATCCTGCCTGGAAGCCTAAAGGGGCAGGGTGGGATGTCTGCTCTTATGCAATAAAAATAGCATTGCACAAAAAATTTAAGAAAGGAGAATAATTTTTCACCCCCATCATTCTCAGAAAAATGGGCAGAGTTTCTCCTTTTTGTCCCCTCTGATACAGAGACTTTACTTCCTGTCTAGCATATATAAGTTTAGTTTTCATTGGGTAAGACGTGTTTTACAAATGGCACATAATTGGGTGAAACCCTGAAACTAAACGGAAATTTTAGTTTCTTTAGGTTTTAATTTGTCTAAACACATGCAGAAGTTGTAGTAGTGACAGGTGTGGCTAAACCTTTAATTTTTACTTTAAATATGGAGGTAGCCAATATGCAATTAGAATTGTTTGAATTCTATTTCTTGTATGTATTATATTGTTGGTCTCCAGTTGCACTTTAATATGGATGTACGACAGCACAATTTTTTTTTTTTATATATTGTGTGTTACATTGAAGGTTTGACCGAGCCTTCTGAGCTATGTGCTTGTTTGAGCAAAGTACTTTAAACTAGAGAGTCAGCTTCAAGCATCCAGGCCACACAGGAGAAGCTGTCAGCTCATGCAGCCAATAAGGCAAGTACCAGTAGGTACAAAGTCCCCTGATCATTACTTGGCTGCCTCTCAGCCAATCACAGATGCGGCTGCCGGTCCCGCCCCCTGCTTGCAGTTCTGTGCAAGCAGAGGGCCGGGGCTTTGCGGCGAAGGAGAGAGGTAAGATAAGTAATGATCGGGGGACTTATAATTATAGCGGTTGGGGCTGGGGGAACATACACTATAATATATTAAAAGTTTATATAAAGGGTGGACATGCCCTTTAAAGGAAGCAACCTTGACTTGGTGACTGGGCTTAAAATAATTTGGCCAACCTATTGAACTAATTGCTTTTATTTATCCAGGGTTTAGCAAACTGTTTGTAGGAGCAACATTATTGAGGTAGCCAATATGTAATAAGAATTGTTTGTGCGCTAGAATTCTATTTCTTGTATGTAAACCTTTAAACTGGACATCTGTTATTTGTGAAGATTTCACATAAATTACCTGCGTGGCACTTAATGCAATTATAATTGCATACACACAGAAAAAGACTGGCGTTTGTCTACATGTACGGTTGGTTTTGCTTCTGTATCTGGAATTTAGCAAATGTACTAAATGTTAAGAATGAAAAAGCTGGACTTAAAGGAATAGTTCACTGCCTGGACACTCCCTTTAATGTATTGGAATAACAATCAATCATTTTCTTTTAAATTTATTAAAGGGACTGTCCACCCCTCTTTTCAAAAGGTGATATATTGTAGATAACCCCCCAAAACCTAAAGTTCGTTTTAGTCAAAAGTTAGAAATCGGCTCCCACACACAGCTATTATACTTATATGCTCCACCGCCGTGGCTCTGCACTTCCGGGTAAGGAAGTCAATGATCAGCAGTGACGGTGACGTCACGGCCAATCACTGACTGCCATTCCCGGACCAGTCTTCACTGCGGCTGCTCGGGAACACAAAAAGAACAGAGCAGCCACAGTGGAGACTGGGAGAAGATCCTGCAAGCGGCGGTGGAACGACGAGCTTGTGAGTATAATAACTCTGTGTAGGAGCCAATTTCTAACTTTTGACTAAAACGAACTTTAGGTTTTGGGAGGTTATCTACAATATATCACTTTTTGAAGAGAGGGGTGGACAGTCCCTTTTAACAGTTTGGACTGATCATTTCACCGTTAAATCAAGTCTGGAGAAGGTTAATCCAAAAGTTTTTTTTTTTTTTTTTGTTTTTTTTAATATTTCAAGATCAATTGCATCAATTGTGCAATTGATCAAGGTCAATTGCACTAGCCACACTTCTGTATTGGAGTGTTAAGTGTTAGTTTGCCGGAAAAGAGGAATTTCATATGCTGCATTATATATTTTTTTCAAACCATATCTAGCAATTTGTGTGATTACACTTGCTGCTAAGCTGTCCATTTACTCCATTGCCTTAAGTGAGCCATATGCTGGTTGATTTTCTTGACCATTTGATTTATTCCTTTGAAATTGTCAAAAAAAATTAACCTTTTTGTTCATCTCCTTGATGGAAGTCTAGCTTTAATTTGTCAGACAAAAATTGTAACGGCCAATAAATCAATTTATATAAAAATTAGAAAAACCTTTTCAAACAAACTAATCCCTAATTCTAAATTTCTTAGAACGCACCAGCTTCTATGAGGAATACGGTGTAATTAGAGATGTCATCCAGAACCACCTGACAGAAGTCTTGACATCAGTAGCTATGGAGATCCCTCTTAATAACAGCCAGTCTTTTGATGTCTTAAGGGCTAAACTGGATGTATTGGATTCTCTTCGAAGACCTGATCACAATAGTGCTGTTATTGGTCAGTACCAGAGTTACCTGACCCAAGTTAGAGAAGAACTGGAAAAGAAGCCAAATTTCTTCACAAACACACAAACCTTTGCAGGTAAGCTGCATTAAAGACAATAATACATGTTGCTTATTATCATTATTTGCTGGAACAGTTCCCCTTTCTCAGTTTAGATTGTTGTTACTGGCATATACATGTAATTAAATAGGATTGGGATAAGCGATTGAATTAAGTGGCCTGAGAGTAGGTTAGTGGGTTATCAAGGCTAAAGAAAACTAACATTTTCAGACCATTGTGTAAATCTTGTAATGTTGGACAGCCAGTCCAAAATGAAAGGTGTAGTCTTTTAATTTGGTTGGATCAATCACAGTTTGTTGATTGTGCACACAGACTTAATAATAATTTCCCTGCCCTTAATGGCACAAAGTTCACCATGCTTGTTTATTTTATCTCTTAAATTTGGTTGTTTTTAGGTGTTCTGGTTCAAATAGATAACATGGGATGGGAAGGGATTCCATTCATCCTAACATCAGGAAAAGCCCTTGATGAGAGAACTGCATATGTTCGTGTATTGTTTAAAGACAACACCTTCTGCCTCCAGAAAGAAGCTAACAGAGAACCTGGAAAAACTCCTTGTAAACCGAAGCAAATTATTTTCCACATTGGCCACGGTGAACTAGGATTTCCTGCTATTTTAGTTAGTCGAGGACTCTTTAAACCAAGCTTTCCCTCAAACCAATGGGAAGAAGCAAAAGATATTCCTCCTATTCATATGTTTGGACAGCCACTTTCTGATTTCTATATTTATCGGCCTGTTCAAGAAAGGGATGCTTATTCTTCATTAATAGCCAATATTTATTCTGGTAAAAAGCATATGTTTGTCACCACTGAGAATCTGTTGGCTTCTTGGAAATTTTGGACTCCGCTTCTGGGAATTGTAGATGAAGGGTCACCTAGGGTGTATCCAGGAGGCTTAGAAAATGGTCAGTTGCTTGACTTTTTGATAGTGGATGGGGGTTTGAAGTTTGCAGTAGATGACCCACTGGAGGTGATAGGTATGGGGCAAAAGACAAACAGATTTGCTTCTATCCATTCTACCTTTCTTGGCAACTCAATGGTATCAAATTGGGCTGAACAACTAATAGAAAAACTGGCACAGGACATACAGCAGTTAGCTGAAGATTCTGTAAAACGTTCAGGAGTTTTTCATCTGGCTCTTTCGGGTGGATCCAGCCCATTGGCCTTATTTCAGAGACTGTCTAAGCATCACTATGGCTTCCCATGGAAACATACCCACTTATGGCTAGTTGATGAGCGCTGTGTACCAATCGCAGACCCTGAATCAAATTTTGGAAATATTGAAACACACCTTTTGCAGCATGTGAGAGTGCCTTATATAAATATTCATCCTATGCCAGTTAACAGAAATCAAAGGCTCTGTGCAAAGGAGGACCTAGGTAATGAGCTGTATGCTCAAGAGATTTCTGCTTTTGTAGGTAATTCAAGCTTTGATATGGTGATTCTAGGTTTAGGCAATGATGGTCATACAGCTTCTATATTCCCAGGTGCAGAGGATGGCATTAAGGGAGATAAACCTGTTTTATTTACAGAGAGTCCTGCAAAAACTCAAAGGATGAGCCTTAGCCTCTCATTGATTAACAAAGCCCGTTATGTTGCTGTACTGGTACTAGGTAGAGGGAAGCATGATATTATCACATTGATAAGCCGTGCAGAAAGTAACCCCAAGAAGTGGCCCATATTTGGAGTCAAGCCTATACCCGGAAAGTTGGTTTGGTACATGGACTATGAAGCTTTACTAAAGTAAAACTCTTTTTTTTTTTTGCGTGTGTGCGTGCTTTTTCCCTTAAGTGCCTTTGTTTATGATCCTTCTGGAAAATTTAATTCAAGTGAATTTGAATATTTTTTGAATTGTTCCACTATAATTTGTCTGTATCTCTTAAAACTTTAAAAAATTGTGATGTTTGCACAGAGAACTGCCAAGGTGCACAAGTGGCAGCAGAAATGTTACAGACTATGTGGAGCATAGCAATAAAAAAAGTGACCAAATGTTGTGCTGCTGTGACGTGACCTAATTTTGTGCTGCTGTGGCATGTGACCTTTCTGCTTTGATTCTTTCCTTGCCTCTTATCAGGTTGATGGTACTATAGAAGTGAAGTCTAATAACAGTTAGTGATTCCACTTGTAATGGGAGACATTAATTTTAAAGGGCATCTATAGTGAAATTTATACATTGCTCCAATCCAGACATAAAAAAAGGTTAGTGTATTCTGCTTTATTCTTAACTTCCTCTGTGGCTCCGTGTTTGCACACTGTCTTGATTTACTGCAGGGCTCCCCACCCCCCCTCCCCTCTCTGGTCATTCCCCGTTCATTTAGTCCAGCTGTAAATTAAGCCTGTGAAACAAGCCGCTCATGCACATTAATCCTCCTACACATCACTCTAACCTTTGTAAAAAAAAAAAAGACCTCAGTATGTAAGCCTGTAGAGAGAGTTTCTCAGTTGTTCTGAAGATAGTGCTACATAAGGAATGGGAGGGGGGAAGGATTGACAGCTCAAGCAGGAGCGGTGTATTGAAATCTTTACTACTTTTAACTTGTATATCTCGGGACAGAGGTGGAATCTGAAGAAAATAAAGGTACTCTGGGGGTTGGGGGGAAATTATAAAAACACAGAAGGAAAAAAAATGTAATTTTCCCACTATAGATGCCCTTTAAGAATGTTAGTTTAGATTTTAAAAACATTCAGATTATTGTTACTTATAAACTTGAACCACATAAATGTTTTAGCATTGTGATAATTAAAAATTGCAGTTCAAGCCTGCATTACATTGGGAATGGCACTAATATAATATACTATTAGGCTTAAGTTCTTACTTATCTTTTTGACTTTTTATATACATTTTCCTAAACTATTGTTAAATAAAGATATGCACTGGATCAGTGTTGCTGTTACCTTACAATTATGAAAAGGTCTGTGCACAGGTTTGAAACTGGGTTTGGTTTGGCACAACCACAACAATTCTGGGCTGATTATTGTTACACTTTACTAAGTTCAATTAAAAAAATATTTAGAAATTAAACTGCAGTTTTGCGGGAATAATAAGAAACGTTTAGTGGCGTAACTAGGAATCACCGGGAGTCTCAATAGGATTCCCCGCACACCTCCTTATCTTGCAGTGTCTTTTAATTATTTGCTGGGTGCTGTCGGTCCACCATGGCTAGTGGTATACATATCAATATTGAAAGACTCACCAACGCACACCAGTCTTGAATTCAGTAGTGTTTAATCACACACGTGCACCTTCATCAGATGTAAAAAAACTTATAAAGTGCATAAGTGCCATATTTATAAAAAAAATGAAAAAATGTACCCTAACATCCACTCTAATAATATATATATATATATATATATATATATATATATATATATATATATATTTATAGGAATTAACCCCATACTAGCCGGATTGGTCACTTTATATATTGCTCCTCTATGTAAAATGTTATTAATATACTAGCATGCTCTTATTTGTTTTTAGCATATTTCTAAGTTCGACACTATTTTATCACTTTTATATAATCACTCGATTTTTTTTTTTATCTATCACCTTTTATGTTTACCTTTTTATACGTATCCCCTTTTATCATATTAAATTACGCAACAGTTGCACTATTGACCACTAGTTGTATATTGCTATTCATGTTGTCAGCCCAACCACTAGAGGGCTATTTCTGATTCACTGTGTGAGTTTATAAATATGGCACTTATGCACTTCATACTTTATTACGTCTGATGAAGGTGCAGTGAAAGCACTGAAACGTCACGTGTGATTAACCCTTTCACTGCCAGGAGAATTTAAATTATTTTTTTTTTGCGTTAACTGCCAGAAGAATTTTCAGGATTTTGCCCTTAATCGCTTTAGACTAATTTTTACAGTAGGAAACCTTGCAGTAAATCAGGAATATTATACATTGTTTTTTTCAGCACAAAGTGTACTTTAACATGTTAACAGAATTTTGTAACTTTTCTGGAAATTTTACTGGAATTATCAGTAAAATATGTAAAAATTAAAAATGTGCAAATTTTCATGGATTTTTCCCATTTTTATTTATAGGTCATGCACAAAAATCTTACTGTTTCTAAAAGCTCTGATACTCCCAAGTGCAAATATACCAGATATATGTGGGTACCCCACTTTTCCTGTACAGGAGACCCCCCCCCCAAACTAAAACTGCACCTTCAAGAATATTACACCAAATAAAAATGTATAACCACTACTGACAGTTAACATAGAATATCTACCAAATTAACTTGTATATCCCCACAAGTGAGATATTTTTAGAAACTACACACCTGCAGGATTTTACGAGTGAGGTAAGTTTCGATCAAAATGCAGATACCCGGGCGCAGCTCTTCGTCCAATTGTAAGTTATTTTCTCACATTTTCCTTTTTTTTTTCCTCGACTGTAAAATCGGTGACAAAATCAAATGCGAATTTCAGCTAAAAACTGTGGAGGAAAGTTCAAACGCATCTCAAATATGAAAGCCTAACCCCTCACGAATAAAACGGTATGCCACATTCATGGGTATACCCAGAGACATGGCTACCAACTAACCCAGAGTGGGACCAGTGCCAAATGTCAGTAGCAGCAAAAAAAATTAGCCAGTTTTGTATTTGAACAGTCTGCAGTTTTTTCCAAAACACCCCCCCAACTCAGAAATACCCCCCACAAACTATATATTCCTGAAATCTACACACCTTCAGCTATGTTACGCTGTAGTTCGTTCATTCATACCATCAATGGTGTGGGCGCAGTTCCTCGTAGAAGTTTGCCCTTTTACCAGATTTTCAAAAAAAATTAACATCAAACAACATTCAAAAAGGTAGAAATCGTGCCAAAACCCCATGGAATGTAAAAAAAAGTTACCAAATATCATTCTCCCAAATGTCCTGAATCAAACGGTATGCCATATGTGTGGTTACACACGCAGACGTGGAAGCAAATAGCCACGAAGTGAGACAATGCACCATGGCTCACAATAAGCTAAAATATTTAGCCAACTCTGAATTTGAACAGTCTGCAGTTTTTTCCACAAAACACCGCCATATATTAGAAATACCCCACACAAACTACATCACACCTAAATCTACACAATCTAAATCTACACACCTTCAGCTATGTAATGCAGTAGTTTGTTCATTCATACCATCAATGGTGTGGGCACAGTTCTTCGTAGAAGTTCGCACTTTTCTGAAAAAATTAACAAAAAAACAACTTCAAAAGGTAGAAATCATGCCGAAACCTTATGGAATGTAAATATCAATCTCCCAAATGTCCTGAATCAAACGGTATGCCATATGTGTGGTTACACACGCGGATGTGGAAGCGAAAAGCCAGTAAGACAATGCACAATGGCTCAAAAACAGCAAAAATATTCAGCCAAATCTGAATTTGAACAGTCTGCAGTTTTTCCGCACAAAACAACCCCCACAAACCATATATTTCTCGAATCCACACACCTTTATCTACATAATTCTGTAGTTTGTTCATTCATACCATCAATGGTGTGGGCGCAGTTCTTCGTAGAAGTTCACAGTTTTAGCAGATTTTCTAAAAAATTAGAAAAAAAAACACTCAAAGGTAGAAATCATGCCAAAATCCCAAGTAATGTAAGAAAAAGTTACCAAATATCAATCTCCCAAATGTCCTGAATCAAATGGTATGCCCTATGTATGGTTACACATGCAGACGTGGAATCAACTAGCCACAATGTGAGCCAATGAACAATGGCCCAATTACAGCAACTTTTCAGATGTCAGACTAAACCCCCCTCTATATTAGAAATACCCCCAAAACTATATATTCTTGGAATCTACACATCTTCAGCTACACAATGGTGTTCATTTATGCATACCAGCAATGGTGTTGGCGCAGTTTCATGTAAAATTTCGCTTTTTTACCAGATTTTCAGGAAAAATTTATAAAAATACAATTCAAAGTTAAAAATCATGGCAAATTTCCATGTCATGTAAAAAAAACTTGTTAATTATCAATCTTCCAAATGCCCTGAATCAAACGGTATGCCATATGCATGGTTACACACGGACATGAAAGCCACTAGTCACAAAGTGAGCCAATGCGTAGTGGCCCAATAACAGCAACTTTTAAGATTTTACAATCTAAACACCCCTCTAACTCAAAAATACCCCCCCCCAAAATATATATTACCCGACTCTACATACCTTCAGCTAAGCAGCGGTGCCATATTTTCATTCATACCATCAATTGTGTGTGCGCAGATCTTTGTAGAATTTTGCACTTTTAGCATATTTCCTGAAAAAAAATAAAGAAACAAGTTTCAAAGTTAAAAACCCTGCCAAAACCCCAAGTAATGAAAAAAAAAGTTACCAAATATCAATCTCCCAAATGTCCTGAATCAAATGGTATGCCATATGTGTGGGTGCACACAGAGACATGGCCACCAACTAACTCAAATGGGAAGCATGCATAAGTGCAATCACAAAAAAATAATCAAGGTGCTCAGTAATTTCAAACAGCCCCAAAACTTGGAAATGCCCCCCACAAATAAACCCCCCCACTAAATATCAATCTCCCACATGTCCTGAATCAAACGGTATGCCATGTGCGTGGATGCACACAGAGACATGGCCACCAACTAGCTCAAATGGGACGCATGCACAAATGCAATTACAAAAAAAAAATCGAAGTGCTCTGTAATTTGAACAGCCTTCCCTACTTCTAAGGAAACGGCCCCGAAACTTGGAAATTCCCCCCACAAACTATATATTTTTCGAATCTACACACCTTCAGCTATGTTACGGTGCCATGCTTTCATACATACATGAAGAATTTCAGACCCAGTGATCCAAAGAACTCCGTGTTTTTAGGAGGTTTTGTGAAAAACAAAATAAAATGATTCAAGGGTTGAAATCCTACCTAAACCCTCTTGAAAGCAAAAAAAACCCACTAAATAGCAATCTCCCACATCTCCTGAATCAAACGGTATGCCATTTGCGTGGGTGCAAATAGAGACTAGGCCACCAACTAGCTCAAATGGGACACATGTAGAAGTGCAGTTACAAGAAAAAACACCACAACCCACCCCCCACACACACTCTCCCCCTTTTAGTGGTATTTTAGTGAAAAAAATACAAATAGGTATCTGCGTTTACTTTACCGATATCACCGGGGACATTGAGAAGCTTGTAGAAGACAGCGTTTTTTACTATTTTCTGTCTTTAATGTAAAAAAAAAAAAAAAAAGGTGTGTGTATCACTTTAAGAATTTTTTGGTGTGCATTTCCCCCTTTTTTTTTTTTTTTTTTTTTTTTTTGATCATTCCCAAAGATAATCATCAGATCATCTTAGGGAATGATAACGAACTTGGAATACGGGCATAAATGCTCGTTTTCCTATTCGAAATATGATCGGAAAAATTACTTCCCGGAAATAATTTTTCATTCATTGGCAAAGATCAATAATTTGGTGATCAGAAGTGATCACCAAATTTTGATCTCTGTCCCCATTTTGTTTCTAAGTCTTCGCTAAGTAGCAAAGACTTGGAAAAAATCCTATTTGTGAATGAAACTTTGAGTTCCATTCACAAAAAGTATAGTAAAGCTGTCACAATGACAGCTTTACTATACCAGGTACTGCACTGTGATCTGAATGGAGATCACAGTGCAGTACCTCCACTAGATCACCAAGGGCAGCATGTTACACCTCTAAGGGAAGACCCCGGTGAAGGAGGAAGCTCTGTGACGTCACCGGGTTCTTCCTTTCCGCTCAGAAGAGAGCTCCACGTGGGACCGGCTTCCTGCTATACGGTCAGGACAAAACAGTGGGTTATCTCCTGATTTCCCCCCCCCCCCCCCTCGGATTTGGACGAAACAGAGGGGGGATCGAGGTGGCTAGGGAGGCAGTTGAATGCGGCCCCTAGCGCGGCACAATTTTTTTTTTTTTTTTTTAAAGGGCAAGCCACAGATTTGTATATTCACGATCTGGCAGTTTAAGCATTCTCTGCACAGATCGTGAATATACGATCTGTGGCAGTTAAATGGTTAAACACTACTGAATTCAAGACTGGTGTGTGTTGGTGAGTCTTTCCATATTGATAGGAATCACTGGGGCCCCCTGCAAAACTATGATGGGGCCTCTGTCCGTGCTTAATCCACAGTGGCTTTCTGGGAGGAGGCTATATCTGAAAAATAAGATTTGGCTCCAGGAACCTGCTGCGGTTGCTCCCACTGCTCCCTGGTACAGTTTTCCTTATCAGATAAAATATGCATTTGTCTTGCATTCTGTTTTTAATAGGGTCTATAAGGTAACTGTGATCCAAAACTAGTCGGTGCCTAAGGGTGCTATAGTTTATACTGTGACTTTAGTTGGTACATGTTGACATCAAACCTCTTGTGCAATTAAACCCCAAAAATATTTGTAAAAGTAGGCATTCATTAAAGATATGCATTTATGACGGTAACACTGTTTTGCTTGTGATGGTTCTTATTCATCCAGGTCATGGTATATCTGTTGTATTGAGTTAGATCAACTGGACAAGTTTAGTTCTTGAAGACGATTCACTAGTCATCCAACTGGCTTTCTCAATTTCTCAAGTCCTTCTGAATTGAGAAAGCCAGTCTAAACTTTAAGTCCAGTTGATCTAACCAAATACAACAAATGTAACCCTGTTTTCAAACAACGCTCTCGGCTGTAATTGGCCCCTTTGATCGATTCTGTATGTTATGGGTTGACCATGATTGCAATAGGGCAGGCACACAACTTTTTGAGCAGTTTCAAGGGTTTTTTTTATTTTGTTCTGTCAGTTAATAATGTTGTAGTATATATTTCCCTTTGTGCCAAGCAGTCAACTTTTCCTCAAGGTACTGTAATACCTCAATATCATTATAGCAGTAAACTGAAAAAAATTCTGACCTCTTTCAGCAATTGGACAAAGCGTTGAAAAAAGAAAATATTGCCAGTAGATGGTGCTGTGGTTCAGAGAATAAAAATGTTGCAAACTATTAAAGTCTTTAATAGTTTAATACACTTATAAATGCCAACATTTTTTAAAAACACAGTCCAGTACTGGAAACTTAATATGCTTCCTGTTTTGCCATTCTGCGTAGTATTTTCAAGATATTTCTGATTTTTCGAAAAATATTATGAATTTTTCATAAATACAAGAAATATCTGTGTTTGAGGATTGATTGCTTTTTCCTGTGCAATGTTGCAAACTTATTTCCTTCGAACCCCAGAATTCTCATTGCCATGGCTAACGGAGTTGGCACTAATAAAAATAGTTGCCATTGATGGCTGGATCATATTAAAAAAAAAACCCTGAAAATTCTCGACCGTTCTGTTATTTTCAAACTTGGTTCAGGAAAAATCTGAAAAGTGGAATTCTGGAAAACTCGCTAACTTATCGATCTATGGATATCAGCCTCAGAACCAGGTTGGGATCCACTTTCTGGTCCATCTGTAATCACCACCATCAGTGGTATAAATAAAAGGGGTCCAGAGCATCAAATACTTAATTTTACGAATATAATTGTAAGATTGTCTGTCTATACAATACCATAGTGGTATTGTACTACAGCTTGGTCTTTCTTTTACGATAACCCACCCATAGGGCCATATTTATAAAGCATGGTATAGCAATTTAGCAATACCACACGTTATTGGTAATGTACAACATCTGCCTTAAATGTACGGCCACACGTTTACATCAAACATTTGTTCATAGAATACCATGCGGTAGTAAACTACCGCAATGGGGATCATAAATCTATGATCGTGTTTTCGTAGATTTACAGTAGTTATCGGTAATTTAACGATTATTTCTGGAAAACAACGGTCACCAGGAATAGTGAGACAAGATGGCCTGGCTACAATTGTTCTATAAAGTCACGTTATACATATATAATTTGATAGCGGAAAAGTACCAGTGGATACACCTACAAACACAGATATCCAGGTCCCTGAATTTATTAAGGAGGCTAAATTGTTTTTAGGGTTCACCAATCCCTACAAACTTGCAAGAAAACCAATATATTTTCACACAAGGGCCAACAAGCAGTGCTAATAGCGATTTATTTACAACATGTTTCAGACCAGTGTGGTCTTTCCTTTAAGCACTGCTTGTTGGCTCTTATGTAGAAATATTTTGGTGATCTAACTACAGTACACTTCAGCTGATTGTTTTTTTATAAGGCAATGCTTAAGGTAGGCATACACTGGTCAATTTTTATGTTGAGTGCAATCAACTCGGCCAAAAAAAATATATATATTTGACCCATGCGGCATATGTTTGATAGACTGCCTGGGGCTGTGATAAAATTGATGAGCCCATCAGCTGCCACATTATCTTGATGGGATTTTGGCTTAAAATCTGCGCAATATAGATGGTGCATGGTGGTGCAGTTCCATTGACTTTCAAACCGCACAGCCATCTAAAGTGTATGGGCTGATTTAGTTCCCTGCTATACTCAAGGTCATATGTACTTATAGCCATGAACTCGCCTACCTATTGATTGGGTTAGCTGCAGCGGCCTATTTCCTGTACAGTGTCTTTATCCTGAATGGATCCCAGTTATAGCAATAAATTCACACCTATTACATTAAGAAAAGCCCATTTTAAAAAGAAAAGTCCCAAAAGTCCCTCAATGCTACATATTAAACATAAAAATAAATGGCTTAAAATAATTATACTTTTGTCTCTTTAATAAATGGTGATCAAACAAAACATGTTTTTTTCTTCTTTTCCAATGTCTCACTTTATCACAATCACATGCCATGTGTATAACTAATCAATGCCATAGTGGGCAACGGGCCCTATTTATAAAAGATCGGTATTGTTATCGTAAAATACCGATCGTTATCGTAAAATATTTACCGATATCGTTAAATACCGGTCGTTATCGGTAAAAAAACGGTTATTTTACGATAACGATCTTTTATAAATAGGGCCCAACATTCCCAAAATGTTTCTAGTGACACATATGTTATTGTGCTGAATCTTACATTTCCATTCTCTCCTTTCTCATATTCCACCCTTGACTTCCTTTCTCCATGTTGCTGCCCCTGTATTCCACACTGCAGTCTCATTCATTTGTTTTCCTTTTCTTCTTTTATTATGTTCCAATTTTGTTCTTATTACTCTAGTTTACCCTCTTTTATTTTGCTCTTCTTTTTTTCTCAGTGATCCACCTGTTAATATTATTGGATGACCTTGTTTACTGTTTGTTCCTGTTTTTTAAATTCCCCATTATTCTTCCCATTTATCTCCATTGCCACTGCCAAACACTGTTCTCTCTGCTGGTTTGCTGGCTGGTGCCATTGCAGAAATGGAACTGAAGGGTATTATTGTAAAGTATTGCCAAGCTAAATTGTGTGATCTGGGCGCAAAGCCAGGAGTTAGAAACAATGTTACAACATAACTTCTTTAATCAAGCTTTGCTTTTTAATGTTTGATTAGAAATGTCTGAATTGTAGCTTCATGCCCTGATCTTCATTTACACTAGGCTGCATTTTGGTGGGATTTTATGTAAGCATATATTTATTTATATAGCGCCACTTGGGGACGCAGCACTGTACAATATTACAATCAAAAAGTCGTAGAAGGGGACAATAAATAAATATACCAATAATCATGAAATAGCGATTATGATCTAATTAGGTGGGTAACATAGAAGAACCATAGGAAAGGGTAGAAGAACCATAGTAATAAATGGTGCAGTGTCAACAGTCCTGTGCTCAGAGAGAGAGGATGAGAGGTTAGATGTAAACTTCTGCTAGGGAAATATTATAGAGGGGAGAACAGGGGTCCAAGAACAGAGCCCTATGGAACCCCTACGCTACCCACGAGTAAAGAGTTTGCATTGGGAGGAAATGATCTACTGTGTCGAAAGCAGAGGAGAGGTCGAGAAGGATGAGAACAGAAAAGTGACCTTGGCTTTGGCAGCCTGAATGCCATTTACAATTTTGCGGGGAAATCACACCAAAACACATGTGTAATAGAAGTACACTGCACCACTGCGATCTACCACTGCGATGTAGTGCGTTGTAAAAAACGCACTGTTTGCAACAATTTTTTGCATTAAAGGGCATGTTCACCCCTTTCAATTTTTTTATATAAAATAGGGCTCCTTCCCCCAGCCCCAACCGCTATAATAGATTTTCCAGGAACTCCCCCAATTGTTAATTACCTTCCCTCTTTCCTCCAATGCACTGTCCCTTCCCTCTGCTTGCATGAAACCGCAAGCAGGGGGCTGGACCGGCAGCCGCGTCCATGATTGGCTGCACAGAACGCCGGGGGAGAGAGGTAAGGTAAGTAGAGTTCGGGGGATTTTCTGGAAAATCTATTATAGCGGTTGGGGCTGGGGGAGGAAGACCTATTATATATCAAAGGGGTTTAATGCTAGGGGGAGGGGGGGAGGGCTGCTCTGAGCAAGCATAAAACTTTTGGCTCTTCTGAGGTGAAAACAATTTCTCTCCCTGCCAGGTTCCTGGTGGCCAGTTTTCTGGACTATGGAGGGACATTGCAGGAGAACCATTTGGAGCAGGGATGTAAGGTAAGGATTTTTATGAACTACACAGTGGGGCCAGTAATGGGTGAAATTTATAGTTTTCGGGGTGGACAGGCCCTTTAATGCACAGCGGTGCCATTGAAAATAATGGCCGGCACGATGCATTCACGCAGCTGAACATCACACTTAATCACAAACGAGATGTTCCACTGAGTTAAAAAAAATGTGAACGAAGCCTCAATCCACAGCTAGCCTAGTTCTATTATTGATTACATATTTTGTTTTCAAAATTAACACTATATTGTAATATAGTTTGATGATGCCATACTTGAGTATAAACCGAACCGAGTATAAAACAAGTGTAGAAAATATGACCACTGCTGCCTTCTAATTTTGTACTGTTTTGAGGCTTTAGTTGCCCTATAAATGGACAGTAGAATTCCCATACAGTAGTCCCATACAAGTCCAGTATGGCTATTACTGTATGGGACTACTGCATGGGAATTCTGCTGTTCATTTAAAGGGCAACTAAAGCCTCAAAACTATACAGAAGCAGGAGGCAATCTTTAACAATAGATACCATCCTCCTGATTCTGCATTGTTTTGAGTTAGTTGCCCTTTAAATGTAGAGTAAATCCAACACAGTAACCCCCAATTCCTTGCCACTCCAGTTGTTTGGAAACTACAACTCCCAGAATGTTTTAGTTGCTGGGAGTTGTAGTTTCCAAACATCTGCAGTGGCCACTTCACTGCCACCAATGTAGACCACTCCAAAAAATATACACAGGAGCTAACCTATCCTCAATACCTGCAAATAGCAACTGTTAGAATAAATATCCTGCACTAGCCATGCCGGACCCTGATGCCTGCCTTAGACCCACTAAGAGGCCCTTTTACAGCGCCGGGAGAAAGAATTAAACCACACATTGGATGTAGTAAAAGTCTAACTCACTTTATTTAGTGTCTACAGATGATGTAGTAAAACATCTATTGGAATGCGAGGATAGAGTCAGGTTGACACACAATGTAGGAGGCAAAAGACCTTGAGATAAAATATTATTTACACCATGAGAACATCTTCGTACATTTCCAGAAAAACAATATCTGAATAATATGGACACAAAATGGCTGCTTAAGTGATTATAGAGACTATATAAAAACCTAATAGTTCCACCCTTTTATCCCGAAGGGATAACTAAACAGAAATTATATGTAATTTATAGCAAAATTATCAGTGGAAATAGTATTCAAAGCAATTACATCATTATACATAGCCGCATGAGAAACATTTTTATGATTAGTAGGAAGCTTACAAAATGAAGAGAATATATAAAAACATCCTGGGGCACATTGAAGACAGCAGCAACAGAGAATCAGAACACATATGATAATTATAATTGTACCAAAAATATTGCGCAGCTGACTCCAGGAGGGAAGCCACCAAAAAAGCATATTCCATAAAGAAAATTTACCATCATCTACTTTGATGTGATTGCTAAGTTGTTGCAAATTACTGATCTGATATTTAATAGTGAGGGTATGATCAGAAAGATTAAAGCAGCACATACCTTCAACACTTTCACATCCTTGACTATGCAACAGAAGTAGATAGTCAATAGCAGCACGATTCTGGAGAACAGCATGTTCAAGAGTATTATAGTCAGTTAACATATTGGTAAGGATAGAACTTGTTATATTTATTTCTTTAGCTACAACACATTCAAGATAAAGCAATTGTCTACCAGTATATATTGTTAGACCTGGAATGCCTACGATACTAGCACCTAAAGCAACAATTTCATTTTCAGATAGTGGATGCACATTAGACTTACAATCCTCTGGCATAGTTATAAGATCCCTGCAATTACGTTTACCTGCAGAGAGGAAAGAAGAAGATTGCAAATGTGTGCTTGGCACTATCACCATACTTAATCTACTGATAGCACAAGGACCTCCAGAAATGTTAGCAGGCAAATAAGTGTAGCTAACATTCCCACAGGCCATAACCCATCCCTCTGAAAAAACATTGTGTACATAATTTGATATTGTTTGGTAGGTGAGATTACACTTCATGTTATTGCTCACAGAAACACATTTTACATCAACAGGGCAAACAAAAATGAAACAAACTTCAGCAGCAGTAACATTTTGAGTCCGAATCATAACCATATCTACAGTTCATGGGAGGTCTGTTGAGGTAGTCTGGAAAATTTAAGCGGGTTACACCACCTTCCCGGATAATTGGGATCCAATATCTTATAGTGCTGATCAGTCAGATAGTATTGGAGACAGGTTGGAACTGAAGCTGGAATAGCGATTAAACAAGTACTTATAATGTCCCGAGCACTTTTTACATTTCCTAAACAAAAGTCAGTTGTGTTTAGGAGCTTCTTTGAAATATACTCCCAGATGTTACCTGGGGGCAATGGAACACGGGGAGCAATAGAGCGGGAGCTCTATTGCTAGAGCTCTGTTCATTCTAATAACCTCAAAATGGGAAAAACCACAGAATAAGATGAAAAATGAACAGGTCAGGAAAATGTATTTCATCTGGATTTTACAATTCCCCACCGGCTTGGGGTCTGGGCTCATCTTAATCTTCCTCCTCGAGGGTGGGTGCGTTGTCATCTCTGAATTTATCTGGGTGGTCATTTTGTTCTCCAATCAACAGATTTGGTGCGTGCTTTACTCTGGAAGCATGTATCCACGATGGATTGCCTTCAACCAAGATAGCTGTGCAAATCACGGCTTCAACAGTCACTGGGAAACCATAGGGAAGCTCTGAAGATTTGTGATGTAACGCAATACCAAGACCACATCACCTGGTTTGAACGGGTGCGTCGGAGAACTAGAAGGTAAAGGAAAAGACAAAGAAACATCACCATAGATGCTATTCAATTTTTCAATCAGCTTTGCCACGTAAGCTTCCTGGATAAATTCCAGGTCACCTGTAATTAATGTCCCTGTCTTAACTGCCCAAGGCGTAGGAAATGGGGACAACTTTGATGTAGAATTGGGGGCCATACGAATCTCTGCTAATACAGCTGGTAAATAAATATCCCATTTACTGAAAGAATCTACAGTAGCTTTCCTAAGTTTCTCTTTTATTGTCCGGTTCATTCGCTCAACAACACCTAAACTCTGGGGATATGAAACTTCTATTCAATCAACATCAATTACAATCTCTTGTATTAGTTTAGAAGTAAAATCTGGCCCTTTATCTGGATCTATCCTAACGGGACAACCCCATCTAGGAATAATTTCCTTACACAAAATTTTAGCAACTGTTTTAGCATCTTCTTTTTACTAAATCTGTCCACAATCACCAGGAAGTATATACATCCTGTAGTAGATTTGGGCAATAAACATTGGGGCTAAGACTTTTATGAGCCATATTATTAGTATAACTATCCCCTCTTTAATAAAGACCCAAAGGGTCTAAAAACAATGCTTGAAAAAATCTTTAAAAAATGAATTGGGAGAAAACAAAAACTTAAATTGAAATAATAACATTTCCTTAAACAAAATGAAAAGAACTCACCATCATTTCATTTAAACAACTAAAACATAAGGAACATGATAATCCACAAATTAAATTAATGTAAAGTCAGCTCACCATTCTCATTTATAAACTATCTACTGCCAAATTCTACCAAAACCAACTACATTAAACAGCTTAAACCTTAAACAAAACACAGGTTCGGGTTAAAGAAAAGATTAAGCTAAATAAACAAAACACGGTAACGGGCTAAATTTTAAACAGAATCTGGGAATTGAAGATCTATATACACTATAAACAAACACTTACAACCATAACTAATTGGTAGAGAATCAAATCGAACTGGGGAGAGATTTACACCTATATTTAAATATTAATTGCTTGGGTATTAATTTAACCTGTAATTTTAATGCAGTAAATAAAAGGAATATACTATGGGTAAGACCTGAATATATCTAACTTTGAAAACCATGATAGATTTAAAATAACCTCATACTCTGTGAGGCATCGGATAGTTCATATTCTATTCTTTAGACATGATTGGATGTTAATTAAACATTCTCCGTGCCCAATATAATAGAGTTGGAGGCCTCAACGGCCATTGCACAGTCTGCATGGGCGCACAAACATTAAGGCATCCCCTGAACAGTGACTGCCAATGATTTAGAAAAATAAGTGACTAAGGGCCCTATTTATAAAAGATCGGTATCGTTATCGTAAAATACCGATCGTTTTCATAAAACAGCGACCGTTATTTACCGATAACGACCGTTAATTACTGATAATGACCGTTATTTACCGATAACGACCGGTATTTACCAATAACGACCGGTATTTAACGATAACGACCGGTGTTTAACGATATCGCTAAATACCGGTCGTTATCTGTAAATAACGGTCGTTATTTTACAATAACGATCGTTATTTTACGATAACGATACCGATCTTTTATAAATAGGGCCCTAGTTTCAAGGTGTCTCTGTGATATTGTGATAAAACTGCTGCCATGGTTTTACAATATTCTCTATAATACAAATGAAAAGATTTATCATAATTCAGAAGACTCAGAGCAGGGGCAGCGGTAAATGTTATTACAATTATTTAAACATTCTTTGTCATTTTTGGTGTCCATAGAATGATGTCTGGACAGTCTTTAATGGTGCATTTTGGAGCATTTGGTCCCAGTGGGAGCTGGCTGGGATCCATTGTTGCTAAAAGTTCATGAAGCTGACCAATTCAGCTTTATTACAGGGTGTTTGAAGCGCAAGATGTCTTTATCTCTGACGGGGCTGACCAGATGTTCACCCTTAGATATTATACAACCAAGATATTGCAATATAGTATTTTCTTGAAGCATTTGAGAGAGACCTTTTTACATACCTCCATACTCTGGCTACACAATAACCATCATTAATTAATTGACAATTAACATATTTCAATAATCCTAGAACCATGTGGCTGAACCCATTATTATTTTAACACTTCACAGAGAGCCATAGAGTCTGTCATTGGCAAGTCCACCAAGCCTCTATGTCAAACAGTGACACATGAAATGGGACTCTTCAAAAAATGAATACAAAAAGACTGAGCCGTAGCACCAGTTGACATGCAGAAGGAAATCATGTCTTAAAATCAACATTGGGTATTGGCAGAAATGCTAATAAGGGCTTAAATATCCGAAACTATAGGAATTATCTGTATTATGAGCGGGCTATAATAGGGGTATAAAATAGAAAGATAGTCTTTATAATTACTCATTGCTTTAAAAAGGTACAAACCATTGGCAGAATACTATTAATTATATCTTGTGAAAAGGGGGTTTAGGGGCATTAAAAATAATCCATACATCAACTTTTACTTCCAACAAGTTATGCCACTAAAGAAAATTGAGGTACACAGTTTACTTACTAAATCCTGTATTATCAAGTAAATAGGGTAATCTGGTAATAATTTAAAGGAAAAATAAGACAATAACAATAGGCCATCATCCCTATTAGTGACAAATATTTTGTATTCTTAGTCTCTGCAGGTACCCCAATAAATCTCTACAAAAGGCTTGCAATCAGCTGAGGGACCTTTAATATAGGGAAGCATTGATAGAGACGCACACAGTCCCTGTATCATTAAAAAAAATTCAACAGATTACCTTGTATATCTGAAGAACACAAATAGGATTACACATTTTGTCCATGAGCTGTACACAGCAACCTTTTTGGTTGGTTTGTTATATGCACAAATAAAGGAGGTTTTACCCCTATTTGCAAGTATTGGGGACTGGTGTTGGCTCCTCTGTATATATATATTTTTTTTTAGTTGCCTTCTCTTACCTTGTCCGGTTGCCGCTCACTCCGCATCCTCTGCGTTTCTGCATAACATCACTACTCGGTGCTGAGTAGTGACATCATCCAGAAGCACAGAGGATGCGGAGCAAGCAGCCGCCAGATTACTTACAAAGTAAGTTGACTTGAGTATAAACCGAGGGTTGGTTTTCGGGCTGTTTTTAAAGCCTGAAAACCTCAGTATATACGGTAATAGTAAACAATATTTAAAATGTGTACAGATAACTATTTGCTGTTCATAAAACCTCTGAAATATTTTAAAGTTCACTTGTAAAACAGATTCATTAAATACCAACAACAATCTAGTAGATTATTTCTAGCTATGAAAGATTCCCTTGAAAAAAACGTCAGCAGTCCAAGCAGCAATGTAATAGCGGTGTGTGTGTGTGTATATATATATATAAGAAAATACATAGACAAAGTGTTTGTTATATGGTGGGGTCACGTTGAGACCCTGTCACGGTTTCACGCCACTCTTAATCAAAAACATGATTCTATACAGTTTTATATGGAGAGTAATAATATGGAAATCAATTTTCTTGATATTGGATTTGATTGGATTTGATACGTGTCTATGGGCCATATTTA